>OX596216.1:14364715-14695627 GCA_951394215.1 Glyphodes perspectalis
TTATCCATCCATAGTGGGATATTAAATACATAATATTTGTTTGCTTGTACGTCATTGCTGCTGAGTGGGGACCTGGTGTTCTAAGATACAGGCAGATTCCTGCCTACGTTAGACTCCAGTCTCCCAGAATTTAGAGTAATTTTATAGCATAAATAACTAGAAATATTTATTTATATGTAAGAAACTTAAAATTTTGGTGAGAAAATAAACATTTTATTATTATATTTCGCCGCTCCAGAGGTATCACAAAACCGGTCAATCAATCAGTTCAAGCAACTAAATCTTAAGCAAACGCCAGATGATAATCAAAATCTAAATGTCATTGACTCTTCCGCTCAAAAAAAAAAGTCATATTCATTGTATAATATAGCAGTCAGTAAAATATACCAAATAAAATTCACAGTTAGTGCTTGACCACATCAAAAGGAAGACATCCTCACTGTTTCCAGCTGCACTGTGGCCTCGTTTGCTAACAGCGCGATGCTGGCCCGATCGCGATAAACTAACTTTCCAAATAATTTGACTTGTCATCACTCATTGGGACAAAAGGTTTTATTGTTGTTGTTATTAAATAACACAATACTTGTACTGCAGATAGCATTCGCGGGTTATCGCCGACGATCTGGAGTTTGTTCCGATGACTTCACTTATCTTGATTGTGGAAGACTGGACTTTGCGTAGGTATATTTATATTATGGACCCATTGTATAGCAAGTGAATCTACCAGTTGTTTCTCAGAGTTAAATTCTAGTATTGTAAAATAACGAAACTAAGTTCACCGCATATTATATAAGCTGTGACTACAATATTAATAGACGTTTGCGATTAAGAAATGGCATGAAGTCCGACAGTTTTAAGTTCCGTTCCCATTCCCAGACCTAAACCGGAGTATTCTAATTCTTCAATTCTAAACCGAGTTCGACAATGCTACCAGTCTTAGGACACATTCTCGAAACATCACCAACTGATAATAATGAACTAACCATTCGACAAATCACATATGTATATAATATTATACCTAACCATCAACGTACGAGTATAACACGTTGCTAGAAAAAGCTGTTTAAACGGGCGTAGTTATACTAACATTTTTTTTGGAATTCACCACCAACTTAATTTATTAGTTTAAAAATCATCTACATTCTAAAGCACAAAGTAGTCGTACATACTCAATAATGAGCAACCATTCGGTTTCTCGTCTTGGTTTAAACGCTTAACTTTTGCAACAGAACTCGAATACATCGGCTACTCGACCAAGCGCTGCGAACCATTTATCACGAGTCGCATCGATCACGCTCCGAGCAAATCATTTCAGTCATTCATCATTTAGCTAGACTGACGTTACGTATGCTAATCAAATAATTTTGACTTAGGTTTGATGGGGCATATATCCCGTCATCAAATGATATTAGGATGGATGTTTTACGGCGTTTGAGCGATGATATGGCATTTGATACAGCATACAGCTCATAAGATCGATGTTAAATAACAACACCTTTGTTGGTGCCAAATATTAATATAAGTACTTACTTGAGTCCCATGTTGGTCTGAGACTTAAAAGGAATTTGCCAACTGTGTTTCATGCCTAGCATGTCGTAAAGAGCGACTAATAGTATATGGGGTTTTGGGTATGTGATTGTGTAGGCGACAAGCCAGTCACTTGTTAGGTACTAATTTTTCACAATTTTCTCTCTAACCCAGTTTTGTTTTGGGCTGGATGCGGTTAAAGGGGCCTGCCGCCCCTTTGACTCTGCCTACCCCTTCGGGGATCATAGCCGTGTTGGGTACGTATGTACTTACTTGACAGTTGACATAGTATGGAATTCATGGGTTGCTTCGAAAGTTAATCCGTGTGTTTTGACTCCAGAGTCCAGATAATATTTTCCGCATGCTATGTTTGATTCCGGGAACTATTTTTTGAATTTAAAGACAACAAAAAGCGTCTTGATATGTATCAATAATGTGATGTATAAGTCACAGTTCTCTAAGCGCATTCCGGAATGCTGAGTAATGCTCAGTAATTTCAAAACATTTATAACAGACCTTTGTGTCTGTAACTAATAGAAAAGATTTTTAGTCTATAACATTTTTGTTATCATAGATCTTTCCCCAAAAGTAATATAACCTACTATACTGACGTTTCCGCGAGTAAAACCGACGCCAGAAGCTACTAATTTATAGCCCACTATTAAAAACTTACTCGCTTTGTTTATCAGGTAACTATTTGACTTGAGGTTGACAAGCTCGATGGCGCATTCGGTAGTGACCCTGCCTCATGCGCCAAGAGTTGTGGATTCGATCCCCACCCAGGACAAATATTCGTATGATGAATACTTGTGTTTGTTCTGTGTCTGGGTGTTAATATTCAATATTTAAGTATATATTTGTAATACTACTGTTGTTTCTGATATCCGTAACACAAGTGCTTAAGCTACTTACCTCGGAGTCAGATCAATGTATGTGATGTAGTCTGATATTTATTTATTAATTATTGTAATACACCGCTATATCCGTAAAGAAATGTGTTAATTCGAGAATCCAGCTGTAACTAAAACGGCCACTTTATGCCCAAAAGTCGGATCTAGACAGGCAGGACACATTCCAGAGCTCCTAGTAGCCGTTAATTTCGGCCTAGGCCATAAATTAGCGCCTGATACCATCAGCTGCTTCTAGGAATGGCGCGGCGGCGCACGCGCAGGAAACGGCTAACGACGCGGACTTTGGACTAATTTTGGAACCGGTAATTAAGGATCTTAACTGATCTACAAATGGAATGGACGAGGATACTGTGACATGAGAATTGATGAAAAGATTTTATATAATGAATTAAAATTTAAAGTGTATTGCAACAAATTCGGGCCATTCAGGTGACCGAGGTACCAATTCAATCACTAATAAATATAATTTTAACATAACTATAAAGCATAAGATAAACAACTGACTAACTTACCTATTTGATCACATTATACATACATTTGCCATCAATGAAATGCCAAGCTTATTTCATAAATAACTGTCTGTAGTCTCGTTTTTTAGCATCTTCTGATTTCTGGTAAAATTATTAAAGATACGTCAACGAATCAAAATAGGACATCTAATCATCATCTTGACTGGCCCATTGGTCGAGTAGTCAGAGACCCTGACCACGAAACCAAGGGTCGCGGGTTCGAATCCCGCTAGGGGCAAATGTTTCGTGTGATGAACATGAACATTTGTACTCAAGTCATGGATGTTTATAAACGTATTTAAGTATGTCTATCCGTTCACCTAGTATCCAAAGCACAAGCATAAGCTTAGTTTGGAACTAGGAAATTGGTGTCAGTCTGGAAAATTTATTTATTTATCTAATCGGAAATGTTTTAGGCACTGTCACCCTGCTCCCCCGGGGTGGTGTGTGGGAGAGGTGTCCCAGAGGCCTCTCCTCGGAGACCCCCTCTCCAGCCAAAGATGGTAGGTGACCGGGGTATATTCACTACAACCCCGTGGTTCCGTGGTGGTGCTGTGCCGTGACTTCCACAACACCCTCCAGATCAAATATCCTTCTAACAACTTCGCCAACAGAACCGATAAATCAAATGAAAGCCAGCCTTTGTTATTCATTCAAGCCACAATTCTGCGTGTTAAAAAAATGCATTGAATTGTATTATCGAATGAATTAGCAACGAGCGAGTCGTGGGAATAGCGAGTGAAGGGTCGCGAGTCTTTGTGCGTCACCGGCGCGTCAGGGCCGTGCCGGGGATTAGCGGGCGAGCGAGATTGCCTGATGCCCGGAGGGAGAAATTGACATAAACGTGATCTTATAATATTTTTAATATTAAAACTTAAATCTTTTTCCTATTGTCCACTAGTGAATTATCTAATTCATTTATTGTTGAGGATTTACAAAAAAGAAAAGTTATTATTGATTTGGCATTCGGTTCTCTCTGCCTACCCCGCTAGGAAAGTGGCGTGAAGTTTAGTTAGTTAGTTATTATTGATACTCATACTAAGGGATGCACTCATTGGTATGAAGCCAATTCGCGTAGTTACTTAAACTTAGAAACTCTTCCTCTAAACAATAATATTCTTTGTGATCGTCATTCTTAGTCAACTATCAGAAAGCAAGACGTGCAACTCACGAAAATTTCATAACTTAAAAATACTCAGTTTCCGACATATTTCATTAATCAAATCGGGTCGGGTCAAGTTTTTGATTTGTAATTTATACATTTTTATTCTGATAGTTTACAACAGGCCCACACTAAAACATGGTTCAAAGTTAATTATGATTCAAACACCTTTGTATAAATTGTGTTGAAAAAACTACCGAGTTTCTTGTCGGATTCTTCTCGGTAGATACAACATTCCGCTTACTATAGCTTTACTTGCATTTGACGATTTATATGTGTTTCCTTGAAACCTATATAAATAAAGAATATTTTGACTTTGACTTTGACATATCGTATCATAAGATACGTAAATGCGGCATTTTACGAATTCCCTAGAAATTACGCAGGAGGCCTGTGTTAATCATTTTTTTAAAGTAAGTTAACACATCTGGTGCAATGTAGTGTAACACGTCTTTCTTCCAGTCTTAGTAAAATCGTATAAATTTATCATCATCATCATCATTGTACCATTACGCCCGTAATCCCCTAAGGGGTAGGCAGATCCCAAACAGCGATAAGCTCCTTAAACCACATTTAAACATAAATTGAGTTCGGTTAGATGGAACAATTGGGGAAAAGAAGTGGCAGTGGCTAGCTGAACGCCTATATTTGATCAAATCACCATCCAGAACTCCATAGGCCAATAATAATAAATAAATAAATAAATAAATAAATATTCAACGACATCACATACATTGATCTGACTCCGAAGTAAATAGCTTAAGCACTTGTGTTACGGATATCAGAAACAACAGTGGTATTACAAATATATACTTAAATATTGGATATTAACACCCAGACACAGAACAAACACAAGTTTTCATCACACGAATGTTTGTCCTGGGTGGGGATCGAACCCACAACTCTTGGCGCATGGGGCAGGGTCACTACCGAATGCGCCATCGAGCTTGTCAAAAGTCGCCTGTTGCGACGTGCTAGGCAAGAAACACAGTTAGAACATAATTTTTGAGTCCCAGACCAACCTGGGTACGAAATTATAAGTAACAAACTTTTCCAAGTACTCAAGAAGTTACGCACGCCAATTTCCTTCAGCTTTCTTTTTCATAGAACCATATTGACAAGCTCGATGGCGCATTCGGTTGTGACCCTGCCCCATGCGCCAAGAGTTGTGGGTTCGATCCCCACCCATGACAAATATTCGTATGATGAATACTTGTGTTTGTTCTGTGTCTGGGTGTTAATATCCAATATTTAAGTATATATTTGTTATACCACTGTTGATTCTGATATCCGTAACACAAGTGCTTAAGCTACTTACCTCGGAGTCAGATCAATGTATGTGATGTCGTCGGATATTTATTTATTTATTTATTATTTATTTTATTTATATCTTGAATGCCACGCGTTCCTTGGCAACAAACACAATGTTCGTTACACTTGCGTCGATTGAGCCATCGCCAGCGGCCGGAATGCGCGATTCGTCACCCCTCCGACTGTCTGTCCATGTGTAATCGCCTGATGCGCCGTGCTAATGACATTATATTGTAATAGGAGGTCCACCACCTCTGAGAACACTAAACAAGCAACAAATATTGCAGTTATGGCAGTTTAAACTGCACGTAGATTAAAATTTCCCACCGTATTTCTCTATCTATCAATGCCTGTGTTTCTTAATATGTGCAATAATGTTCTCTTGCGGGCAATAATTAGAAGTGTGCTAAAGAGGTAAATTGAGCATTACATACAATAAGTAGTATTAAAGTAATTTAAGGTAAATGTCTGCTTTAAGTAAGTACATACATACATAACATCACGCCCATAATCCCCGAAGGGGTAGGCTGAGTCAAAGGGGCAGCAGGCCCCTTCAACCACTTTCAGCCAAAAATAAAGCCGGGCCTGGTCAGATGGAAAACCGTGAAAAAGCAGGGACAAGTGGCTAACCTGTCACCCACACAATCACACACCCAAAACCCGATATACCATTAGTCGCCTTTTACGACGTGCTAGGCAATAACCACAGTTGGCACATTCTTTTTAAGTCCCCGACTAACATGGGACAGTGGGCTGGGTTGGATGGAAAGTTGTGAAAAAGGAGTGACAAGTGGCTAGCTCGTCGCCTACTCAGTCACATACCTAAAAGCCCGTAAACCATTAGTCACCTCTTACGACATGCTAGGCAAGAACCACAGTTGGCACATTCTTTTTTTTTTGTCCCAGATCAACATGGGCCAAGTCCCAGACCAACATGGGACAAACATGGACTTTAAGTAAGTGCGTCAAATAATTAGGCAGTGACTAAGAGTCAATGTATCTCATCTGTTTATGATTGCAGTCAATACAAGAGAAAATCAAAGTATCTTTAAACAAAAAAACGTACGTTTATCTTAACTACTTACTCAACGATGTTTCGCTACACACAAAATCTCTGAACTTTAAGCAAGAACAGAGTCTGTTCGTTCAAAACGAAGCTCGGGTTGACCACAACCGATGCCGATATGGCAGATTGAAAGCTAAATTGCCTTGGACGGGACGCTTAAGATGCTTGCGGCTTCCGAACACGCCGGCTGGCACTGGTTGCGGTCACCGGACTCAATGAGGCCATTTTTGTGCAGCTCAGAATAGCCGCTATCATCATTTTCTCAGATACATACATACAGATCTTAATTCTAGCAATCCTCGAAGGGGTAGGCAGAGCCTGGGGAATAATGAACTCCTTTAGATTTAGCCAGTCTCTCCTTTAGTTAAATGGAAAATGGTGAACAATAATGGGGCTAGCTCGTCGCCTACATGAACAAAAATCCAGAAAACCAAAAAGAACCACAGTTGGCACCTTCTTTTTAAGTCCCAGACCAACAATGGGACAAAACTTTTAACATTTGTGACTAACTAACTAACTAACTAAACTTCACGCCACTTCCCTAGCGGGTAGGCAGAGAGAATCGGACGCCATATGGCACGATCCTAACACACCTCACTCGCCTCTTAAACATTCATAATCCTTTACAGCTTGGTTTTCATGATTCCTAACATGACCTTCTGTTAATACACGACCTATCTGGTCGGGGTAGGAGAGCCTGGGCCTTCCGCGGCTCATACATACTTCCACTTTCGCATTGTATATCTGTTTAGTCATAAAAACATCACTTTTACACAATAGTGTACAATAACAGACATGTCGATTACATACACAGGAACGAGAGGTCAAAGCGATTCACCAAAACTATTCCGAATCGGTTTTATTGCTAAAGCGTCATTTCAGCATCTATTAAGCCTTTTACAGCCAGTATGCAAATGTTGCTGCGGCTCGGCGCTCGCGCAGAGGTGTAGGTGCTAGACTATTATTTACACGCCGGTTCTCTCGCGCAGTCACGAGCTGCGTGATTAAAACTCGTCGGTTTAACTCGACGCCGAACACTACTAGACCTACACCTAAGGGCTGCCTCGGAAACTGCATTTGCTTGCAATATTTTCATTTATATAGTGTTCTAATCTAACCCATAATAATGGCTTGGTTTCTATTGTCAAATTTATTGTTCATAAACTTCGAGAAATTAATGTCATTTTTTGTGCCTATGTAAACATCAATCTTTAAAAGAACGCACAGAGAACAACATAGTGAGAAAAATAACATAGTTTATGAATCTCTGACAAGTTATTAATGACAAGTTATTCATGTGAGTGATTGATCATTATATTCTTCAACAATTTTCACTCATACTCAGCGATCAGCCTTGAGTGAAACATTGACAATTGGCAATAAACCTTATAAGTGTACCCTTGTAATTGTGTGTAAGTACCTTACAAATTACATAAGCAGTCTGTCTGGATACCCGACCGTGTGGAGTGAGTCACTTGCCTTAATCGTTAATTTGAAGATATAAGTATATTTACTTATTATAAATGTTCCTGATGGTTCGGACATGTGGAAAGAATGGATGTAGGAGCCGCGTAAGGTCCAAGCTCACCTACCAGGACCAGATTAGTCGTGTATTAACAGAAGGTGATGTTAGGAGTCATAAAAACTTTACAGCTGAGAGAGACAGAGGCGAGTGAGGTGCCATATGGCGTTCAGTTCTCTCTGCATACCCCGCTATGGAAGTGGCGTGAAGTTTAGCTAGTTAAATGTTCCCGATACTATATGTGTAGCAGCCCTAACTGCAACTGTGCTATTTCATTTCGCTGCGCCCGCGCACGTAAATCAGGAACGCGTGAAGCAGCCATATAGCGCTCCTTATTTATCCCCATCACAGCTTAAAATCGACCGTATTACTTCGCGTATAAATCACAAAGCCGCCTGACATGTGGCGTACAAAGAGGTGTAAGAATGACAAAAGTAATGAATGCTTTATGTTGATCGGATGGGGTTCAATGTTGCGTAACCTGCGCCGGAGCCGTGATACATGAGCCGCGGCCTGGCACTGATGGAGGTGGTAGCCGGCGCAGGAGTGGAGAGCAGGTGGAAACAGTCTACGTGCTTACAGTATAACAACTCCATCTCATTCCTTTAGTGATAGGCAAATGGTACTCTTATACGGAGTAACAATAGTATCCTATGAGATTCAACGGATGTATTTAAAAATAACCTCGTTTGAATACATTCCTGATGATTGTATTTAATGTATCTATATTCTATTGAAGTGGCGTTAAGTTTAGTTAGTTATTTAGTTTATATTATAATTGGTATTGGTAGCAGGGTCAAAACACAAACATATTCTACATCAAATTGCATTATACGCATCAAGATTGTTGTCGCCAAAAAGAAATACAACAAATTTTTTTCGTTGATCCTGATGAACTGGGACTTAAATAAATGTGTCAACTGTGTTCCTTACCTAGCATGTCGTAAAAGACGAGTAATGGTATACAGGTATACATTGTTTTGGGTGTGTGATTGTGTAGGCGACGAACTAGCCACTCGTCACTACTGTTTCTCAATTTTCCATCTAACCCAGCCCAATTTTTTTTTGGCTGTATGGGATTATAGGGGGCGTGTTGTTATATAATTTATATTGTCTTCGCTGAATGTCATTATCATTAGACTATTTACAATGTTCTTTTCTTACCTAGTCTATGACTCCTCTAGTTCGTGCCAATGCCTTCTCTGGCAGCGCAATGCGTCGCGTCGCTCCCATTCAGCACGTTGCACTATGGTCTGTTGCGCGATGCACCAGAGTTTATTACACTATGACTCGCATAGTGTAAGTAATAGCAGTAGGCCACGGACTAGCGAGTCACCTGATGGTAAGTAATCACTGCCAACTATGGACAACTGCTTTTCCAGAAGAATTGCTGACGCTTTGCCGGCCTATAAAAGAGCCGCTGCAGGCTCTCTCGCCGTGCGAAACACAGAAGCACAGAAAGTGATATTTAAGGCCGATTTTCTGTGAGTAGATTGGCATTATATTTTACTATACTGTTTAATTTTGCATTGTGCCATTCCAAATACAAATTTGTACTACACTATTCGAAGTCGAGATATTAATGTCAGCATCGAACATAAGCGAATCTAATCGCGTGTAATTAATACCGATATAATTTACTCCCAAGCTACTATGCTGCTCTCAAGTGCACTGTAACATTATTGAAGGGAGTCTGTTAGTTATTTACGTGGCCTACACCATGGAAAGATATCGGCGCGAGCATAACTGATGGCTGCAACTGATACGGTGTACTGCACTATTCTATTCTGTGTCAATACTGATGCAGGCTTACAGTATTTACAACATTGTAATGAGTATCAGTGCGAGATAAACTGATTGTATGTATCTGGGTGCAATTCTCGATCTAATAAATAAATAAATAATAAATTATTCAGACTGACATCAAGTCCCTAGTCCCAAACTAAGCTTATGCTTGTGCTATGGATACTAGGTAAACGGTTAGACATACTTAAATACGTTTATAAACATCCATGACTTGAGTACAAATATCCATGTTTATCACACGAAACATTTGCCCCTAGCGGGATTCGAACCCGCGACCCTTGGTTTCGTGGCCAGGGTCTCTGATCACTCGACCAACGGGCCAGCCAAATCGATTATGTACCTATATTTCCGTAATTGTTTATCCTTATACGTACCTATAGGCAAGAGGGTTGAATTCGGGAAATACGAAACTTGCCTAGCATACGAAAATATGCGATTACGAATTTTATTAATCATAGGCATCGACAAAATAATATATAGCGATTTCAAAAATGTGTGAGATGGGAGGGTGAACTTATCCCCCGTGAACAAGGGGTAAGTTAAATTACAAAGTCTATTGTTAATTTTCTAAGGCTTGAATCATGTTTGGAAGGTCCTATCTAATTAAAAAACATTTTTATACAATAAAAATATTTTTTTCCTATTATTTTTTAAAGCGGCCCACCCTTCTGTTGAAATGATAATGATAATGATACTTGACGGAAGATAGAGATCGATAAAACCCACAGAACGCATTTAGTTCTTTTTACAGACCGAATTCCGAACTAAATATCAATTAAATTAACAAGCCCATTACCACCCATTCTTAAGTATCGATAGTTATTTACAAAAAGCGTATCGATCGAGCTGATTGTTCGCGCAATTATTGTATTGTTGCCGCAAAGAGACAATTAGGTGCGTCGGCGCACCTGAGACGCGCCGCGGCAGCATGCTGGCACGTCGTCTGTGATGTCGCCACGACTAAATACGCTCTATTATTTTTTTTAAGTACGTCAGTAAATATAAATTTCCGTATGTTTGTTCGATCGTTACCTATTAAGCAAAAAATCGCAGTCACTTTTATAAAAGAGATGAATGATGACACCATTTATATTTAATTTTAAAATATTAAACTAAACTTCTCTATAAAAGAAAGTATCGTAGTATGTTGTAAAACCATATTTGAATTATTATTTATTGTGTCTACGATATTAAATTTTATAAAAACCGCCTTATTTTTAGTCAGTCAACCTTCTTATAGTCATATACGAACGTCATAAGTGACGTCATAAACTCACAAGCCCATATAAAATCTATGAAGTGATTGCGTTTTGACTGCTTTTGAAAAGTATCTCAATTGACTTGCAGACAACATCCCTATTTTTCTCTAAAAAATATTACCTCTGTATAAATTGTACAGGCTTTCCTTTTCACTTTTTAACCATTGATAGTCGAATATATTCGTTTTAAATGTACAACTGGACCGTAAGTAAATGTAGAATCTACCATTTCCCCATAATTCCGCTTATAAAGGAAATCATAAGAAGAAAGTGTCAATCGTACAGTCGGAACCGAATACATTTACAAATGTGTTCATTTGAAGTTTAAATGATCAAAACCAAAGTCACCGTTTCTTTATTTTGTATGACAAAACATAATCACACGAACAAACCCGAGAACAAAAACATGTATCGACAACACCATATTTGTAAAGGTGACAAGGAAAGGACGCCGACGACATTCGAAGAATTAAAATCCATTCCATTATCGGGACAAAAACGGTCCTTTGTCTAGTGCCGTCCCGTTAATAACCTATTATTAATTAAGATCATAATTGTGAGATCAATTGTTGGTAAGCAATGAACCATGTTTACACGTCCGACTATCGATTGATCGGCCTCGATCAATTAGTATAATTGTACGGAACGGAGGCGACAAGCAAAGGCTCCCGATCGTAATTGCTGTAGTTTGCGGCTTCTTTGTAATGAGACTTCGTTTTAATTTACATTTGCTATGATGGTAATCTTCGTCTGTATAGATAACCGTTTATGCAGAATGTTTATGTATCGCTGTGCGTGGTGGAATTCGGTTAATACAATCTTCTTGGGATTCTTGATTCTTGGGATGGGAAGAGCGGTGATAGCTCAATGGTAAGGACACGCGCCTCTTAACCGAGGAGTGCGGGTTCAAACCCGGGCATGTATCTCTAGATTTTTCAAATCTATGTATATAATTATACCACTAGCTCGACGGTGGGGGAAAACATCGTGATGAAACCTGCAAATTCAAACAACTTGAATTTGTAACCATGATACAAAAATTGTCTGGTTCCCCATCTTAGGGTTACGAAGGTCAGATCGGCAGTCGCTTCAGTGTAATTACCAGACTCGCTAAATACTGGATCATGGTCTAAGCGGACGGAACCCGTCTAACACGGGATAGAACGCTAGGAAGATGATGACAATCTTCTTGGGATGTCTTAAAGGCCAGAGTGGATAGCCGCTTAATGGAATGTCTCGCATTGTGATCTACGCAACAAGATTGAAACCTTTTGAATAACTTATACGGTACTTAACGTACGTAACGTAAAAGCTTAAAATCTGCATCACAGTTGGTTAGGTAAAGTTGCGGAGCAATGCTTCAAAATTTTATTGAGAAACTAACTAACTAACTAAACTTCACGCCACTTCCCTAGCGGGGTAGGCAGAGAGAACCGCACGCCATGTGGCACGATCCTTACACACCTCACTCGCCTCTTCAACATCCATAATTATTGAGCAACCTTCAATAAAAAACATATTTTAATCCACAGGTACTATCGAATGAGAGTCCTTGACCATGAGAGTCCATGAGCCCTGCTTACTGCTACCACCTCGCGGCGGGAGGACGAGATGGTTATGTGGGACTCCCAGGGATCTCTGCATCAGGAGGCCCCTTGTCCGGCCAGGGTCGGGGTCTGCTTAGACCATGATCCTGGATTAAGCGAGTCTGGTAATTACATTGAAGCGACTGCCGATCTGACCTTCGTAACCCTAAGTAGGGGAACCAGAAAATTTTTGGATCATGGTTACAAATCCAAAGTTGTTTGAATTTTGCAGGATTCATCACGATGTTTTCCTTCACTGTCGAGCTAATGGTATAAGTACATAGACTTGAAAAATTCAGAGGTACATGCCCAGGTTTGAACCCGCACTCCTCGGTTAAAAGGCGCGTGTCCTTACCATTGAGCTATACCATACCGCTATACCACCTCTCCGGTCAGGGTATACCCACTAAAACTCCGGGATGCATCCTATACGAGGTGGAGGGTGGAGACGACCGGATGTCGGGTTGCCGAGGATAGGGAGGCGAGCAACGAAACACTCAGCTTCTCCTCTACCTCGGCAATCCCCACCTGACCGCAGTCAGAGCCGCGGCTGTTTCGTCCTAACTCAAGCAGTGGCGGCCCACCTCGGAGTGCCTCTTGGCTGGCTAAACAAGACCTACTAGGTCCCCCCCGACGACCCCGGCGGGGGTACAAGGGTCAGCTCGTAGTCATTATAAAAGAAATTCGCTAATCCTAGCCATGATCCATGCGGACCTCGACTAGTAACGGACCTAACGCTTAGAAGATAGTGAAAGATCTTGATAATAACATAATCTGTTAATTACAGTGGAATGCGAGCCTGTTATTATTTCATTATGTGGTAGAACTAGACAGAGATAATTATGTTAGCCGTCACTTTTATGGGACATAAAATATTGAACAAGCGAGATAAAGATGCTCCTGCTGGTTGCTAACGTAATGTCGTTTAGGCACGCAGCCTCCGGTAGCTATCTGTACTAAGTAAATATTTTACACTAGCTGGGCCCGCGGCTTCATCCACGTTTAGGTTAATTTTATATAGCCTATAGCCTTCCTCGATAAATGGGCTATCTAACACTGAAACAATGTTTCAAATTGGACCGATACTCCCTGAGATTAGCGCGTTCAAGTAAATAGTTTGCTAACTCTTCAGATTTATAATATTAGTATAGATTTCAACAATATTGTCTTATGTTGGTCTGGGACGTAAAGAGTATATACGAATTGTGTATAAAATTAAGCTTGATTATGCGTTGGGTATTCGTTTTTTGATTGCGGAAGCCACAAGCTGCCCATAGCTACGTATAAAACATAGTCTATATGTTATTCGGGTGTATAAGCTACATTATTCTAAAGTTTCATTAAATACCATTTAATAGTTTTTGCGCGAAAGAGTAATTAAACAGCCAGACAAACTTTCGCATTTATAATATTAGTAGGAAGTTTCTTACTGAGAATCAATAAAGTATATAAGCATTTACGACCGCATCTCCAGGTCCCAATCAATCCAATTCACGGTCGGCTCTTAGTCGGAGCCATTACATGTAGCTTCGTCGAAATGTCGTACGTCGCGGTGCGCGCGCGCACGCAATTAAACAATTGGTGTAATAGCGCTGACCTTCCCGACGGCGATTATCCGCCACTTATCAGCTCGTCAGAGGACTCTGGTTCGCTTTGAGGCTGGTGCTCTACAGCAAAAACCTAGCGATTCGATACTAAAATATGTATACTTACGGGGATTTAGGGTCTTTTAAGGAGGTGAAGGCCTCAAGCTCCTGAAAAGCATTTTTAACCAACCAGCGACTGCCGATCTGACTTTCGTAACCCTAAGATAGGGGAACCAGACAATTTTTGGATCATGGTTACAAATTCAAAGTTGTTTGAATTTGCAGGTTTCAGGGTGAGTTCGTCCTTTATATGTCGGCAAAATATATAGGAATAACTAAAACCTCATTCATCCCTAAACCAATATCCTGAATAGCCCGTATTGATTTACTGATACAGTTCTGTATATAAGTCATGTGTAAATTGAGCCGCGCCGGGAGGGGAAGACCCAGACGGACTTTCCATGACCAGATTGGTAATGTATTAACAAAAGGTCAGGTAAACAGCACCCTTAACCGACGAGCGTGTATGAAAAGACTTATGTGTAGAACAAGCTGGAGGTGTATGTCAGGATAGT
This sequence comes from Glyphodes perspectalis, assembly GCA_951394215.1. Lineage (NCBI taxonomy): Eukaryota > Metazoa > Arthropoda > Insecta > Lepidoptera > Crambidae > Glyphodes > Glyphodes perspectalis. The sequence goes on from OX596216.1 coordinate 14,379,536, forward strand.
AATAATAATGGTTCCCAACCGGTTTCGGTTAGAGCGGTGGTAGCTCAGTGGTAAGGACACGTGCCTCTGCGTGCGGGTTCAACCCGGGGCGCGTATCTCTGGATTTTCCAAATCTATACGTATTTATACCACTAGCTTAGCGGTGTGGGAAAACATCATGATGAAACCTGCACATTTCAACTACTATGGATGTGTAACCATGATCCAAAATTTGTCTGGTTCCCCTATCTTAGGGTTACGAAGGTCACATCGGCAGTCGCTTCGATGTAATTACCAGACTCGCTAAATCCGGAATCATGGTCTAAGCGGACCCTGTCTAAGCACGGGACATAACGCTAGGAGGATAATGAACCGATTTCGGTAATTGTGACCACTTTTTGGACTCTTTATTCGCCAGCCCTTCAGGATCGTAGCAAATGGAAGTATATGATCTCTGCCTACCCCCACAGGAAAAAGCGTAACATTATATATGTATGCAGTACTATACTGAAGTTGAGTGGTAAAGCTGCTGAATAATAGCGATAACATTCTACATAGCTTGTCATGTGTACAAGCCCACAGGCGGCGTGCGCGGGCGCCGCTTCGACGCCCGTCACCGCGGTCGGCTCGCGTGTTTCGCGTGGTGCTTCGCTAGGACTTGAAGGATCGATGCGATCGTTTTTATATAATTACATGAACCGTGGGTGAACGTGAACTGGCATTTACTGTCATATAATAACTTTACGAATGTTATGTATAACAATATACATACTATTTACCTACATTATTAATAGAAATGACTGTTTATATCTAATAATTTTCATGTATTTTAAAATTCAGTTCGGGTCTCTCTGCCTACCCCGCTACGGAAGTGGCGTGAAGTATAGTTAGTTAGTTTTATTTTAAAAATTAATATATTTGAGACGCGGTGGAAGCTCAATGGTAAGAATACGCGCGTCCTTACCAAAAGGTGCGGGTTCGAACCCGGGCATGTAGCTTGAATTTTTTCGAATCTGTGAACGTATTTATACTACTTGGCGGTGAGAGAAAATATCGTGATGAAACCTGCACATATGGATGTGTAACCATGAGCCAAAAATTGTCTGGTTCCCCTTTCTAAGGGTTACGAAGGTCAGATCGGCAGTCGCTTCAATGTAATTACCAGACTCGCTAAATCCTGGATCATGGTCTAAGCGGACCCCGTCTAAGCACGGGACATAACGCTAGGAGGGTGATAATGATTAATATATTTTAAAAGTTTATCAAACTTGGCATTATTTTTTTTAAACTACACATATGTCGTTTAAAATATACAAATAATCAGTTTAAGTTTGTGAGTTACAATGTAAAATTTTCCATCGTTTGAACAAACAGACACACAGAGCGACAGGCACCAATTTCACCGCGACATTTAAATGATGTCGCGTGACAAACGTCGCCCGAAGGAGAGACAAATCATAGTCATTACCTGCAACGGCCCTTCCTTAACCGGCCATTCAGTTAACGACAACTGTATAATTTGAGCCTTTATCGTTCTCCGAATTAACATAACCAAATAAACAATCAAAACATGCCAATTGGCCAATTACACTGACCGGATAATATATAATACGTCAAGGCATTTCCTATTTCATAAATTAAAATGCAAATAATTATTTGAATTAAAACATTAATGAGCATTTAGCTAACTCAGTTTAGGATATTAACTTCATTACCTTAAGAGGTAAGTCCAATAATTGACGTGAGACTGTCACCAGAGCATCGTATGAGACATGACTTAACACGTTTTAAAGCATATACATTCATTCATTTGTCATCATCTCATCATAACATCTTCCTGGCGTTATGTACCGTGCTCAGACAAAATCCGGTATTTTGCTTTATCAAGATGTTTTTCCCTAACCTAAGAGCTATTGGTACAAAACAAAGATTTGATCCAGAGGTACGTGCCGGTTTGAACCCGCACCAATCGCTCCGCCGACCGCTCAATACAGTTACATACGTTATTTGAAAAGTCCTAGAGGAAATATGTGATAGTGGCATTATGCGATCAACGATGAATCAATTGGTACCTATATAAACAACTAATTAACGTACTTAAAATGCTAAAATTAGTCTTTTTATTTCTGCTTAAAAAAAAAAGACGACTTATTTCTGCGACACAGTTCCCTGACTACGGCAGTCATTAACGCTTCAATTTGACTTTGACTGGCCCGTTGGTCGAGTGGTTAGAGACCCTAGCCACGAAACCAAGGGTAGCGGGTTCGAATCCCGCTAGGGGCAAATGTTTCGTGTGATGAACATGGACATTTGTACTCGAGTCATGGATGTTATTGATAAACGTATTTAAGTATGTCCATAGTACAAGCATAAGCTTAGTTTGGAGCTAGGGAATTGGTGTGTTAGTCTGAAGAATTTATTTATTTATAATTGTTTATTATAAAATTGTTACGGTTTTCAAATAAAGATTTTTTATTTGTTTTATTTTTTGTTTTTTGTGCTGGCCGCAGTCGGGCGACGTCAGTCAAAGCGGAGTCGTGAGCGGAGGCTGGTCTCATGGCGAGCACCTGCCGCATTACCATAATGCGGGGTCATCGACCTCGCTGCGGTGGGAGCTCCGCTAATGAGGGAAATTAGCCTGCTCAAAGTTGCTGAGGAACTCCTCAGCAAGTAGATCCAGTATAGGACCAGCGGGTTTTGATACTTGCTCAGTTAAGCAACTAACACTAGAAAAGTCATGCCCAGTGCTCCTAAATCGTGAGCATCATGCAGGCTGCTGCGGGTGTTGCAGTTTAGCGCAAGATCCAGACCATTGTCAACCCCTCTTCCTTTTTAAAAGTACATATACAAATATGGACAACATAAACCTTCAGAAAAAACGAATAACTCAACAGAAACCAACTTTAAATAAAAACAGGCCCCTTCGCACGCATTTCTGTCTTATCGGAAACTCTAACTTTCTATTTAATCTAGACATCTACTTTAATCTTTTTGACGGAGAAAATATACAATTAGAAGTAGGGCTTTTTCCATATTATATAGTGTAATAGACCTACCATATATTGCCACCATTTACTATAATAACGCCACTCTTAGGCTTGTAATAAGCTTATGAACTAGTCAAATGCGAAAATAATTTCAACAATACCTGCTACACGCGTTGCTCTGTAATTTCATAATGTGCGTGATCTGCGCAAAACGGAGAACGACCCGCGATGGTTGACACACGTCTCTTGAAGGGGGCAGATGGGAATAAAGGTCTTTTAGCTATTGGCTTACTTTGAGCCTCATAGTACACACACACACATAACATCACGCCCATAATCCCCGAAGGGGTAGGCAGAGTCAATAGGGCAGTAGGCCCCTTTAACCACATTGAGCCAAAAATAAAACTGGGCTGGTTTAGATAGGAAATTGTGAAAATGTAATGACTAGTGGCTAGTTCGTCGCCTACACAATCACATATCAAAACCCCATATACCATTAGTCGGCTTTTACGACATGACAGAAACACAGCTGGCACAATCTTTTTTTTTTGTATCAGCCCAACACTATGAGCCTCATAGCTTGACGGTAATGACTGATTCTGATATGTATTAGTAAGAATCTAGTAGTGAACATCACTAATTAACTTAATACATATGTACATAAAATCATGCTCGCAATCTCTGAAGAGGTGGACAAAGCCCTAGCCCCCAGGTGCAATCAGATGATTTACCACTTAAAGTCAAAGATAAAAATCAGTGTCGTTATGGAGAAATAGTAAAATAGTAGTGTAAAGTGCTTGCTCGTCACCTACATTTAGACTTGATCCAACACTTGCTAGGCAAGCCACAGCTGATAGCAGCTTTTTATGTGCTAGATAAAATGTCGTTAGCATAATTCCAAGCTTACTGAATGAACGGAACCTATTAGTGAAATTCTTCACCGTTCATGCGAACACATGTTGAAACGGAATTCGCACGAAATCTGCATTAGCTCGAATCTAGCCGAGTGTGACCCGCGCAGAATGTGACCTGCGCCCGCGCAGTGATGTTAACTGGCCGATATCTTTCCCCAAACATCTTTCTAAAAGTCTTCTAATCCCCTAAATATAAACTAATTTAACCTAAAATATCCTGTTTCCTTTTTCTCGTCTCCACATTAAACAGCTAAAATAAGCGCTAGACTTTAAGATTTATGAACACGTTATGATTTAATTTAGGTTAAATCAACGAGGAGATCGGAGTCACGAAATTATATTTCTATCCAAAAAATTACAACCCTTATACCCCTCTTAGGAAATGTTCGTGCCCCGTTGGGGTAATTACCCCCAAGTTGACAACACTGCGCCCGCGCTGCGACGCGCGCCGCGACGCCTGCGCCGACGCACGCGGAACCGCCAATTGGAAACCTAACGACGAATGTTTTATTCAGACCGGCCGATTTGAATACGCCGCGAACAATACGATTGTTACCTGCGCAGCGACGCCAGATGCTATCTGTGAAGTGCAATTTCCTTTACATAAATTGAATAAAAATAGCAAATAGTCAAGATCAGATAGTCGCAGTCTGTGCAGTACAGAAGACAAAATATGTAAATAAAATAAGTATTATGTTAAAAGTTAAATTTTCCTTTTCGTGGTGGAATACTCCTAGCGGTCGTAGTTGAATGATAAGAATGAATTCTTGGTTTTAAGGAGTCTCAGTACTAACACCACAATGGAACAGGCCAAATGTGAAAAAAATATATATGAACATACATATATAACATCACGCCCATAATCCCCGGAGGTCAGAGTCAAAGGGGCAGCATACTCCTTTAACCACATTCAGTCAAAAATGAGGCAGGGCTGGGTTAGATAGAAAATTGTTAAAAAGCAGTGACAAGTGGCTAACCTGTCGCCTACACAATCACACACCCAAAACCCGATATACCATTAGTCGCCTTTTACGACATGCTAGGCAAGAACCACAGTTGACATATTCTTTTTAAGTCCCAGACCAACATGGGACAGTGGGCTGGATTGGATGGAAAGCTGTAAAAAAGGAGTGATATATGAATATGAAAACGTAAAACGTACAAATATACCGCCATACAATACCAGAAGAGATATTTACTAAGGAACAGCAAGCCTCTTTAATCACTCTGAGCCAAGAATAAAACCGGGTTGGGCAGGTTTCTTCGCCTACGAACGCCACTGATTCCTAGGCGGAGAAGTCGAGACGTGCTGGGTGTCCTAGCACGTGTCTCCTGGTGGGTCCAGCGGGGCAGGGTCGGGGGACTCTGACTCGCGCTTAACGGACCTACCCGACTGGGGAGGCGACTGTATGCATCCGGTTGTCTCCACACTTGGCGCGGGCGCCTGATAGCGGGCTGGCGCTGAGGCCTAGCGGAGGATTCCTTAGGGGCACCCGCGACGCCTCAGTCGGCATGGAGGATTCATCCCGGAGTTTTAGTGGGTATACCCCGGCCACTACTACCTTGGCCGGAGAGGGGATCTCCTACTACAGAGGTTCCTGGGAGTCGCACATAACCACTTCGCTCCCTCGAGGCTTAGTAGTATGCGCAATGCATTCCGGGTAAAAAAAAAAGTCTCTTCGCCAAAATAACAGCCTCAGGATTAAAGTCCATACATTATTTAAGTGCCAGACCTTTATGTCCTCGTAACAATAATTCCTTACTCTTCAAAATATCCACGGGCAGAATATGAGAAAATAATATTATCAGTCAATCTTAGCCTAAGTACGTCTTCTCATCTTGCCCGAACAAGTACAACAGCTCTCCGCAGCACCAAATGCTTGAGATTTAGAACCAATGTTCTGTATGACGGAATCTGTGTTTTGCGATCGCGCCGTGCGAACGGTGCGCGGGAGTCGCGCCAACCGGTCAGCGAAATGGTGAAGAAATATGTTGATTATATGAACCACTTGTCTTAGCGGAGAGGTAGGTGCTCAGTGGTTAAAAACGTGCCGCACTTGTTAAGGGTTTAAATACTTTTTTTCTTGTGAGCCTAGTACTAAATTGCATCGTAGGATTCGTAAGTTACTATGATTTTCAGCGAAAGCTTAGCAGGTGAAGACAACCGCCTCATTTATGAGAGGTGTGGATTCAAATAATAAACTCATCAGACTGACACACCAATTCCCTAGTCCCAAACTAAGCTTATAAGCTTGTGCTATGGATACTAGGTGAACGGATAGACATACTTAAATACGTTTATAAACATCCATGATTCGAGTACAAATATCTATGTTCATCACACGAAATATTTGCCCCTAGCGGGAATCGAACCCGCGACCCTTGGTTTCGTGGCCAGGGTCTCTGACCACTTGACCAACGAGTCAGTCAAATCAAATCTTTTTAAAGCTAAGTACGTAGGCTTTTTTATTTACCACGATTTTAAGCGGGACAAAACGCAACGCATTCCTTTAGATTAAAACACGCAATTTTCCACGGCAAATTTTAACAGTTACCTACACGGACTGTGATATTGACTAATAGCCGACATAATTTCCTTCACCTTCCGTGAAGAGGACTGCATCGAACGCAATTGCTCTAGAGCGCATTCCTCAGATATGACTATTGTGTGATCGGCGCGTAACGGGCGCAACGGTCCCTGGCGTCCCGGGAGGTTCCCAGGCTGCATGGCTTATACATGAGCATTCCTGGCACTATGTTACATTAGCACCAGCAACGTTCACTAGCAGGAAACACTATTCCTGCTACTGACTGCTTATCTTTATACTTTCTAGGGCGATATCCCGTTTCTATTTGGAATACCTTTCCCTATATACAGGTTTTGTATTCGTAATTATATTTTAATAAACGACCCTGTTGTATTCGGACAGGTCCGTCGATCGAGTGGTCAGAGACCCTGGCCATGAAACCAAGGGTCGCGGGTTCGAATCCTGCTAGGGGCAAATGTTTCAGGTGATGAACATGGACGTTTGTACTCGAGTCATGGATGTTTATAAACGTATTTAAGTATGTCTATCCGTTCACCTAGTATCCATAGCACAAGCTTACGCTTAGTTTGGAACCAGGGAATTGGTGTGTCAGTCTAGAAAATTTATTTATGTATATATTTTTTGTCATTCGCCCTCCTACGAACGTCCCCTGAAGGTCATTTTAATTTTGCTAGGTCTAAGTCGTAAGGCTAGCTTGAAGATTTTGAAGTGTGATCGAATTATGTATTTTAATAACAAAGAAAGGAGAAACTTTAAATCCTACTTACTTCATAAATAAATAAAACACTTTATCGATACTAAAGATCAAATGGTAAACCTCAAACGTTTTATTTGACAACAAAATCAGTTTAATTATATTAAACCTCCCATTTTAAAATTCAGCTGCATTCTCCTCAAAACAAATAAGTGTAAGCTGGCTCTAAAAGCTCTAATCTCGGATTAATCTCCGACGAGGGCTGAATACTTGTCGCGATGAGTAATGTGCCCTCGCAGAGGTCGAGGCTTAAACCCACTCCCTCGTTAATCTACATAGATACAGATCGGTGAACTCTGGTAAGAGTTTAAGTCCTCATTCAGGCCGACACGCCGGGCTAGACCATGGAAACTATTGACTGGGCCAACAACGGTCGATGCCGGAATACGGGTTTGGACTGAATTATTACGTTGAGCTGCAATTGAGAAAGAGGATATATGCCATCGCCTTTCAGTTACACGTTTCTACGATATTATTTCGTCGAGCTACCATCATGGTGTTAGCAATAAAATCATTTCTTCATAAACAATATTTAAGCCGCACTTTCAAGTGGTACACTAGAAAACAAAGATTGACAGATGTTTAATGAGTGAATCAAACATTTATTGTTAGGAGAGTAGGTTCATTAAAATATTTTAGATATGATAATTAGAAGAAATGTCAGAAGTTATACTAGCATGTCGCAAAGACTTAGGTTTAATTAGGATTAGATAGGATTCTTTATTTCTTAATAAAAACATAATGTCACTTACTTATGAAAATACTAATCCTACTAATATTATAAATGTGAAAGTTTGTATCTATGGATGGATGTTTGTACGGATACTCTTTCACAAAAAAAACTGAATCGATTTTAATGAAACTTTAGAATAATATAGCTCATACACCCGAATAACACATAGGCTATGTTTGATCGATGTACCACGCGAGCGAAGCCGCGTGCAGAAGCAAGTTAAGAAATAAAGTAGAGTTACATTTGATTCGTTCGACTGACTGATCTTATAAAAAGACTTGATAATTATTAGAGTAGAAAAGTTTAAAATATGTAAGTATAATGCTGAGATGATTTTGATAGAATCACAGAAACTTTTTGAATGCAGGTCGATGAGACATATTATAACGATGCCTGGAACTACTTCAAACATAAATCATCTTCAAGCGACATGCATGTCAGACAAGCTGTAGAGCTGTCAGAGTAATTGTGTGGCAGCTAAAAACTTTTAACACAAGCCAGGGGCTGCGTTTTACTATAGTTTTGACCACATCCATCGTCACTAACAACCACATTTCCAGTACTTACACCCTGTAAGCAGCTGATCTGCATCGTATTGATCTACAGCCGCTTCGATAGCTTCGCTCCCCGTTGCGTTATAAGATATTGCGCCTGCGCATCTGCTTCCATATGTAGTCTAGTGTTGTGACTGCTTTGTGACAGGGATAGGACAGTTATTTGACTTGACTGGCTCTATGGCGCATTTGTTTGTGACCCTACCATATGCGCCAGGAGTTGCGGGTTCGATCCCCACTCAGAACAAACATTCGTGTGATGAATACTTATGTTCTGTGTCTGGGTGTTAATATCTAATATTTAAGTACACATATATTTGTATTTCACTGTTGTTTCTGATACCCGTAACACGTGCTTAAGCTACTTACCTCGGAGTCAGATCAATGTATGTGATGTTATCTGATATTTATTAACTTTTTTGTGTGTAAAATTAATTTAAGATTTATTGTAGTAAACTGCTTTTATTGTTAAGTAAGAAACACTCATATGTTACCGTACACTAATAATATTAAAACACTACTTAAGTTTTCATTTGTATTTTTCTCATATCATATCTGTATTCTTTTAGAGAAATATCTCATATCTGTATTCTTTTAGAGAAATAAATGTGTTAAATACATATTAAATATATTTAAGTTTTGAACCACTCGATTTATTTGGTTTAATAGCGAACTGTGACAACGGCAAAATTTTTGTGATTGATCACATTTATTGTGTACGGTATTTTGTTCTGAAATAAAATGCAACAGAACGCGAATGGAACCATTGCGTTACCGCGGCAGTTTCGTAGACACGATTCAGCCAATCGTTTCAACCGCTACGCCACTGAGGTCGTTAACACACGAAGTAGCTACATATGCTTGTATGTACAATAGTTTGTATTTCTTACTGACTTATGGGGGGAATAAATGATTCCCATCAGGCAGTAAATATCGCCGATAGAGCAGTAAACTCCCTCCACGATTATCAAAGCGCCATAGATCAGCCAGGGCCGTACTCGAGGGAGAGGTCATTCCTATAAATTAAGTGATAAAGTTATACCTTTACTGGTAATTTTTTTGTTGTACTTGAAATATCTTTTTATGAGATATAAACTTCACCGTCAACCCTTTGTCTTAGTTTTTCTAAATTTAAATGTAATGCAATTACATCAAATCTAATTTACATCGAGTAATTTTGTATTACTAGATATTTAACTGAATTTTTTTTTAAATTTATTTATAAAAACATACATACACAATTCTTACAGGTCATATCTAATGCAATGGTTAAGTTATTGATACTATGTTAATAGCTAATCTTATGACCTCACTCGGCCTACTATAAAATAGATCGGATTGCTCCGCCATGGCATTGAGCAGTCGCAGCGCTCACAAACTCATGCTGTATAATATAAATAGTTAATCACGTGACTGATCATTACTTCGTAGTTAATTTTATAAAGATGACACAAGTTTGGTATGACAAAATTAATTTATAATTATGTTTATTTATTTAATTTTCAGATCAACAGCCAGCTAATAAGTCGTCTTGAATGTACCCCACATATTGAAGGCCTCCCCTCAGTGCCTCCCTGCGCCCGCACCCCCTCCACCCACGACCCGTGCACTGAGCCGCACGACCGCAGACACACCCATTATGCTAATTGTAAGATCGCTTCCAAGCTCTGGAGAACTGGAGCAGGGGTGATGAACCTATGCTTGTACCAAAACCTGTGGCATCTGATAACTGACAACGAAGTGCGAAAATTAAACTTTATTCTGTAAGAATAAGAATACGTTGCCTTAACTTGTCAATATATGTGGAGTTGTTAAATTTAAGCAGCCAGATATGTATATATTGTAGTATGGTATATATGGAATACATATTTCTGCAAGACTTCCCACTAAGAAAGGGAAATAACGCTAAGAAGATAAATGCAAACAAACATAACATTACGCTCATAATCCCCGAAGGGCTAGGAAGAGTCAAAGGGGCAGCAGGCCCCTTAAACCACATTCAGCCAAAAACAAAACTTAGCTGGGTTAGATGGAACATTCTGAAAAAGTAGTGACAAGTGGATAGCTTGTTGCCTAGACAATCATATACCCAAAACGCCACATACCATTTTACGACATGCCAGGCAAGAAACACAGTTGGCACATTATTTTATAGTCCCAGACCAAAACGGCTATTGATTCTGATATCCGTAACACAAGTGCTTAAGCTACTTACTTCGAAGTCAGATCAATGGATGTGGTGTTGTTGTATGTGATAATATTAATTTAGGCATTTAGTCAAGTCAAGTCAAGTCAAAATATTCTTTATTTATATAGGTTTCAAAGAAACACTTATAAATCGTCAAAAACAGTTGAAAGAGATATGATTCTACCACCGGTTCGGAATGTTGCATCTACCGGGAAGAATTTAGTATGGTTTAATGTTAATGACGAATGAATGAGACAGTTAGGTCATATTGGCCCTAGCAATCTACATAAACCTCATGTCACAAGTGACGAACATTATTCCCTCTTAATTACAGCCAAATGGTTGGCAACCTCTGGCACAGAGAAAAGTAAAGCACGGCGTGTGAAGTTATTAGCGTCGCAACGAGTGCGCGGCGCACGCGCAGCGCCGGTAATGGTCTCATTACTCCTTTGTGCCTCTTCAACTCTTTACTTCTTTGTAACTTCTCAATATAATACACTCGTTGTTTGTGTCAACTTTCGTTCATCTTTCAAGTTTGTGTGCACAATACTGATCTATCTATCTATTATATGGGTGTTTATCAGCTTAAGATCTCAACAATAAAATGGCCCTCAATGAACAACTAAGTACCATCGCACGCAACAGGTGATTCTCGATCGATTGTTGTTGCCTTCTGCGTTTTTATTATAATAATCCTAATAACCGATATCGGTCACGGCAGCCAATCTCAACGAGGATTAGCCAACTGCGCAGTAGATATTATAGTGCACAGGTGTGTGCGCAAACACAGGTGCACTCTCATAGTCCGGTGAGACGGCAGTTCGACATGACCGGAGAGAGGTCAGGCGCAGGACCAACGGCTTAACGTGCTTTCCGAGGCACGGGGGTGATTATACCGCCAACTCTCTGACTCCGGACTGTTATTGAGTAATTTCAATAGTGACATACACTTGTCTTATTTTCAAGTGTTTGTCCTAGGACTAACATTCACGCCCACATTCACTACATTCAACGAGTTTGGTTATTATTGTTTCCTTATATTGTAATAACTGCAATCAGACCTGAGTAATGAACGCAGGAAAACAATCAAATCACTATGTATTCGAAAATGCTTACTTCTCTCTGACTTAAACCCGCAGTTCATGCAAGTACTCTGTAAAATTAAGTACCACAAAACAGTCAAAATTACGTTAAAAACACGTTTAAAAACCAGATTCGACGAGCCCTAACCACAACTATCCGCCCGCAAGACAAACCTTCATTCTGAATGCATCAAAGAAATCAAAACGGCTGAACGAACACGGATCAATACCAAAATCTGAACTGTTCGTAGACCACAGACCTGGGGCGTATAAGTGCGACGGTTTTACTTTGTGTACTTATATATATATATTGTTTTAAATGGATTTCTTAGTTCCGTACCTTGCAGCATCTGGAATTTTGAACCTCTAAAGACGACGATCATGTCAATTTCAAACTTTTCATTATGCTTCTTACAGGTCGAGTTTGAACACCGACTTGAAAACTTAAACGTATAGATATCTAACCAATGCAATCCATTGTCAGGCATCAATTAATAATATTACTATTACTACTTCATACCTAAAAAAAAATTATTTCATATAACATTATATGCACTATCGACAAATGTCAATAACAGTCAAAATATAGCTTAGGCCATTGCTATATACAGGGTCATTTGTAAAACATTAATTACTTAGCAGTAGTAGATTACTAACATTATAAACAATAACGTTTGTTCTATGACAAAATAGAAAACGGCTTTCTACACTAAATTACCAAACAGATGACTTTGTTTGTATGAAAATTCGTTTTTTTTTTTGGTCCATTCAAGAAAAATCGTAGGAAAAATCTTATTGTTTATAATGTCAGTAAACTCTTGCGAGGTTATTAAAAAAAAAATACAATACAATACCTTATTATGTTGTGCTTTTGTGAAATGAATTAATAAATACACACTAGTTTGTTTTTACATTACTGTGATTTAGAATCACGGATCCCTAAATCGAACCTCGCGAAGGCGTTTAAAAGCTAACCGCAAGGCGATCGGCCGCAGCGCGTACAGGAGTCGATCGTTGCGACCGCAGCACTGCGCAGGCGCATCTCCGCGCAATGCTGTTTGTACGCTGCGGTTTGCGGGAACCATGGGCTATTATAATATAGTCCTTTTTATTATACCCCCTCCGATCAGCTAAGTACTTCCTCAATTGATCAAGATATCTCAGCTTGTACGTTATCAAGTTATTTTTCCTTCCTGTGAAAGCACATTACGAGTACTCAACCCTTGTCGTGGGAACGGGGCGGTTATCTGAGACTGCTGTAGTCGGTATGGGTTATGATATAATATAACATAACATAACACCTGTAATCCCTGAAGGGGTAGGAGAGTCAAAGGGACAGCAGTCGCCTTTAACCACATTCAGCCAAAAATAAAACTGGGCTGGGTTAGTTGGAAAATTTTGAAAAAGTATTGACAAGTGGCTAGCTCGTCGCCTACACAATCACATACCCAAAACCCGATATACTATTTTCTAAACCTGGGCCTGTGATAGATCATCATGCTTTATTTATATTTGAGTGCCTGATTTTAAGGGTTTTTTTTTTCATATACTTAACCTAGAATTAACCCTAATAATAATCACCAAAATCTTCTCAACTCAAAGGCTAGCGTAATCGAAGGCACGAGAAACTAATTTCTTTCGTCATTGCTAAAAAAAGTGCATAGCTGTCAACAACCAAGTCCCTTATCTCTACTTCGTAAGTACCTATCGTAACTCTTATGTAATTAATTCCGTCATCACAAAACGTATTTCATTCAACTCAATTTACGAGTACATCCAACCAGCCCTGTGTTACAACAGCAGCTACACACTACCAGTCAGAGCGCGCCATCTATCAACGGGACATGTTCATGAAATTCACAGCGCTCATGTCGAAGATTATATTATAAGTTATATTTATTGTTGAAACAATTAGAAAGCACGAGACATAACGATGCCACAGTAAAGATATTAAAGCAGTATAGAAAATTAAAAACAGCCACATAATGTATTTTCACCTTTTATTAATTCTATTGTGAATGGCACGATGGCGCATTCGGTAGTGACCCTGCCGCATGCGCTAAGAGTTATGGGTTGGACCCCCACCCAGGACAAACATTCGTGTGATGAACACTTGTGTTTGTTCTGTGTCTGGGTGTTAATGTCTAATATTCAAGAATATATTTGTTATACCACGGTTGATTCTGATATCCTTCACACAAGTGCTTTAGCTACTTAGCTCGGAGTCAATGTATGTGATGTCGTCGGATATTTATTATTATTATTTATTTATTAAATGGTTTTTAACAGCTAGAGGCCTTTACCTCCTTAAAAGACCCTCAATGACTTAGATACTAGACAGCTAAATGCTACTTACTGCTTTACGTAAATTATTTGTAAATTCACATTCACCATGTTGGTCTGGGGTCCCTCGATGGGCTCGGATAAGTCCCAGACATGGTTGGTGGCACATATTGACACATTCTTAAAAAAAATGTGCCAACTGTGTTTCTTGCCTCGCATGTCGTAAAAGACGACAGATAGTATATCGGGTTTTGGGTGTGTGTTTGTATGGCGACGAGCTAGGCACTTGTCACTAATTTTTACAATTTTTCATCAAACCCAGCTCAGTTTTATTTTTGTCTGAATGTGGTTAAAGGGACTTGTTGTCCCTTTGACTCTGCCTACCTCTTCGGGAATAACGGGCGTGATGTTATGTATGTATTTATGTATGTGTATTCACACTCCAACCAGTGTCAGCTTACAAGGTGACCACTATAAAGCATTCGTCACAGAACAGATTACTCTCTGTTGTCTAATAAATGGATTGCATCGATACATACCTACCTCACTGCCTGTCTCAACTGCGTGTACCTCAACTGTTTACCGCATTAATGCAGTTACTTCACTGTCATTCCCAATACCTACATGGCCACTTCATCACAGCTGTCGATGACAACGCGCCGATACGCGTCCCGTCCCGTCCCGTCCCGTCCCGGGCGCTATCGGCTCTATTTGTCGCCTCCGCCCGACTAATTGTTACACCGAATTATTGCCGACGCCCGAGATTTACGGCGTCGTGTCCCCGGGGTTGCCAGGTATCCCGGCTGCTGATCGTGACGGTGATACTGCGACCTTTATGAAGCAATAAAAGTTATCAGAGATTTATTACTTAGTATGTCTTGAGGAATAGGCTGTATTATGTAACAACAATCATAATTAATATTCACATAATAAATAACGTTAGCATTAAGTGAAGACAATTAGATTATGCATAATAATATTAAATAACAGGACAGACAGAAGCGGAAAAAATTGGGGGAGACCTTTGCCCAAAAGTGGGACACTATACGGTAATTAAAAAAATATATTAAATTAGATTACTGATAAAAGCCTTTCACTATACAAAATATAATATAAAAATATGCATAATGATGAGAGATAGTTTTATCCTTTATAATGATTATGTAGGCATGCCACTTATTAACGTTAATATGAGTGGCAGTTCATTTGCATACATATTTTGCAAATGAATGCATAACTTTTATAAAAGGTATTCTTGATTATTTTGATTTCGTTTTCGACTGCAAAACTTAAACTTTTAAACTTCTTCGGCGCGTCAAGGCTGGCAACACTACACCTGCTTCCAGCGAACATTGTAATAAATAAAATTTGTTAACTAATCTGCCTCCAGAAACACGCACCATAAACCAGATAGAATTCTGAGAGGCGCATTTAAGCGATGATAAATGACTAAGATAACGCATTTAGAGGGAAACGACTGTATTGTCTTATTAATAGGTGAAATGTAGCCTTTTATGAGCCGGGCTAACGTTGGGAATATTACGTAATTATGAAATAATCAACGGCTTTATCAAGAAAATAAATTATATTTTTGGAAAGAAGGAACTGCGCATGGTCAAATAAAACTCGAGAAATTATAAACTATTTTTACTCGTACATAGCCATCGTCTTCCTAGCGTTATGCTGTACCTAATTCGGGTCTGCTTTGACAAAAACTTGAATTTAGAAAGCACCTTAGTAACCTTTAGTAAGTGGAACCATTTAAATCATTATGTATTTACACCTTTATAGTTTATGAAAGTGCTTCTTTACTTTAAGATATAAATCCACATTTAAAATCTGAAAATCCAGAAGTACGCGACCACCTCACATTTGAGAACTTGGCCTCATCACTGAGCTACCATAGCGTACTTATTCGTGTTTTTTTATTCAATACAAAATAAGTACAGTGCTACGTTAATTCGGCTCTTAAATATGATTAAATTCAATAAATGAAGATAAGGAATCCACTCGCAAGAATTATAAACTATAAGATTTTCAATATTATAGTTACAATGTTCTATTATAGCGAAGTTGAAATAATCGTCTCGGTGGATGTTTCCTCGTTCTGCGCCCGCGCAGCCGCGCCGCTCGGCAAACAATCTTGTTTGACAATGTTTTACACGCATTGAGCCTTTAGGGCTGGCTAGGTTAACCTATTGTGTTCGATTTAAGCATTTGTGGTATTTTATTTCCAGTATCAATTAGTTTGAAATGAAAACGAGTTTAGCATGAACTGTCAGAACAGTTAGACTTATTATTGAAGATTTTATTTTATTTCTATACCCAATTAGACAATCTATCTATCTATACTATAATAAATCTGTAGAGAGGTCAATTCTGTACATGAAATATATTTTCAAAATAACTATCAGGGGGTGATTAGTGATCAATACTGATGCCAAAATTGCAATCAGTAAAATTTTTGTCTGTCTGTCTGTCTGTCTGTCTGTCTGTATGTTCCTTATAGAAACAAAAACTACTCGACGGATTTTAACGAAACTTGGTACAATTATTCTTCATACTTCTGGGCAGGTTATAGTATACTTTTCATCACGCTACAATTAATAGGAGCAGAGTAGTGAAGGGAAACGTTGGTAAAACGGGAGAAGTTACTCCATTTTTTTAAGCTTCCGTCGCGTGTGCAGTCTTAATGGTTAAAGTTACATAGAAATCATGTATGACGGAAATAGTCTTTATAATATTAACCATAAACGCGGGTGACACCGCTGGCACAGCAAGTCATATCATCATAATAATCATTCATGTTTTCGACTCTAATTGTTTCTTTGTAAAAGCAATTTACTTTTAACAACTGTTTCAAAAGAAATTTTAATAATGATAAAAAATTAATACAATATAATCATATATGCATCATAATGTGATTTTAAATTAGGGCATTTATTTAATACTGACTGCTAGAAATTAACCAGCATTGACGGCATTTCCAAACTTTCCATAAATGTTTCTTATCCCGCACAGATAAAACAGTTTTCCATATCGCTATCAAGACGGATCTCTCAGCGGCTTCCCTGCAGCTCCACGTCTATTACTCAGTCACGATGCGATCGTTTCCAACAGGGTTCGTTATATTAATTACTGTGCGAGGCGACCCCGCCAGCCGTTATCAATTACCGCGCATAAGACGGTAACGTTCTCATTGATTCCCGCGCTGGCTGTTCACAGCGGTTACCAACAAGACGGATTGTTTATTGCATGCCTTTGAGGATTTATTGGGACATCATATTTTATTAATCTGATAATCGAGGTAGACTTTTTTGTCTCGTCTGTTTGTAGCAAGCCGTCTATTCGACGTTTAATTAGGTTTTGGGTGTTAACCTGTACGCCACTTTGAAACTAGCAGTCCCCTAAGGAGTAGTTAGAGCTTATGGAGCAGTAAACTCCATTAACCATTTCCATTCCACAAAATTTTTCCAAAAAAATAACATTTTAAATGATTTGATTGACTCTTCATTAGCCGTCCAGTCAAAGTTAGATCCCGTATTCCTTTATCATATAGGTGATATAAGAGTTATCAATTCTCCAAGAAGCTGTAAATGATAGTGATGATGCGGCGCTACTTGTACATACATATATACGATATTGAGATTTAAGAATACATAGAGCAATGTTTCTGTGATTTCCAATAAAACAGTGACGAATATTAAATACTCACTGTTTTTACAAGAGTCATTGTTTGCATTACAGTTTAACGTATATTTGTCTATTCAAAGTCAAAGTCAAAGTCAAAGTCAAAATATTCTTTACTTATATAGATTTCAAGGAAACATTTATAAATCGTCAAATGCAAGTGAAGCTATATGATTTAACCACCGGTTCGGAATGTTGTATCTACCGAGAAGAATCTGGCAAGAAACTCGGTAGTTACTCTTATTGAAATATCATACACAATATTATGATGTCGTAAAAGGCGACTAATTGTATATAGGGTTTTGGGTGTGTGATTGTGTAGGCGACGAGCTAGCTACTTGTCACTACTTTTTCACAATTTTCCATCTAAAACTAGGCTTGGAGCCAAGCCTAGTTTTATTTTTGGCTGAATGTGGTTAAAGGGGCCTGCTGTCCCTTTGACCCTGCCTAGCCCTTCGGGGATTTCGGGCGTGATGTTAGTATGTATGTAACTATGATTATGTATAAAATCCTCGTAAATAGATATAAAATCGCTCCGCTTGGTGGTCCGCTGAGTTGGCCGCACCGGTCTTGAATATATTTAGATATTATTATATCTAAATATATTCAAACGCAGATACTATACTAAATTCAAAATATCAATGGAATTCTCTAATGAAGATAATAAAGTATACGAAAAGATAAAAACAGATCCAGAAGCCACCGCTGCATTTTGAACGGTTTAAGCGAAAACCAATTCAATAACATCAGTAAGATAAATTAATCCTCAAAACCAATAGCATCGCTAAACCCACAGCCGACAATGCGAACAAACAATTAAAAGCACATTTGGCTGCGCGCGCGCAAGTAGGAAATGATTTGTTATAAAAGCACGCTACAGTCCGCCCACCGCGTAGTTTGTTGGCGGCAAACAAAGCGGCGAGCTCTATGCGCTCGCGCAGCCTACACACATTAGTGATGCGCCTATTGGTACCGGATAACCGACCGTAATGGTCAATAAATGATATATCATATATATTGATTTGATCCAAACGTAGATTATGTGATTACATAATGCAATTATATTATGTAAATCTAGATTAACGAAAGTACCATTAAGCAAACAGAGTCAAAGGGGCAGCCTGCCGCCTCCACCATATTCAGCCAAAAATAAAATCGTAATGACAAATGGCTAGCTCGTCGACTACATAATCACACACTCAAAATCCGACATACCATAAACATCCAGCCTTTTACAACATGCTAGGCAAAGAACACAGTAGACATATTCTCCCATAAGTCCCAACATGGGATATAATATCACTTTAAATTTATCTTATTCTAATAACTAAATGATGACTTCAAAATATTATCGGACACATACCAGCACTTGCCCCATCCCTAGCGAAGATGCGCGGTTAATGGTTGTTTAATTTGGAGTTAGACGCAAACAGTGGAGTGGTGTCCCCCGCCCACGCAGACCGGTGCGGCCAACTCAGCGGGTCACTAAGCGGAGCGATTTTATATCTATTTCCGAGGATTTTATATATAATCATACTTCACGCCCGAAATCCCCGAAGGGCTAGGCAGGGTTAAAGGGACAGCAGGCCCCTTTAACCACATTCAGCCAAAAATAAAACTGGGCTGGGTTAGATGGAAAATTGTGAAAAAGTAGTGACAAGTAGCTAGCTCGTCGCCTACACAATCTCACACCCAAAACCCTATATACAATTAGTCGCCTTTTACGACATGTTAGGCAAGGAACACAGTTGGCACATTATGTTTACGTCAGATTGATACCTACTGGCAATCAAAAGAATGCAATCGTTCTAAGATGTCTGTTTTTTCTTGTATAAAATTACAATTATTCAACTAAGGCGCGTAAGGTGGTATTTTTAAGCTGTTGCATTTTGGTATTTGATTCGCAACACCGACAAGAATGTACCATTTTTGCCCCTCATATCGCTGGCGATGGAAATCTTCAGCATAAACTTTAAAGGGTAGACAGTGAGAATAGGCAAGATGACAAAAAAAATCAGTTTAAGTCCGTCAGTTAGATTATATAAAATATTGAACACGTATTTTTTTATTTATTTGTCAAACTAACATTGACGAAGATACAATGCATTCAAGTTGCGCGTGACGTCACACATTTGTAAAATTTGTGACGTCGCAAGCCCCCACTCCAAAACTTTGATGCTCTTTATCTTTGCGATTTTTTGTTAATATGATAAAGCGCAAAATATGTGTCCAGTATTTTTGTATAATCTAACTGACGGACTAAATATAATGATAGTTCTTTAATGCAGTCATCATCCCTATAGCAAGCGCCTATAGGATGCTGTTATCGCTTATCTTCAAGACGTCTGCGCAATTGTTTAATTCTTCCTGCTATAAAATTCCTTAACTCTAATGTTTCTTTAAATTAAACCCGCCGCCATGACTCGCTTTCGCTCGTTCCAAAGCCCCGGCCTCCTCGATGTTACTCAGTGCGGGTAAGGACAGCCCCGCCGCACCGGCCGTTCCGACACCGCTCACACTAAACTACTTCAGCTTCAAGTTCGGCTCCAATAACATCAGCTTGTTTGTACTTCGTTAAGCACAATTGAGCGGAACACGAACATTATAAACATTACCAAATTCTGCTTTACAAAAACATGCCGAGACAAAACTCCAGTTTGTGTATCATGTTAAATCTTCAATGTGTCATCCAACAATGACAAGCTCGATGGCGTATTCGGTAGTGACCCTGCCCCTTGCGCCAAGTGTTGTGGGTTCAATTCCCACCGAGGACAAATATTCGTATGATGAATACTTGAGTTTGTTCTGTGTCTGGGTGTTAATAACAAAATTTAAGTATATATTTGTAATACCACTTTTGTTTCTGATATCCGTAACACAAGTGCTTAAGCTACTTACCTCGGAGTCTGATCAATGTATGTGATGTCGTCGGATATTTATTTATTATTTATTTATTTATTTATAACAGTGTTCTATTCAATGGGTACTGTATCTACATACAGTATAGTACTAGTAATAGCTACTATATTATTAGAACTCTATGATACTAGCTTTTACCATGGCTCCGCCTGCATGAAATTCGGTATATATATAATATAATAAATTCATTTATTTCAGGCAACAAATTTATTATAAAACAATATTGGCCCATATAATATATACCTTAAGTCATACATATATGTACATATTATAAAAACAATAACTTTAATATTCTAAGTAACACGTAGGTATATATTTTCATCCTCTGCCTAGCGTTATGTCCGCTTAGACCATGATCCAGGATTTAGCAAGTCTGGTAATAACATTGAAGCGACTGCCGATCTGATCTTCGTAACCCTAAGATAGGAGAACTAGATAATTTTTGGATCATGGTTACAAATCCAAAGTTTTTTGAATTTGCAGGTTTCATCACGATGTTTTCTCTCACCGTCGAGCTAGTGGTATAAATACGTACGTACATAGATTTAAAAAAATCCAGAGTTTTGAACCCGCACTCTTCGGTTCAGAGGTGGTTAAGAGCGCAATGGTAAGGACACGCCTTACCATTGAGCTACCACCGCTCAAATTCGGTAGACGTTATCTGACGACCCTCGGGATCTATACATTTTTCGGGGATAAATAGTTTCATATGTCCTTTTATTGGGTACCAAATCGGCTTATTAAACTTATGGTGTACCAAATTGGCTATTAAGTTTACGTTTAGCGATTCATAGCTTTGCAATGGGACAATGTTGAAGATATTTCCTCTATAGCAAAATGAGCATAATTCGCTGTAGAATGCGCGCGCGCCGATGCCGCGCTCACGACCGCACGCCTTGTTGCGCGGGAGACGGGGAATATGGAAAATCGGAAAATAACTAACTGTCGCCATAAGTAAAAAACCTTCAAATAAAATCATACATACTTGCAAATTGGGTAAATGTAAATATAAACTAACTACTTAACTTTATGTCAATTCCCAGGGGGGCTAGGCAGAGACAACTATAAATTAGATGTTAATGACATAACCAATGGTTGCAAGCATACATAAGCAGTCACGGTAGCCGCTAGACTCTTGCAAGATAACGCGTATCACTCATACATTATCAACACTTTGAAGGTTTTGTTCAGAATTCACGGACGGTATTAGGGATAAAAGCTCTACAAGGCACAATATTTGAGCATTTCGTACGATCATTTATCGCAAGGAACGACCTGCAGTAAATATTTTATAATTGATGGTAATAACTTAAGAGCCGCTACTATACACCAGTTTTCTCCGAGAGGATGCTTCTACCTACAGTCATAACTCTGTTAGCTACTGTTAGCTTCAGCATTAATAAATAAATCAATATTATCAGACTACATCACATACATTGATCTGACTCCAAGGTTAGTAGCTTAAGCACTTGTGTTACGGATATCAGAAACAACAGTGGTATCACAAATATATACATAAATATCGGATATTTACACCCAGACACAGAACAAATAGAAGCATTTGTCATACGAATGTTTGTCCTGGGTGGGGATCGCACCCACAACTCTTGGCGCATTGAGCAAAGTCACTACCGAATGCGCCATCAAGCCAGTCGAAAATTAACATACATACAAACATACATAACATCACGCCCATAATCTCCGAAGGGGTAAGCAGAGTCAAAGGGGGAGCATGCCCCTTCAACCACATTCAGCCAAAAATAAAGCCGGACTGGGTTAGATAGAAAATTGTGAAAAAGCTGTGACAAGCAGCTAACCTGTCGCCTACACAATAACACACCCAAAACCCGATATACCATTAGTTGCTTTTACGACATGCTAAGCTAGAACCACAGTTGGCATATTCTTTTTAAGTCCCAGACCAAAAAGAATTACAGTAAAAAATTTATTACATCACAACTACTGTAGCTTCAGCAACTCAGTTCTCGAAACTTCTGTGACTGAATGTCTCTACCTCCAGACCTAGACAGTGTCACCATAGAAGCAGTCATTAGGCAATATGTCGCATCGCATAGTTGGCCCGCCGCAGCGACGTCCGCGGGCCGGCTCCGTGTTCGCACACCGCGCATCTCGCCCGCGGGCACAGCGCAGCGGCCTCCTGACCTCGCAAATACCAACAACCGTTTACACCAGAGTTGCAAGTCTGGGAAATCTATTACAATCTATTAAACTCCTTTTGTCCCATGTTGGTCGGGGACTAAAAAAGAATGTGCCAACTGTGTGTCTTGCCTAGCATGTCGTAAAAGGCGACTAATGACATATAGGGTATTGGGTATGGGATTGTGTAGGCGACAAGCTAGCCACTTGTCACTACTTTTTCACAATTTTCTATCTTACCCTGCCCAGTTTTGTTTCTGGCTGAATGTGGTTAAAGGGGCCTGATGCCTCTTTGACTCTGCCTACCCCTTCGGGGATTATGGGCGTGATGTTATGTATGCATGTATGATGCATGTATGTATGTATGTATGTACTCCTTTAGACCTATAACGAGACCAAACTTGCCTATATCATACGATGAACAGAACTTTTCATCATCATCCTATCGCTATGTCCCGTGCTTAGGCGGGGTCCCCTTAGACCATGGTCCAGGATTTAGGGTGTGGTAATTATGTAAAAGCGACTGACCTTCGTAACCCTTAGATAGGAGGAACCAGATAATTTTTGGATCATGGTTACACAACCATAGTTGTTGCAATGTAAAAGTTTCATAACGATGTTTTCCCTTACAGCTATCTAGTGGTATAAATACGTAGATAGATTTGACTGGTCCGTTGTTCAAGTGGTCAGAGACCCTGCCCACGAAACCAAGGGTCGTGGGTTTGAATCCTGCTAGGGGCAAATGTTTCGTGTGATTAACATGAACATTTGTACTTGAGTCATAGATGTTTATAAACGTATTTAAGTACGTCTATCCGTTCACCTAGTATCCATATACAAGCATAAACTTAGTTTGGAACTAGGGAATTGGTGTGTCAGTCTGGAGAATTTATAAAAATCCTGAGGTAGGTACGTGCCCGGATTTAAACCCGCACCCCTCGGTTTAGAGGCTCGTGTCTTTACCGTTGAGCTACCACTCATATATAAGGAACTATTAATTTATGTTATTTGCATTCACTGGTCTATCTATCGCAGATCATCTATGGTTGGTGCACAGCTAATATTTTTTATTTCATTCCTCAGTCAAAGCTTTAAGAGCTTACAAGTACACATTATCTCTCCAGCATCCAGTAATGATATACGAGTAACCGCGCACAGTGATTGATGGCGTCTTGCTAAAGTAGTAGCTATTACTCAAATGGTTTTTAACTTTCGCTAATAAATCCCGAATCGCGATTACAGCCGCGGGGGGCGACGAGCCGCGGCGTCGCGTCGCGTCGCCGGGGGCGCCGTCGCGTCACGTCGAAGGGGGGCGCCGTCGCCTACTCGCCTTGTTGAGATTAGGCTGAGCTCATACGGGGTCCTTATTAGTGCAGAATATAAATCAACATATCTTTATTTATTAAGGCATCGATAAAACACTTATAAATCGTCAAATACTAAAGAAACAATGTTTATTTACCACGGTGTTGGATGTTGATACTGGCGACAAGAACTCGGCTAGAAACTGAATAGTTATTTTTTTAACACTACGTCTAATAAACAATATACACCAACCGCCAGTTGTCACGAGGGAGTCTCGTGGTCTTATCACTGTCACTATTGGCTCATTGTTGACAGCATGTCAGTTTGGTCTGACAACTAACCAATGAGGAGGGTGACAAGACCGCAAGTCACAGTTATGCCATCTTTTGGATGTTTTAATTAAAAAAACCCCTTATTACGTTAAACCGACTGGCATCTAGACCTTAGACAAAGGAACGAAACAAATACCCACGATCATAATAATACATCCACAGTTATTTGAATGCACGGTGGTAGCTCAATGGTAACAACACGCGCCTCTTAAGCGAGGAGTGCGGGTTCAAATCCGGGCACGTTCCTCTGAATTTTTCAAGTCTATGTACGTATTTATACCACTAGCTCGACGGTGAAGGAAAACATCGTGATGTAACCTGCAAATTCAAACAAATTTGGATATTTAACCATGATCCAAAAATTGTCTGGTTCCCCTATCTTAGGGTTACGAAGGTCAGATCGGCAGTCGCTTCAATGTTATTACCAGACTCGCTACATCCTGGATCATGGTATAAGCAGACCCTGGCTTAACACGGGACATAACGGTAGGAAGATGATGATGAGTTATTTGAAATTGCATATTTACTCTCACCACCAAATAAGTGGTATAAATCCGTATGTAAATTAAGAAATCCAGAGCTCCAAGATTTAATTCGCACTCCTCCCAGCTACCACTTTTATAATCATCATGATTACCCACACGAATATCCAGGGCCGGATCAACTATAGGGGCTTTTTGGTCCGCAGCCCAGGGCGCCGTGGACAAAAAAAGGCCCCATTGAAGGCAATACTATAGATATATGGATAGATATGCTATTCTTTATTATACATACATAACATCACGCCCATAATCCCCGAAGGGGTAGGCAGACTCAAAGGGGCAGCATGCCCCTTCAACCACATTCAGCCTAAAGCCAAAAACAGATACAGAAATAAGGAAACAAACAAATACAATACAATTTAGGCGGTCTTATCGCTAGAAGCAATCTCTTCCAGACAACCTTCAGGTAGAGGAAAATAAGCTATCGAAAAGAGAGAGAAAGTAAAGCCGTGCAGTAAATCATACTACTTCGTTTATAAAAGGGATACAAAAGTAAGGATACTATGTAACGAACAGAACGAAAAGTAAACTATTTTAGGCCCCTAAGTAGGACTAGCCCAGGGCCCCACACATATAAGATCCGCCTGTGCATATTAGTAAAAATACAATGGACGATTGGAATTCATAATACATTATTTTAATTATTTAATCTATTAGTAATAATGATTATACACAAATAAAGGAATGGAATTTAATTAAATTAATTTTAAATATAAATGTATGTACTAACAAAGGCTTTTATTGTTACTAACACTATGGACCAGGTCTGCAATAAATGAATTTTATTTTTTTTATTTTTTTTTTCATATATTAGTAATGCCTAAAAATCGATAGTTTTGCAATCGATAATTTAACGGTCAAAATCGATAGGACAATCGATAGTATCGATGTCTCTGTTAGTGCATTACTATCGGTAAACAGCGATACCATCGATAATATCAATAGTTCATTGGTTAGCAGCGATCGAAACTATCGATATCAAATTTCAAAAATAAAATTCAAAATATATTTATTTATTTGGACTTTAAGAAAGCACTTATAAATAGTTAATATACATAAAAAAAAGGATGAGAAATAATACTACCACCGGTATCGATAGTTAAAGACAATCGATAGTATCGATAGTATTGTTATTGACCGAGAGTTTTCAGTTTCGTTAAACTATCGATACTATCGATTGTCTTAAACTATCGATAGGCTATCGATAAACAATCGCTATTGGCCTATCGAGCGAAAATACTACTGCATATATCTTAGTTTGCTATAATCATAACCCTTTTTATGTTTTGCCACAATCGAGTGAAGAGTTCCCGTATCCATCCAACCTTTCCATAGCCCGGGGCCACACCTCGTCACGCGGTCACCATCATCGCCGTCAATCACTGTTACAGTCCCCGACGACCCATTGTCACCTATTACTGTCACAGTGATTTGTGGACCCTGAACACTGTTATTACCGACGCTTGCGCAGCCTAAACGCTTGGGAATCTTAATGCAATAACGATCGGACCAATAACTACCCAATAAATATTAGTGAGGTGATATCAAACTATGTGAGTGGGATAATTTGACATTTCATAACCAATGTCAGAATTTTGTAAGTGAGATGGTCTCTCTTTCTTGTTTTTAGGATATTGAACCAAATTCAAATTCAAAACTACCTTTATTTATATAGGCTTCAAAATAAATAGCCAATGTCTACAGAAAATAAAATATTACCACCCTTTTCTCATATAGAGTACCATACCTTACGTTTGTCTCATGTTGGTCTGGGACTTAAAAATAATGTGCCAACTGTGTTTCGTGTCGTAAACGGCGACTATTGGTATATCGGGTTTTGGGTGTTTGAATTGTGTAGGCGACGAGCTAGCCACTTGTCACTACTTTTCCACAATTTTCCATCTTACCTAGCCCAGTCTGATTTGACTGAAAGTAGTTAAAGGGGCTAACCCCCCTTTAACTCTGCCTACCCCTTCGGGGATTAAAGGCATGACGGTACAATAATATTATAATTAATAGGGTCCAAGTCCCTTTGGATACAGAACTCTAAAAGAAGTAAACCAATTGTATTACCGAGTACAGTTAGGGCCAGGCAGGGGGCAGCAGCAACCTGCTAGCGCCGCGCCTGCGCCGATGCTATCGCGTAATTGCGCCGGGACCGGCCGTTTTAATTGAAATCCGTTACTTCCGCGGTGAAGCGGATCCGAGCACTGATAGCTGTTGAGGCTGCTCGTGCGCAGCTGAAAAACGGAGCGACGTGGCCTGTTTTTAGTGGGCATGCTATCACTAGTAACAGAAGAATCCTTAGATATGACATACATGACCAAATTTTTTACTAATGACCTATGTACAAATTGTATTCTTGCAAATAACATTTTTGATTGAATTTGATTTCATTTGACATTTTGCAGTTATTATTTCCAAATTCCATAGTCGCATCTTGATTTCTGGGAACTAATTATAAATTTATTTCCAGAAATTAATTCCAAATGGCAATTACAGACAAAGAGAGTGAATATGAATGTTAGTGGATGGAGAGGAAGAGGAAGGCCAAATAAGAGATGGATGGATTGTGTGAAAGATGATATGAGAGAAATGGGAGTAGATAGCTTGATGACGGCTGACCGGGTCGTATGGAAAAGGAAGACATGCTGCGCCGACCCCAGATGAACTGGGAGAAGGGCAAGAGGATGATGATGAATTACAGAATCAAATTTCGCTTATAAGTAGAATATGTTTTTTCCCGCATGTGGACAAATTGTTTGATTACACAGATATTTAACCTGGGTCCGGGTCAAACGAGACAGTCAACGCTTTGAATATGATTATCCACTAACAACACAATATTCTTAATTAGTATCTCCTGTTTCTAATCGGGATAAGATCTGAATTTAGTGATACTGATGGAAGCCGCGACATTAGTAATGGCAATATTCCTAACCTTTAGACAGGAATCCAAACGAATCGAATTATAGTCACACGCCCATATTTATTACAATATGAAGTTCACCCCACAAGGGTGTGCCTCACCGCAGATCTAATTATAAAAAACGCACTAAAATTTACAAAATCCAGAAGTACCAGTAATGTTAGTCTGGGACATAAAAAGAATATGCCAACTGTGTTACTTTCTAGCATGTCGTAAAAGGCGATTAGTATATCGGGTTTTGAGTATGTGATTGTGTAGACGACGAGCTAGCCACTTGTCACCACTTTTTCACAGTTTTCCATCTGGGCCAGCCCAGTTTTGTTTCTGGCTGAATGTGGTTAATGGGGCCTGCTGCCTCTTTGACTCTGCCTACCCCTTCGGGGATTATGGGCGTGATGTTATGTAAGTTATGTATGTATGTACCAATAATAGGTCTGATTAAGATCTTATGAAATTAGCATATATGTGTCTTAAAACAAAAAAGATGTTTTATTCATAGCCAAGTCAATGCAGTTATGTGTTTCCGTATATAAACACAAATAAATCTACATCGGCTATATAAAATGCGCATTCAATAAAATTAATCCAACGCTCATAAAATCGTTATATGCATTATTGATGACATCGGCTCGTGGACCACAAATCTATAGCCAATAGAAGTCAAATGAATAACGTGAATGCGTAATTTCGTTGTCGCGGCTTACATTTAACGTTAAAACGCGATAAATTAACGTTAAATCGATAAATTACCGCAATAAAAACGCCATAACGCACCGAAACCGCCCGATATTCATCGGGGAATAATTAAAGAAAACTATTCGGAGTATTGCAGTTTGTGAACGCAGTAATGCGCCCGTCCATTGTATGGCGATGGCATTCCTAGCATAGCCAAGGCGAGGCTGCAGAGAATGCTGTTAGCAAGAATACAGAGCAAGCCAAGTTCCTAATCAATGCGTACATGTTCTAGTACACACTATAAAATAATAGAAATCAACACAATATAGTAAAAAAATCCTATTTGTAATTATCGACAGTGATTTTATTAACCGACTTCAAAAAAAACGAGGTGGTTCTCAATTCGACAGAATTTTTTTTTGCATTGCATTTTAGGTAAGAAAAAGGCAATAATATTTAAAATCATCCATACAGTACAAACATATCATCATGCCTGTATTTCATTTTAATTAACATATTGTTGAAAAACTAATTTAAGAAAACTACATAAACATTAAGTATACAACAAGGTTTATTTTCTTAATATTAACAAAGTATCATTATAAATTAAAAAAACATAACATTATAATTATTTAGTACTATTACCTATATTTATTTTTTAATTACATGAGTTGTCAAAATCTTGAATCTTTTATGGAATTAGTTTAATATATAAAATAGCCGTGCTGGTATTATATATAACACAAATTCTGCATAAAATAATATTCTGCACGATACACATATACATTGTAAATTAATATCCATCTGTTTTTACGCTAGTACAAAAAAAATATTCTTGATTTCCATAACTTGGCGTATATAGCTACTGTGCCTATTCCCAAGTATGCAGATCACTCCAGTGACCCCTGACCGTAAAATAAGTTATAATATTGTCGCCGTCGCATTTTTACGAGTCGGACGGGTCAGAGGGCGCACGGTAAATAACGCGGAATATCAATTGTGACACGTTAACGGCTACGGTAAAAATTACCATAAATCTGTGGTGATTGTCCACTTAACAGACCGGCTCGAGACCGCTCTGAGGGGAAAACATACGGGAGCGATTTGATGGAGCATCTGTCGCGTTTGTGACTATCATCAATGATAAGCGTTATGTCCGGTGCTTAGTCGAGGTCCGCTTAGACCATGATCCAGAATTTCGGAAGCCTGGTAATCACATTAAAGCGACTACCAATCTGACTTTCGTAACCCTTAGATAGGGGAACCAGACAATTTTTGGATCATGATTACACATCCATAGTTGTTGGAATGTGCAAGTTTTATCTCGATATTTTCCCTCAACGCCGAGCTAAATACGTACAAAGATTTAAAAAATCCAGCCTGGATTTGAACGCACACCCCTTGGTTAAGAGGCGCGTGTCCTTACCATTGAGCTACCACCGCTTTTTGATAGTTTATTAAATATAAAAAAGTCGTTTCCTAACGTTGCGTCTACTCACTCTATTCGCTTGTCTGTTAAAATACACTTACTGTTAAACTACAACATTCTCAATGATAAATATGTAGGGTATTATTACTTACACGTGCTTGCAATGAAAGGGTAGGTAATAAGCAATGAGTGGCTAGTCTGTCGTCTACACAATCACAAACCTATTATGGATAATAGTGTTTACAATTAGACAACGTATTGGTAAAGTCCAACTGTTAGATACAAAAATTGTCACTAAGCATACCGACGCGCCGTCCCCGCGCGCACCATCCGCCCGTGTGTCCCCGCGCTAGAGCCTTCCTCTAACGGTACGCTAATTCGCTTTGTCTGTCGGCGTGGACCGGCGCGGGCGCAACACGCAACACACCTTCACAGAACATTAGCACTCGTGTTTCCATACAGATAATGTTTCAAGTTCTAAAAACATACACATGTTTGCTGAAAATCAGATACACATACTTTTAACACTAGGAATAAACACAAGCTTGCTTTCTAAGTTATAGACTCCATAGGAGTGGTAATTCTTTTATTGGTCTAAGTATCAAAATGTTTAATAAGCTGCCACAAAGTCTCATTGATCTACCTAAGCATAAGTTTAAATTATATATTAAAACTTGTTTGATTAAAAAGGGCTACTATAAGGTAGAAGATTATTTAAATGATAAGGATATATGGCTATTCTCAGAATAGCCTGTTCGCCTGCACTGATACGAGTAGATTTAACTTAACTAAGAAATTGTAACTACATAATAGCTATTAAGACTTGGCATTTAAAAGAGTAACTATCAAGTTTCCTGTCAGTTTCTTCCCGGTAGAATCAGCTTTTTGAATCGGTTTATATTTATTATGTTCTCACGATTACGATAAGTGTTTTTTTAAGCCTATATAAATAAATAAATAAAGATCATTTCGTTTCATTTCAATCTACTGGAAATGATATAAATAACTGTTGCATTACTTAGCTCTTGACAGATGTTTCCGTCAAGATTGACGTTCTTAGATCATCTAGTGTCGGAGCAGTGTGCTATTATTTCGTACTTTCATACAATCCATTCATATCATTATTGAACGCCCCCTACTTTTCCATCCACTTCAATATTCATACTCTCCGGCGCATGTCCTTCCTCTTTATAAGTTACCTAAAAATTTTAAGGTATTTTCTTGTTATGTGTATTTGCCCCATGTTGGTCTGGAACTTAAAAATAATGTGCCAACTGTGGTTCTTGCCTAGCATGTCGTAACAGACGACTAATGGTATATCGGGTTTTGGGTGTGTGATTGCGTAGGCGACGAGCTAGCTACTTGTCATTACTTTTTCACAATTTCCCATCTAACCCAGCCCAGTTTTTGGCTGAATGTGGTTATAGGAGCCTGCTGCCCCTTTGTCTCTGCCTACCCCTTTGGGCATTATGGGCGTGATGTTGCGTATGTATGTATGTGTATTTGCAAATTTGAATTTAGTTATATCAATAGATAAGCGTTGGCAGATAGTAAAATACAATATTTTAAGGATTTTTTTTTTATCTGTGTATTTAATCATAATACAATCGGTCTGGACGGTAATTGACAATGAGATTACTAAGTTCTCTGTGATGAATTCCATTAAAATTTCAAAATTAATGTGGTTACATTGAATGTTAGTATCTTCATAATCGTAAAATTATTTTATGGGTTGTAATAATTAAACGTACCTACTGGTATTTTGATACACGTGTACCTGTATTGGGTACAAAACTCAATTAACGAAACTTAAAATATCTTTATCTCGATTGATCTCGGCGAATCGCCACCTCTCAGTGAACCTGGTAAAAAACCTCCAATTAATTAAGTACTCTTATCGAGCATTATCTTGTGATCCCGCGACCTGCGCAGGCGGCGCCTGTGAGCCCGGCCGGGTCAGCCATTTACAACCGTGCCCGTCAAAACATTATCCGCCTGGCAACTGACGTGATATGGGAGAAAAAAACAACTTTTTTAAGAGTAACAGGAAACATTGAACCGTGTATTAATATCGCTTGATGTAGACTGTTAACCGTCTAAATGCACATTGCATGGTAGGTTCTTAGATCCCCCCCGCTGGGGTCTTCGGTTTGGCGTACCGGGGTGGCTTAGTAGGCCCTGGTGCAGGACAGGGCCGAAGCTAAGAGAGACCCCGAGGTGAGCTGCGACTGTTCGGCATTTCCCACCGAGCAGTTGCGGCACCGGCCGCAGCCCCCTGCGGCCGGACTAGGATTGCCGAGGAAGAGGAGGAGCTGAGTGTGTCGTTGCTCGCCTCCCTATCCTCGGCAACCCGACAGGGGCGCACTGCGCTGCGTTGTGGTGGGTCGCGGAGGGATCTCCTCTCCCTCCGTGATGACAGGGCTCTGCCCTCAATTTAGGTCGCCGGGCGGAAGGCGGCCCCCTCTGACGAGACGCTCTCCGCGTGCCGTCTGGCTTAGCAGAGGGCAGGAGGAGGAGAGAGGAGCTGTCGTATAGTCCCGACAGTAGGGATACCGGCTCCTCCGGAACTGCGCCGCGGGAGGCCACGTTGGGGTTTTAGTCGGTTCGAGTCCGACACACCGCCCTCTGCTTCCCCGAGCAGAGGGTGACGGCTCGTGGGAGTTCCCCAACTAAAAAAAAAAAAAAAAAAAAAAAACCCCGAAGGGGTAAGCAGAGTCAAAGGGGCAGCAGGGCACTTTAACCACATTCAGTCAAAAATATAACTGGGCTGGGAAGACGGAAAATTGTTCAAATTCAAAATCTCTTTATATAAATTTATATAGGCTTCAAAAAAGTACTGATAAATAGTCAATATATACAAAAAATATTTATTAGATGTTAATATTATCGATCTCTTTCTGCCAATCATGAGGAAACAGAAGATTAAATACGGTTTTAAAGTACAAGTCGATTTATAGTAGAAAAAAATCTGCAGAATCTGCCTAACACCTTATTTGAAATATTTTTTCACCTGGACTGCTTATCTAATAGTAATAAAATTGGCCGCACTAAATATGACCTTAGAATAGGGTACTTATTTATATCCGGATAAAATGAATGATATTTCAGAACGTACGGTAGAGTCTCTCTGCTACAAAGCTATTCACACGTGAATGGAGCCGCGGCAATAAGCTAATATAATATAAAAATTCAGTCGAATTGAGAACCTCCTCCTTTTTTTTGAATTCGGTTAATAAACAGTCTTCCATAGTCCCGATTGCGTACTAGATTACGATAGTTAGTGATAACATTTTTCCACAACAATTACATTCCATTACGTTTCATAAACAGACCGGGCACATTCCCACTGCGCGCGCAGAACAAAGCGCAATCGGATCTCAAATTACTCGGCGCATGCGTCGGCGACGCCGCAGTGTTCTAAACTCGTGTCGAGTTTCACGACCGATGTATCGGCCAGGGAAGCGTAACCCGTGGCCCGTTGGGGAAGACTGTCCAATGAGCAAAAGTGCCGAGAAAAGCGTGAGACTGGCAGTTGAGCAAGAGTAACAACTGTGCCAACTGTGTTTCTTGCCTAGCATGTCGTAAAAGGCGACTAATGGTAAATGTTGTTGTGGGTATGTTATTGTGTAGGCGACGAGCTAGCCACTTGTCACTACTTTTTCACAATTTTCCATCTAACCCGGCCCAGTTTTGTTTTTGGCTGAATGTGGTTAAAGAGGCCTGCTGTCTCTTTGACTCTGCCTACCCCTTCGGGGATTATGGGCGTGATGTTATGTTAACTATGTACTACAAATAGCACTTGCAAAGTCAATGTTCAGTTTAATCTTTTATTTTTTTATTTCCCATGCCTAATCGCCTGCTTTGATCACAACATTGGATTCTGAGAGAATACTTACATGAAGACCACCCTAAAAGAAAACCCTAAAACAATAAGAAAAGTTATCTTATTCCTGTCAAAATAGTGTAATTTTCGGATTGGGAGTCATTCATATCACAGACGAATATTGGAAAAAACAGTATGTATAACATAAACTAAATAAACTACTTTTGAGATCACATCCAAAGATAATATGCCGAAACGTTGAGTTCATCGAAAAAAAAGACAACCCAATACAAATGACCTTTTTTTTGACTCTAACTACTATTTCGGATATTACGAGCATTGGAGTATGTTTTGGATTAAAGCCGAGGATTTTATCAATCCAACGTGAGCATATTTATACCGCATTGTGTATACAAAACAACAAGGTTCAGCACCCCTGCCCCAGACCGACAAACAGACGGACTGTTTTGTATTGTGTTGCGTTATCGGACAGATCGGACGGCGGACTACGGACAATCCGGATATAATTAGGTGCATTGACGAGAGAATGTGACCTCAGAGATAGGATTGAACACGTAAATAAATAGCTAAATATCTCATTAACTTTGACACCGTTCTTTGAGACAGGATGCCTAACCGATGAGATCAGGATAACGTTAGATAGTAGCTTTTAGCCAAAACAACAATGTCACGTCACGTCACTTTGTCCCACGTATGTTTGGGTTTAAAAAGAATGAGCCAACTGTGTTCCTTGTCTATAAAGCAACTGATGGTGTATCGTGTTTTGGGTATGTATGGCCGATGAGCTCGCCAGTGCCACTATATTTTCACAATTTTTCCTTTAACTTAACTCAGCATTATTTTTGGCCGATGAGTGGTTAAATAGGTTTTGACTCTTCCTACCTCTTAAAGAGTTGCAGTCGTCATTATGTCTAACAGTGTCGTGTAAGCCAAATGGAGCATTACTTCATCTTGCAGGCTATTGCATCAAAATTGTCAAACCCTCGATATTAAACTATGGATATAAATTTAGATAAATGAACGCGATATTTTTACTTAATATCATATTAAGCCCAGGTAACTAAATAAGTAATTACTTCATATTCTAAGTAAAGATCAATTATTAATATATACTTAATTTACAACGCAACCTGTCGCGAGATAACGAAGGCAATAAAACCACGACCTCCCTAAACGCCTCAGTAATAAGGAAACACGCGTCCAAACCACCATTACTCTCTAATTAATAACCACCATCAATGCAGTTATTGCCGCTTCGTAACCCCATAAATGTTTCCGCCCTTTCAGTGGCAATTAAGCGCTAGTTATTGCTAGTTAAACGCTGACACGTCCGCTCGCCGCGGAGCGCTCTCGCCAACTGGCCGCCATATTTCTTTCCGTATAAGGCTGGGAGTACACTAATAGTGTAACTGTAAATTGGATGATAAACTAATAAGTTAGACCGTACATGGATGCTAGTCTTAATTGCTGATGTCATTGGGCGAGTGTGATCTATGAAGCCGATGAAGGTTGTTATCGAAGATATTTAATGATTATAAATTGCATATCTCTTTTTGATTTCACTCTAATGGAAATGACTTTTAAATGGTGTATACATTGCCTGCAATCTTTATTGAATGTAGCAAATGGATTGAATAATTTCTTACTTTATTTTACACTGAATGATGAGTTGTTTATTGCGTTTTGTTGCAGTGCTATTTACTTATGAGCTTTAATGGCAATTATAATTTAGATTACTCTTTTTCAATTGGTCCCAAGTTCAATAATTAGTAAAAGTTAGAAAGAACATCCCGATATATTTTTATGACTAGCTACTATCTAACAAAAGATTTTTTTGAATAAAAAGTCCCTTACGTCACTATTGCTGGTGAATGGTTTCATTATAAACCATTTCAAATTTAAGCAATAAGTTAATATAATATAATAAGTTAACAATAACAATAATAAGTTCAAAGAGTCAATAACTTGTCCGAAAAGGATTCTTTACCTTCTCACTATCAGCTACTTATTAAATTCGAGATTTGGCCATCCAAATCTTAATTGGACAGATACTTCTCCAATGTTATCAAAACTGGACAGGTGTCTTACGCATCGGCTGAGAGCTGATCACTCGCAATTGCCATTTCATAAATAAAATCTGATAAGCTTCAGGAGTTATGCGGCGCGGTCTTGCGCCCGCGCAGCTTTCGGTTATCTTAATGAAGGCGTCACGCGTATCGGATATGCGTAAATTGGCGCAATGGCTGCACAGTATGACCACGGGCAGAGAAGATATTCCCTTTGATGCTTTGGGAATTATATGCAGAGATTAAGTTTAGTTAGTTAGTTAGTTATGTTACTCGTCAAAAATATACAGACAAATATTATTGACAATAATATTTCTCGATTTTTTACAATAAATAAATAAATATCCGTTACATCACATTGATTGACTCCGAGATAAGTTACTTAAGCACTTGTGTTACGGATATTAGAATCAACAGTGGTATTACAATATATACTTAAATATTGGATATTAACACCCAGACACAGACCAAAAACACGAGTATTCATCATACGAATGTTTGTCCTGGGTGGGGATCGAACCTACAACTCTTGGCGCATGGGGCAGGGTCAATACCGAATGTGCCATCGAGCCAGTCAACAAACTTGGATCGTTTGCTATAACTATATCTACTTAATTGATCTTTCTCATTTTAACAATCGTCTAGCAACATTTATAAGCGTGTTTAATTACATTTTTTCATACTTCTAGACATCATTAATGCGCTTTGATAGTAGCTTTCTGTGTAATTGTTTTCAAAAAATTTTATAGATTAAGTTTACTTCCTTGTTAACATTTAGGTAGGGTAAATGTATTTGAATAAAATCGTGATTTGATTGGTAAGTCATGTCTTTTTTATGAGGAATTCGAAACGAGCACTCGGGTCACGTGGTGGTAAGTGATCACCAGCGCCTGGTGCCATTCGCAATACCAAGAACTCTCCAATTCATCAACCTTCGTACTAATAGTTCTACTGGCAGCTTCCTGCACTGTACTGCAACTGACATCGAGCCGAGATACCGTCACGTAATACATTCAGTTAATTGCATCAATTCTTTGCCAGTACTTGGGGTAACTGATAACCGTAATTTTCAAATAAATTTAGACCTCATTTCCATATAACATACTAGCTTCTGATCCTGACCTCGTCTATGAAAATCCCTACTAAAAATATAATTTTGTAGGTGACATTGTCTATATGGCATCTACGTCTTTATGCTAATCGTGACGTAATCTACTCAATGGATGTAGATGTAATTTGGTAGGTCTAGAGTTTAAGACCTGAGAGAGAGCATAATTATGCTACATTACCGACTTCCGAACCGATAGAACAAAGATAAATTTACAACAATGAATTATAATGGGTTGATAATATAACTGTTATTTGTGTAATATTCTCAATTGCAAATATTAATACGCTACAGTGACTGCTCAATGAATGAAAAATAGTATGTTTTTATTTTTTGTCCAGTATAAAAATAAAACAAAAAAATTATCGAATCTAGCTGAAATACAGAGCAAAATTAAAACAATACATTACATTGAATATTAAAAATTGTAAATTTATCTTTTTTTTTTAATATTTCCACAAGTAATCTTACTGTCGTCGAAATAAATTACACGCACACAAAGACCTATAACATATACGTCGATAACTTATCAAACGAGACGGAATCAAATAAATTTTCCTCAGTGAATTTATTGAGTGCGAATGAAAGAAATGACATAATTCGCCCCGTCAGCGGAGCGGTGAGGGATCGCTCACGCGCATCGTTACTGCGCCGGCGCCGGTTACTTCATGACGTCTTCCGTTGAGAACGAGGATTAAACTCACGGGTTCCCAACCTTCCGATACCTAACTTTTATGTCAGCATTAACGTCGCAGTTTCAGGTGCCAATCCAACATTCAATAAGTTTATGGTCACCACTATCCGAAAATCAAACCAGTACATGTCTGACTATTGACTTACAGAGATATCATGTACATTGCATACCTACTGTCTAGCATAATCAACTAAAATAGCTTGTCCAGTACATAGCTACGTTGGGTCGTATCAAGCGCAAGGGTGGTTGACTGCGCTTGTGTAGTTTCACACATAAACAAAAGAATAAATACTGTTACATATCCGCATTAAAATTGTTGCCAAATTATTAAAACGTTTTTGTGGAGTCTAATAAAATCTAGTTCCAACAAGAAAATAGTACAAATTACTGTTTTATTACACAGTACCTACTTGTAAAAATCAAAATAGTTACGGCGTTTATGGACATTATGTCGCAGGACAATTAGGTGTAGGTACTTCTCAAATTAAATCAGTAGTACGGAGTAAAGTTTGGGCACTGGTGACCTCGACGTTAGAGCTGGTGGCTGCGTGGAGTGCAATTAAGGACGTGACGCGAGTGCGCATGCGCAAAGAGCGAGATGCGCCGGCGCATACTAACTTACAACAAACATTCTCGCGGAAATCTACATCTGCGCTATGTTCTGCGGTAGATACTTAATATCTAACTGGACATAATCAAATGGATCTACAATGTATTGGTCTGATAGAATCAGAGTTATAACAGTGTTATTTATTTTTTAACAGTTTAACTAGACTGGATCTGCAAAAAGATGATAAATAAGAAGTCGTAGCAGATAGTATAATGACGCTTGTATTTTGTAAATATAATTTAAGTTATATTGACTACATTTATCGAACAAAAGATCTGAGAAAGGTTAAACGCTACTTTTTATTTTAGAAAAAAATATATATTCCACAGGACTCACGACAGAATGTCTGTAAGAGATAGAGTTTTACACGGGCGGAGCCGCTGGTAAAAGCTAGTGTATTAATATCTATACTATGTATAAGTGAGACCAACATTTCCTAAAGAATGTTCATATCTGCAATTTCGCATCAGTCATCTCATGTCTTCTAAGTTTCGTGAACCCCGCTAACTGTACCGCGGCGTGCGCCGCCCACGTCGCCTGCGCTTGCGCAGGCTGAATACATATTGCGCATTAGTTCTTACGGGGACCGTCGCCTTGCGGGGAGGTTTATGCGGACACCGGGGAACTATGTCGTTTTTAAGGACTTACCTGGTTGTCTGACGAATACCGATATGGGAATGTGACCGATTTATATCTGATCTGATAGGGTTTTGTTATCCTAGCAGTGACTGCACGATGATATGAACTAGCGACTCAAATGCGAGGAGTTTTGGTTGAGTCCCAATGACGTGGCATAATAGAATTATTAAAATGTTAATAAATATGTATTTAAAAACACAAGGTGAGCCAAAATATCATGTAAAAGCAACCTACAACTCTGGATTGTAAAGTCTTTCTAGGTATATATGTATTTCATACCACAAGACGAGCGAAAACATCATTATGTATGTGTGTATGTATATATGTACTATTTGTAACAAAGACCCAACAGTGTTTGACCCTAAAATAAGGACTACAAAGGTTTTATAGCAATTTATCTAATGCAGTACAAGACTCACTAAACTTAGAACCTAAGCTAATTCGTTTAGAAACGGGACAAACCTGAGACTACGAGATAATGATGTAGTGTATTTAGGGAAGTGTTACAAGCCCAATAACATCCTGTGAATGATAAAATATCGTCAGTTCTACGAATAATATTTATTACATACATACATACATAACATCACGCCCATAATCCCCGTAGGGGTAGGCAGAGTCGAAGGGGCAGCAAGCCTCTTCAACCACATTCAGTTAATAATATTTATTCATACATAAATAAACAACTTTTTGACATGAATAATTTGTTTACGATATTTTTATTTCGTGTATATTTGACGTACAAAAGACATCAACGAAATTCTTATACCATGTTGTTAAAAAGATTCCATGAAATCTTTAAAGTATAATGCTTAGGAAAATACACTTAGTTACGACTATATATTTGTTTATATTCAGCACATCTCATGTGGACTTAAGCATATCTGATCTAAATACGAAAAAGTAAGAGTATTTGTGACCAAAATGGAGATCCGGAATTCTTGCTCACTTAGAAAAACAGACAATTGTAGACTTTAGCGTCTTGATTTTTTGATGTTCTGAGAAGAAATTTTTTGCTTATTGCTACTTCCAGGCCAACCCAGTCTTATTTTTTTGACTGAATGTGGTTCAGGGGGCGAGCTGCCCCTTTTAATCTGCCCACCTTTTCGGGGATTGCCAGCGTGATGGAATACTTATTCTCTGGGGAGAATGTTGTACCCCGGTGAAACCAGCCAGCATACCGATTTAACTGTAACTTTAGCAAGGCTCTTCCACCCAAACACCTCACACATACCTACTGCTCCATTTATTTGTTATTGTGCCTTTATTATTTCTTTATGAAAAGGATTATGAATGTTGAAGAGGCGATTGAGATGTGTAAGGATCGTGCCATATGGCGTTCGGTTCTCTCTGCCTACCCCGCTAGGGAAGTGGCGTGAAGTTTAGTTAGTTAGTTAGTGCCTTTATTCCCAGTGGTTAAGTAGTGCAGCATTGTTTGCGGCTCCGGTGACGGGGGCCCCCACGGCCGGCTCGGGTCGCGCCCCATTGTTCACCGTGGTACAGTATATGCAGCTAGGGCTGCTAGTGAAGGTTTTTGGAGTATGACAAATAACATTAGGTATGATCGTTTATTAAGTGCGGTGGTAGCTCAATGGCAACGACATGCGCCCCATAAACGAAGGGTGCGGTTTCAAACCTAAGCACGTACGTCTGGATTTTTCGAATCTATGTGGGGAAAAACATCGTAATAAACAAATAAATAAATATCCGACGACATCACATACATTGATCTGACTCCGAACTAAGTAGCTAAGCACTTGTGTTACGGATATCAGAATCAACAGTGGTATAACAAATATATACTTAAATATTGGATATTAACACCCAGACACGGAACAAACACAAGTATTCATCATTTGAATGTTTGTTCTGAGTGGGGATCGAACCCACAACTCTTAGCGCATGGGGCAGGGTCACTACCGAATGCGCCATCGAGCTTGTCATCGTAATGAAAACTACAAATTCAAACCACTTTGAATTTATAACCATAGTCCAATAATTTTCTAGTTCCCCTAATTTAGAGCTACGAAGGTCAGATCGGCAATCGCTTCAATGTAATTACCAGACTCGCTAAGTCCTGTATCATGGTCTAAGCGGACCCCATCTACGCACGGGACATGACGCTAGGAAGATGATGATGTTCATTGATCATGTAATCAGTCGCAACAAAATATGCTAAATAGTTTAGTTGATAGACAATACATCTCCTATCGACCAAATTATGTGTTTTTGTTTTATTCGGCTGTAAGAAAACAATTTGTTCGATACATGTTTGAGGAACTTAAGTGAAATGTAACATTAACTTTTTTATTTGTCAGAAATTTAAGAACATCATATAAAAAAAATAATCGAATTGAGAACCTCCTCCTTTTTTTTAAGTCGGTTAAAAATTGTCAATAAAACAGGCCTCAAAACCGATAATATGAGGAAAAATCTACTAGATTTGACAGGACCATCGCATCAACTAGAAATGAAAATCGGTAGGAAGCATTGAATAACCAAAAATTTTATATTACTCGTATACATTTTAAATACGTATACTTAACATCATACTTCAAACTAATATTAGTTAGCTAATGAGTTGCTGAACTGTTAACAATAACATTCTTCAAAGGAAATCTTCATTTCCTGCGTCCGCATTATTAAAATCAACTCACGTCTCCTCATCAAAACATAATCTGTTTGGGTGCATCGTTCGGATAATTACAGTCAGAGATTAGATTAATATTTTATTACATCCAGGATCTATACCTTCAGCTCCTGCCCGGCGCAGCCCTGCGTGCGCACGCGCACCAATGGCGTCGCGACGGCCCCGCCCCACGCCCCACCCCGCCCCGCGCACCGCTTCATGATTCATGAAGCGTGACTGTCTGCCTGAGGGCTGCTGCTCGTATTCCCTGCCGCTGGGAAGGTTTCAGATCAATAAATAGCTTGTGATATTTAGTTAGAGAACTGAGTTCCCTACACCAGCCAGTAAATAACTATTATAGATCATTCTATTTGCGGCTTTTGTTTCACACAGAAAACACCTCATCATCCTCCTAGCGTTATATCCCGTGCTAACCGGGTCCGCTTAGACCATGATCCAGGATTTAGCTATTCTGGTAATTACATTAAAGCAACTGCCGGTCTGAGTTCCGTAACCCTTAGATAGGGTAACCAGTTGGATCATATTTACAGTGATTCAGCTAAACCAAGAACATAATTAATGTCAACCTCAAGGTAGAAATTGTTTTCAACTTATATGAATCCAAAAAATATCTTTAGAAGCACTATAGACTTCACACAAGCTTCAATCAGATACATGTTAATGCTGTTGCGTACATGGTACTTTCATACTTCCACACCAGTAACCCACAATTTGAATATTGCGAAACAACGGCGCAACTTATCATTCCAGGCAGCCCTGGCTCATTACAGTGCCCTGTTGACCCCAGACCTCTGCTCCATAAGGACCCCTATCTTGAAGGGGGGGCACGAGCGCATAGATCAAATCTAAGCCCCGTAAGGAGTTATCTGCCGCTGCTGTGAATGCTAATGAGGGAAGTTGGTAATGGCGTCACGTTTTAAAACATTTGGCAACTTTGAGATATG
This sequence comes from Glyphodes perspectalis, assembly GCA_951394215.1. NCBI lineage: Eukaryota > Metazoa > Arthropoda > Insecta > Lepidoptera > Crambidae > Glyphodes > Glyphodes perspectalis. The sequence goes on from OX596216.1 coordinate 14,422,092, forward strand.
AATTATTTTAGAAAGTTCGTTTTCACGTGCCCGTTACTTGCATTTGTATTGCTTTCACGTACATCTGTCATAACCCGTAGATTCATCTTTCACGAGCGAATTAGGAATACTTAATACTACCTCAAACATTGCAATACCTTTTACAACCAAACACCTATTAAGTATTTGATATAAAAATTCTCCAGACTGACACACCAATTCTCTAGCCCCAAACTAATCTTGTGCTTGTGTTATGGATACTAGGTGAACGGATAGACATACTTTAATATGTTTATAAACATCCTGCTTCGAGTACAATTGTCCATGTTCATCACACAAATCATTTGCCCCTAGCGGGATTCGAACCCGCGACCATTGACCATATCAATAAATTATCTAGTCTTTATTAGAGCAAGCTTCAAAGTAGTTACCTACCTAAGTTAGATTAACTGTAAATCAAATACTTAATCCCTTCTCGGCTTCGCGGCTTACAAGTAGATATGCAATTATCCGCTAGCGGGTCAACGGTCAGTAATGATGCTGCGCGGGCGCCGGCCGCACCACCACCAAGGATACCTATAGTATAGTACTCAATACTATAGTAAAGCAAGCTGTAGCTTATCTAAATCAATAATGGGTAACGTCTTGACCTACCGAATACTATCTGTACCCCATTTTTATCACACATTTTTTTTTGGACAAACATTTTTCCTGTATTGTTCATGGACGGCGATGAAATCCCGTTCCGTTCACATTTCGAATCATATATCCAAAATAAATACTAATAGTTCTAAGAGTTAATTATACCGATGAATGGATATCATAAAATCCATATGAAATTTCACAAACATTACCAACTGTATAAAGAAGACACCAAGCACAGCCCGTTGTTTACCGATCTCCGAGCACAGAATAGAAAGCTAAAGATCGCCCGTAATGGCATCCAGCCCCTGATTTGTGATTTGCTTTGGCAATCAATTGATTAGTGTCTGGCTGCGACGGCTGCCTAACTAATGTTTGGGACGGCGGTCGTGACCGCGCCGCTCGTATACACCGCAGCTCGGAATTACTGACGAAAGAAGAATTTCCGAATGGAGCCACACCGTTATTGATCTCGCAATCTTTGGATGCTGGGGAAACTGATGATTATTATATTTTAGAACTTTAACGTACAAAGGTCTGTTAGCATTTCATTCCAATTAAATGCTATAGTTCGGAGCTGTTATTTATGTAAGACAAGACATAATAATATAATAATGAATTAATTCTCCAGAGACACACCAATTACCCAGATCCAAACTAAGGTTATGTTGGTTGCTTATGGATACGAGTATCCATAGACATACTTAAATATGTTTTATAAACCATGACTCGAGTACAAATGTCCATCTTCATCACACGAAACATTTGCCTCTAGCGGGATTCGAACTCGCAACCCTTGGTTTCGCGGCCAGGGTCTCGTACCACTCGACCAACGGGCCAGTCAAATGGGGAAAGCTCTTAGGCGAAGTTGACTGTACCGGCTCTATAAAACAGCATGAGTGATATTTTGTTTTATATAAAAATAAACCACCATGCCAGTAAACCTTGAAAGGCTAGGTCCAAAGAGCATTAAGTTACTTAAATTAAATTTGGCTAAAAGTAAAATTGAGACCCATGTTGGTCTGGGACTTAAAAATAACATGCCAACTGTGGTTCCAGTCGTCAAAACCGACTAATGGTGTGCCAGGTTTTGGGTATGTGATTGTGTAGGCGACAAGCTAGCCACTTGTCACTACTTTTTTTAAATTTTCCATCTAACCCAACCTATTTTATTTTTTGCTGAAGGGGTCTGCTGCCGCTTTGACTCTGCCTACCCCTTAGGGGATTATAGGCATGATGTTACCAACCATAAAATATTAAAATACACATTTTCACCTAAAATCTTTAATATCACACGTAAAATTAACGTAAATAATAAGTAATAAATAAATAAATATCCGACTACATCACATACATTGATCTGACTCCGAGGGAAGTAGCTTAAGCACTTGTGTTACATCAGAATCAACAGTGGTATTTATTACAAATATTTACTTAAATATTGGATATAACACCCAGACACAGAAAAAACACAAGTATTCATCACACGAATGTTTATCCTGGGTGGGGATCGAACCCACAACTCTTTGCGCATGGGGCAGGGTCACTACCGAATGCGCCATCGAGCCAGTTAACATAACGTTTGATGATTAGGCATACTCAACGAATTCAATCATATTTAATCCAATAAATACTCACACGGTCGTCTTAAATGTTGGCTAGCAAAGTTTAACCAAACTCCGTCATTTAACACACTTTAATAACAGCTACAAATGATAGGTCGACCTGAATTGGTCCTCCATTATCACAAGGGTAGTAAGTGTATAGTGTCAAGCGGTACGTGGCGTAATAACATACGAGCCCTCTCATGCGCGGTACGTATTAATTTAGGAGCACTTTGCGCGGCTAGCCCAAGGCCGAGCGGTTGTCATAGTCAGTGCTTTTGAAAAATAAATGTATTTATGGCCTTAATAATTTACTTGTGCCTTGCAAGTATAACATGGACGCATCATTAATACAGCAAAATCAAAAGTGGACGCTCAATGCGTGTGTCGATTCAAACTTAATCACGTACACACATATTCACATGACATCACGCCCATAATCCCCGAAAGGGTAGGCAGAGTCAAAGCGGCAGCAGGCCCCTTTAACCATATTCAGCCAAAATAAAAAAATAGTTTAAATTAGATGGAACATTTTTAAAAAGTAGTGACAAGTGGCTAGCTTGTCGCCTACACAATCACATACCCAGGGCCGGATTTAAATTTGTGCCGCCCTGGGGCACTGAAGAAAATGCCGCCCTATGACTAAAAATTTAATTTAATACTTATCAATTGCAGAAAATAAAAATATCAACTTTGATTATTTCAAACAATTATGGAAATAAATTAATTAAGCTATTTGAATAGTTTTCACTTAAATTTCCTATATTATAGTATACAAAATTTTAATTTAATACATAATGCATAAATTATATTCCTTGAAAGATAACACGTTTATTTAAAAGAATTAGTTAATTATATATTGTAAAGAAACTTTTTTCTCAGTTTCCAAATTTTGCCGCTCTAGAAAATTTGCCGCCCTGGGCACTAGCCCCGACTGCCCCTAGTGTAAATCCACCACTGCACACACCCAAAACCCCATACCATTAGTCTCCTTTTACGACATGCGAGGCAAGAAACACAGTTGGCACATTCTTTTTTTTGTACCAGGCCAACATAGGATTAGTACGTAGTAATCACGTACTTCTCGATTATATTTAAATTGAAGTACGTTATATAAAAAACATTTGTTTTTTTTTAAATCAGCATCTGAATCATAATTTATGTGTAACCGTGTTTCAATGTTCTTTATTGCCAAGTCTAACGGTAATCAAGCTCAGATGGTAGTCGCCAACATTAATTTAGACGGACCCGTTGGTCGAGTGGTCAGAGACCCTGGCTACAAAACCTAGGGTCGCAGGCAGGCGAATCCTGCTAAGGGCAAATGTTTCGTGTGATAAACATGAACATTTGTACCCGAATCATGGATGTTTATAAATGTATGGTATGTCTATCCAATCAACTAGTATCCATAGCACAAGTTTATCAGCTTAGTTTGGAACTAGAAAATTGGTGTGTCAATCTAGAGTATTTATATTTCTAGACTCATGATCTAAAGAGATCGCAACTAGGGACAAAACATAATGGAAACTCTAGGAAGATAATGGCTGTACAAATAATCAGTGCCACAAAAATGTACAAGTCAAGTAAACTTCTTGGGAAAACATGGCACCTTATCTAAGCCCTTAGTTATGTTGCTCTAAGGGCCTGTTTAATTCGCCTCGTACAAGCAAAGAGGCCGGGGTTAAGTGTAAGTCTTAGCACGCGATCTCTTCTATCAGCTTAGCTATCAAGTTGTGGCAGTTTGTACTAAGTACACAATGTTGCCAAGCTAGTGATTAATCGCTTATAGATCTAGTGCATTTTAGAGGTACCAGTGCTCAAATTGCCACGTCTAGATACTAGCATAATCGGAAAAATAGCAATTTGATAGAATTTACTCAAATTTTAAGTGCGTACATGAGTAGACGACCACTTAGCCACTTGTCACTACTATTTTACAATTATCCATCTAACCCAGCCTTTTTATTTTTGGCTGAATGTGGTTGAAGAGGCTGGCTGTCCCTTTGACTCTACCTACCCCTTCGAGAATTATGGGCGTGATGTTATGTATGTCTACATGAGCTCTTGTACTGCTGCTGCATTTGTCCTCAAATATTTCGATTTTGGTCCAGAGTTTTCGGTGTCTTTATGAGCACAAGTTATGTGCAATACAAATTTGATCTATGCAGTAAAGGATTTTTTTTGCTTGATGACCAAATTCCGCGATACTAATGTTACAACTCTCCGAAAGCTAGTCCGATTCGCACTTGGCCATTTTTTTAACCCTGGCACATTTGTACAAATTCAATTGTCTATAATAGATTCTTCAGATAATTCAGCAATTTATTTAGACAAGAGTTGGCAACACTCTCGGATATCGGACACGGAACAGATGCACGATATCCGCGGAGTCACGCGCGGGGCCGCGTGCGGCCGCTAACAGCGATCAACAGACTTCCGTCAGCATCCGAGGGTTGAGGCTAGGGGTGGGAACGTGGGACGATGCGGGACAGAGAACAATTACAGTAAAACACAAACACACAAAACTATTATATTTGACAAGAAATATTGCGATTCATTGTACTTATATCATCATCTTTTGCCTAAGGACCAAGAGGTAGACTGGGTGTTTCAATACCGAAATTACTCAGTAACAGCCTGGAGTCAGGAAGTTGGCGGTTTAATCACCCCCGTGCCTCGGAAAGCACGTTAAGCCGTTGGTACTGCGCCTGACCTCTCTCCGGTCATGTCGAATTGCCGTCTCACCGGACTATGAGAGTAAAGGAACAGAGAGTGCACCTGTGTTAGCGCACACACTTGTGCACTATAATATCTCCTGCGCAGTTGGCTAATCCTCGTTGAGATTGGCCGCCGTGACCGATATCGGTTAGGAGGACATTATTATCATCATCTTCCTAACGTTATGTCCTGTACTTACTTTTTACCGCCTAGACCATGATCCAGGATTTAGCGAATCTAGTAATTACATTGAAGCGAATGCCTATCTAACCCTTGTTACCTTTAGATAGGGAAACCATATAAATGAGATTATAGTTACACATTCGTAGTTGTTTTGAATGTGTAGGTTTAATCACGATGTATTCCCTAATCATATGGACTGAGTATGGACTTAATTAAAAAAATCTAAAGATATGCTTAGAATGGACTTAAGTAAAATCCTTAAACATGAAAAGAACAAAACTTCTAACATAACATGCTTCACGTAGATCTCGTTTCGCCATAGAGCTATATTATATTAGACACACACAATTGGTACACTGTGGGACGGGACAGTCCCACGTCCCACCGCCCAGCCCTAAAGGCGATAAGGTCGCGCACGCAAGGTGCGCTGCGAGCCCGTAGTTTACTGCGCCCGCGCAGGAATCAGTTCGGAGAGCGGCCCGGCCTCCGGACACACTGCAATGTTAACCCGTACGGCGATAGGATCTAATTATTTGCATACGACTGTGTAAGCGGTCCAGACGCAGTGTTGTTGCCATTGTTGGCCCTATATATTTAATATCGTATTTGTAATTACATACTACCAAAAATTATGCGTCCGAGTTATCCACATTTGGGATAATCGCAGGGGTCAACCCCACCGCAGTGCAATGGAAGGGCATCGCCCTCGGAAAACCGCCTTCCTGATCACGGTGTCCCCTACGCCAGGTAAGTAATTTCAATTCGCCAATTCGGTTTTTCCGAATTGGCGTGAAGTTAGTTTACTTTTTACAGTGTAGGTGTTGTAGTGTTGTAGTATTAGTAGTATTTATGAACATGGAATCTATTAATTAAGTATAAAATAAAGGAACGTCCCCATGTTGGTCTAGGACTCAAGTTTGTCCCCTATCATGTCATACTTAAAAAGCGACTAAGTATTACATTATATGTTTGATCGTGTAGGCGACAAGCTATAGCCACTTGTCAGTACTATTCGCAATAGTCCATCTTAGCCAACTCAGTTTTATTGTTGGCTACTAGTGGCCAAAGGAGCTTGCCACTCCTTTGACTCTGTTATATATTGACTGGCTCGATGGCTCGTTCGGTAGTGACCCTGCCCCATGCGTCAAGAGTTGTTGCGGTCCAAGTCGCCAGAAACCTTGTGGATTCGATCCTATACATACATAATTCCTTATTAAGCTACTTATTGTACCTCAGAGTCAAATCAATGTATGTGACGTAATCTGATAGTTATATTTTATATTTATATGTATGTGACGTTTTGTCTAATAGAACCGTGTTGGTCAGGGACTTAAAAAGAATGTGCAAACTGTGTTTCTTGTCTAGCATGTCGTAAAAGGCGACTAATGGTATATCGGGTTTTGGGTATGTGGTTGTGTAGGCGACAAGCTAGCCATTTGTCACTACTTTTTCACAAATTTCCATCTAACCCAGCCCAGTTTTATTTTTGGCTGAATGTGGTTAAATGGGACTGCTGTCCCTTTGACTCTGCCTACCCCTTCAGGGATTACGGGCGTGATGTTATGTTATGTTTAACGTTTTGTCTTTAGAGCTATTTCAACATAATTACTTTATATATAAGTAGCCTTCTTTTACTATTTTCACTTTCCATTGGCTATTTTTAACCACAGACAGGCCGTCTCGCAAAAAAAACACTTGCATGCGATCCCATCGTCCTACACGTCATACTGCCGTTCCCCCGGTTGCATCTCCGCGCAAATATTTATGGCGCTTGTTGGTACAATTAAATATCTCCGCGTGATGGTATCGCGGGAAGCGAGTTATTTATCACGCCGCGCCACGCTCCCGCTCGTGATCGCGTGAAGCGACGACACCGAACAATCCGCTCTGATGGCGTATTTGAATTTCCCGACGGGTTTAGATAAAGTCTGATTAAGTTGCGAAGTTTACATTTATTAATGTTATCCTACAATCACGCTAACCATGAGCCCATAAAGCTGACAGTTTTATAAGTTGCTTTCCATGGTCTGGGGCTTCAAAATAATGTATCAACAGTGTTCCTTGCCTGCGATTAATGGGTTTGTGATTGTGTAGGGCACAAGCTAGCCAGTTATCACATTTTTTATAATCTTCCCTTTTTCTTACAGCTGCTTTAGTTATGGCTACTTTAATTATCTTGATCATAATCATACCTCATGATATAATTAATAACAATCATATTTTCAAAAGTCATCAGATTACCTAAGTAGATACCTTTTTTATGACTGGCTCGATGGCGCATTCGGTAGTGACCCTGCCCTATGCGCGAAGAGTACAACTCTTGGCGCATAGGGCCCGTAGGGCGTAGGGTAGGGCGCGTAGGGGTGGGAATTCGATCCCCACCCAGGACAAAAATTCGTATGATGAATAAGTATTAACACCCAGACACCGAACAAACACAAGTGTGTTTGTTCGGTGTCTGGGTGTTAATATCCAATATTTAAGTATATATTTGTAATACCACTGTTGATTCTGATATCCGTCGTAACACAAGTGCTTAAGCGTCGAATATTTATATTTATATTTTATTTCGTAGATTCTTAAATTATATACAAATCATTAAAATCCAATACTCACTTTGGGTCACTGTGTCAACTTATTATGTCATTGCCACGGACTAGTAAAAAAAGTAGGACTCCGCGCTGTCATACTATAGCGTGAAACCACATCTATGCATGTGTGAGTGAGATACTTATGGATACCAGTTATCGGATATCTGTCATTTGGAGCACTTATTATGTCAATGTGTGACGTAATTGCGTGTCAAGTTGAAGTACCTGAGTGTTCAACGTCTAGATAGTGGCGCGGATTCCTTCTTTTCTACTAGTCCGTGGTCATTGCTAGGCTAATAAATTTAGCAATGAGTAATAAAAAGACCACAAAACTACTCGTAATACCTTCAAATATTAACTTGTCTCTCAGTAAAATGCATATCTTTGTTAGTTTCAGATATAAACTGTAGTAAACTTAATTACCGGTCAGAAACGTTGTTGGCTGCAGTTCGTATAAAGATTGTTGCCTTATGGAACGCTCTTGCAATTACGCAGACACATTCTGGGCTGCTCATAAAATAACGAAGCACAAACCGACCGCAATTTATTACTGTACAACTGAACTAGGCTGACTTGAAATAAGAAAAAGAAAAGGCTGTCTCGAACACATCTTTAAGATCTGGGGTTCTTCTTTAAGAATTAAAAGCTATGCCCATTTTATATTGAATTTGACAGGCCCGTTGGTCGAGTAGTCAGAGACCTTGGCCACGAAACCAAGGGTCGCGGGTTCGAATCTCGCTAGGGGCAAATGTTTCGGGTGAAATATGTAAATTTCATCGTTCAATACTCACCCGCGTTCAATGTTATGCGGAAGAGATCTCTGCTAACAGCCAAGAATATCAGACAACATCACAATGTAAGTGATTCTAGCAGTCAAGAATATTTGCAGTCGTCAAGATTTCGTAGGTCACATATCAACATAGGTTGGTTTATTTTAGTAATTGGTCTACGGGACCCCAAAAGCAGCATAGGGCACAGGGGACCGCTCGGTCCCACGTAAATTGCGCTCCGTCATAAGCGGTAAGTGCGGTCGTTTTGCAAAAATGGGAGTATCCGTGACAGATAGATTGCGCCCGCGCCGACCCGAGCGGTGCCTGCGCTTTGTGCTCTACGCGGATATATATTTATAATTGTTATTTGTACATGGCGTTATAAAATAACATGTTAGGGACTTAAAAAGAATATGCCAACCGTGTTCCTCTCTTTGCCTAGCAAATCGTAAGAGGCGACTAATTGTATATCGGGTTTTGGCTCAGCTATTGTGCAAGCGACGAACTAGCCACTTGTCACCACTTTTTCATAATTTTCCATCTAACCCAGCTTAGTCTTATTTTTGGCTGAAAGTGGTTAAAGGGGCATGCTGCCCCTTTGCCTCTGCCTACCCCTTCAGTAGTTACAGGCGTGAAGTTATGTATGTACGTATGTCAAAAGACCGGGATACCGGTAAATTGATTCTAAAATAAATGCTGCTAATTAAATTGGCAAACCGAAAACAAGTTTGAAAAGCTGTTCAAATTTAAAACAAGGCATAGTTCAAGTTTTCATTAGTAGACTTTATTTATTTTATTTAAATTATCCTTAATTCATTTTGGATTTCTTACGAGATTTAATTTCCTGCTTTTTTTATTCCTGTAATTGTTTGCAATCTACAAATAGTTAGTAATAACTAAGTGTATGTTTGATTGTGAATTCGTACGACCGTGACTTATAATTGAACTGTGGGTAAATTTATTAACTATGAATTTATTTTCAATCGTCAAACTAGCATATCTACATGTTCATTAGAACTATCCTCCATATACCCCGCCGCATGGTGAGCGCACGGCAGAGTCTGCGCAGGCGCAGGGCCCGCGCAGGCCTCGTGACGTGTACCGCTCGCGCGCAGTCACGGCCCACAACGACAACTAGCCTGGGAGCCAGAACACGCTATTTCGCCGTCTAATAATATTCTTAAAAAACTTCGACAAATTAAAAACGTACTCCTTTTTAGAAGTCAGTTGAAAATTTAAGTATAAGGAGCAAACAAGCACATCTATAAATGTAATATGGGCTCTTTTAAAATACCAACTTATACATAAAAATAATAATATCTATCCTTAGTTAGAAATGATAGTAACTCAGTGGTCAGGACTTAGGTACACAAGAAGGGTGCGGGTTCAATTGCAGGCACGTACATTTCATTATGAAATGCTACTTGCTTGGAGGTGAGGGAAAAATCGTGATGAATTTGCACATTCAAACTAAGTACGTGTGATCATGATGATGATGAACAACCTTAATTAAGAATTAAACTTTTGCCAGGAAAAATTAAATAAACGAGACATAAATGGTACCTTTACGAATAATTCCAATAAATTTAAGAGGTAAGAGAATTAAAATCTATCTCGTCACACAGACGGCACAAATTATTGTTTACGTTTTTACTCAGCTCTCGCGCTACTCACAACCGCTCCTGACATTCCTTTGTTCAGGGGCTGTTTGCCTGTGGGGGGGGGTGCGCCAGTGGCGTGCTCTGACGTCGTTTGTCGCGATTTATTGCGTGATACGCTGCGCCCATGCAGAGATGGTGTCCGCCTTGATTGCTACACGGAGATGGGCGATATTGGCTGATTCGATTCACACCTCGTAAATTTTTCGAGGTTTAAATTTAAAACGCTCATTGACATCATGTACATGTAAGTTATGTTGTTATATGTTATTTTCTCAGATGGACTCGCATTAATACTTTATAATACATACCTATTAAGAATATTATGAGGGAATAATGTGTATAAAGCAGACTGATGATTGGACTCGCTTTCTCTTATTTTCCTAAAGACCCTCAAAAGAATGATGCGATGCAAAATGAAAGCAACATGGTAAATCATTGAATTGGGTTTTCTCATAGTATTCTACTATCAACTCATAGTTTTCTCATAGCAACGCATTTCTTGCAAATCTACATACACGCTACTACAAGCTGGAGAACTAAAGTTGGAAGATTAATCCAACTTTGTTGTTTTGAACCCCTAATAGAATTCCATTGCAATTATTAAATCACCAGCCGTAAACGAATTTCTTCTAGTCTAATGAGAACTTTTTTATTTTCATATTTAGGATTAGTTTTCATAGTGAACAACAACTTTGAGCCTTTATTTTTTGCTGAATGTGGTTGTTGAGCTGATCCTTATATAATATAGGAACCGGGCATAAAAGATCATAGCTAGACACTCATTGTCATTTTAATCTCTCGGTTTTCCTATAATGCTGTGCCTCATCGACACCTCGGTAACTTCAATTCATACTTATGAATCTTACATAAACTACTAACGACGTTTGATCCAACAATCCTGTCATATAAGACACGTCTCTTCACCATTAAGCTACTACGGCTAGAGCTTAATACAGAGGAATTCTCGCGAAAAGGCTTTATTAATACTCTCCGTTAAACAACTACTTCGAGTTTCAATTAAATAAGTAATGTTCCTTTATTCGCCAGTTGTTGGGCCGGCTTCCTCGTACGTTGCCTCAATAACTAAGAGTTAATTAACCGCGGCTTAGCGCGAGGTCAAGTGGTGTCGTGTTCGGGATATTGGTACGGTTTATTTTAAATTAGAAACGAGCTGTAATTTATGTGGGTACTTAAGGGCTGTAAGGGGATAGGTTAAGGTCTGAGAGCCAGCTGTACCGTTACTTGGTACATGCTTTGATTAATGCACAGGTATTTGATGTAGGAAATGTTAAAAACAGTGATGGAATTAGTCTTAGAGTACCAGCATGTCAAACATTTATGACGAAAACCATTAAATTAAATTGGCCGTGTTGTAGTACCCGGGTCATTCGACACGGTGCTGATCGCGGGCTACCATAGGAGTTCTGTTAAATGATAGACGTAAAAATGTTGTCAATAAAGATTTTTTAAAGGACATGACTAAGCTATTGACAATAATTGTACTACGAGTACGTGCTTATCTACCCAAGTAACACAGATAGCAGTATAAGGTCTTAGTAACAGCAAACCCGGGAGCGATAAGCTTAAAAAGCTGTTGATTAATGTCTGAGTAAACGTGTACTCAGCTCTTATTCAAGCAAATTGGGCACACTTTTAAATGCTTTAATTTGAATAATAGCAATATAAAATCTGAGTAGTAGCAATGTAATTGTCCACATAGCTTAATAACTTCTGAAAAACGGCAGTCGTTACTTATACACAGATGTTTTATCATGTTTATTCAGATAAATATTTGTGGCTGTGATATTCAAAAACTACTCAGCTATAAGCACATTTGTACCACACTATTTCAAACAAAATGTGTGTTTCCTTCAAGAAATTGTTGACATCATTAATATTTATTAGGATATTAATGTGGACGGAATGAATACTTGGAATTGTTAAGTAATTTTTAAAAATACGAGTTTTAGCTATTATACAAGTGAAATAATATTGCGCAAGTAATTTTGTCGTCAATAACGTATGTCCTGTAACTATTGGTTTTACGCGCCGCTTCAATATCGAAGTTTAATGATAGAAATAAGTTAATGTACAAGACAGAAATAAGGCAAAAAAAAACTTTTAGCGTAATTCCTTATTTTAGTGTTTTAAAAGTAATAATTAGTTTATGTATAATACTCGAATTTGTATCTGAATTAATAAAACACAGCATTTGATAGCAAAAACAATTCCAAAAACATTTTTTTTGAGGTTATAATGGCGATTCCTATAAATCTGATTATTAGCTGCTCACGGAGCTGTTTTACCGAGCTGCTGCTGAATAATAGTTTTGACTCGTCACATATTAAGCCTTTATTTGGCAAAGCGCGGTATGGCGGAATAATTTCTGAATAACAGTTGAGTATTTGTTCACATGTTTTATTAAACAGCTTATTAGGGTTCAAAACAGAACAATCAAAAACTAGAATTTCGTGGAAAAATGATTAGGTGATCGATCGAACTTTATTATTTAACTATTATATAATGCAATCATTTCACTTAAATAAAAAAAAAATAATTAAGCAAATGAATTAAAGCTATTTAGGTATACCAATCTAACGTAAAAAGGATGTAAAATATTTTTTTTATTTTGTTTTATTTAGAAAAAAAGCTGTGGTAATCATGTTTTTTTTTTTCAACTTACGTACCTATGTCTAATTTGAGTTAACTACTCGTATGTACTGCATACCTTATTAAAATGCTAAAAAGGGAAAAGAAACGAGGTCTCTTTTGGTTCCCCGTCTATTCTAATGATAATGTAGCAATTTTTCATTGTCTGAAAACAAACGGATATTATACCTACACTAGCTGTGCCAGCGGTGTCACCCGCGTTTATGGTTAATATTATATAGACTATTTCCGTCATACATGATTTCTATGTAACTTTAATCATTAAGGCTGCACACGCGACGGAAGCTTAAAAATGGAGTAACTTCTCCCGTTTTCCCAACATTTCCCGTCACTACTCTGCTCCTATTGATTGTAGCGTGATGAAAAGTATACCATCTGCCCAGGAGTATGAAGAATAATTGTACCAAGTTTCGTTAAAATTCGTCGAGTAGTCTTTGTTTCTAAAAGGAACATACAGACAGACAGACAGACAAAATTTTTACTGATTGCATTTTTGGCATCAGTATCGATCACTAATCACCCCCTGATAGTTATTTTGAAAATATATTTCATGTACAGAATTGACCTCTCTACAGATTTATTATAAGTATAGATAAACGGAAACCTAAAACAAAATTAAACCTAGCTAGATAGATTAATTGCCCCCGAAACCCCCTACATACTAAATTTTATGAAAATTCTTGGAGCCGTTTTCGACATTCAGATTACAATATAGATAGGTATACAATAGTTTTTTTATTTAAAGATACGTATTAATAATATCATAATGACACATAATTTGAGTATACTATACAAATTCAAAACCTCGGACACAACAAAAGGTAGATTTATACTACCGCATTGAATGTACTACAAATACAAAACGCTAGAATAAAATGATTCGGACCGCGCATATTTTTGAATTCGTTAATATTCTCATCTGATTCATTTCCACTAGATGTGTAATCATCGTCACCCACACAGTCTGTATATGAAATTGCGGGTACGGAACACTCTTCTACGTACGATCGCACTTGACTGTTAAGGTTAGCTTGACCGCTTTCTTCCACAGCTAGTTTACTAAACACTATGCTGCCTACGCCCAACTTACAACAACTAACGTTTAATAAATATCTACAAATAAAGCAATATTCAGCATTCTTCTGTGTAAATACTGTTTAACTCACTTTAAAACTGCTAGTTTCGGTATAAGAATAGAAGTATGTGTAAGAGAGTTATAAACTATGTCTACATTTCTTTTATACTAATATAAGCTTAATTAGAACCCAGAAAATACTTTTTATCAGCAGCTGAATAATTCGCAAAATAAAGAACCTTATAAGATTTCAAAATAATATTAAAGCTGTTATTCAGATACAAGCATTTTAAAACCGAATTTTAACACTATTATTCAGCATCTAGTTGCTGAGGGTACTTTATACAGAATATAGCATTTTTAACAGCAATAAGCTTAATAATGTTTGTATAATAGTATTGTACATTACGTTTATTCAGCTTGTTATCTTTTAGCTTACTGTTATGCAAATTAAAGCTATGTGAAACTCTGTAAGCTTAGAAACGTTTGTGTAATATTGAGAATAAAAGTTATTACTAAGCCTTAAGAAAGAAGCCGAAATTATACAAATTTTACTAAGCTTAAAAAATTATAATAGCCGTAATACAACGTTAGTCAGAATTTAGCTATTTCCTTAACTGTAACACAAATGTTACGTAACTATTAACTGTGTTATGAGTCGCATTAGTACTGTTATCATGCTTGTGTGTTACTTGGGTAACTAAAGTATAATTTTACCTATTACCATATAAGTAGCCATCTACTTAATCCTTTGACTTATGCCAGAAGACATAAAATCAATTAGTTAGAACCTCGTAATTTTTCCCGCAGATAAATTATTTTTAATAACCAATTAAAGTAATTGAACACACACAAACAGCTCATATAACTTATTGTAGTGCATATTGGAACATTGAAATATAGATCCGTCTTCAATTAAACGTATAATGTTGATATAAATTGGCAATCGGGCGAGCGTGCGAGGTCTCTGGCGGTCGCAGCATCGCGCTCAATAACTCCGAGTTAATTACCGCGGCTTAGCGCGGGTCAAGTGGTGTCAGCCGGCCAGCGGTTGCCGAACCGGCTATTTCATAGACCTCTGCAAATGTTTTCACATTTAAACGTTCTCATTTACATGTGATAGATATCACCCTCCCCGTGATCCCCGAAGGGGTAGTCATAGTCTAAGTAACAATAAACTCATTTAAATACTTTTAGCCAAAAAGAAAATTAAGCTAGATTTGTTCACAACTTGTGAAAAAGCATTAACAAGTGGCTAGCTTGTCGCCTATACAATCACAAACCAAGACCCATTACCTTCCTTCATCTCTTAACTTCTAGTTACAGGTAATTCTATCATATTTAAGTAGTAACACCATTTTATTCGGAATTTTCTATAGGTGGAATTTATTTAAAAAACTAATAATGACGCAAATGTTTTCAACAAGAAATTTTTATGTAATACACACATATTTAAAATCCGTCATTAGCTTTAAGATTATAATTTAAGTTTCTTGTAAAATTTATTAAGAGCTGTGGATTTTGGACAAAAACAATAATTAAAAAATAATAAACATCAAAGTAATTTAAATGTTTTGGCTTTTAGTTAGTTTTAGCACCTGAGAGTAAAAATTGTAGAGATTTTTTTAATAAATGAATCCCTATTGTGCCATACAGTTCAAAAAGTTACTGATGTACGAACGAAATGTTACATTTCATTACGTACATTACATATATGGAGTTACTCTTCGCAGTATGAAACAGTTTGAGAAACAGCGGTAAAGGATATTGGATGCGGTCTCTATCGGGCAGCATCGCGCCGGCAGTATTCGTCGCGCGCTAATGAGCGGAGCCGGGCGCTGAGCTAGCTTGCTCAACGCGCCGCCAGGTACGGACCTGGGAATGAGGGACTCCACCGCCACGAGGATATTGAGAGCGTTGAAGGGCACGATAAATGTGAATAGAAAAAAACTTAAGCCCTTTGTGCTTCAAAATATCTATTTCGTAAAAATTATATTTTTTCAAAGTCAAAGTCAAAGTCAAAATATTCTTTATTTATATAGGTTTCAAGGAAACACTTATAAATCGAAAAATAAAAAAATATTTCACTAGCTTCTGCCCGCGACGTTACTCACGTGGTACATCGATGAAACATAGCTTTTGTGTTTTTTAATGTATAAGCTATACTTTTGCAAAATTTCACTTAAATTGATGCAGTACTTTTTTGCGTGAAAGGATAACAAACATCAACACATCCATCCATTCATTCGTCCATACAAACTTTCGCGTTTATGATATTAGATTAATCAGTTTTCGCCCTGAGTGACTGTTTCAAATGTAATTAGGTTTTAGTACCATCCAATTTATTTCTTTTACCATTTCAATATATCTAGGTAGTATCATAGTAATCCATCCAAGAAAACAGATTAAGAATATTATAGTAAATCTCTCTATAAGTTAAAACAATCTTAACCAATTTATCAGCTGTTTGTCAATTTTGAAATTTCAGAATAGTAATATTTTGTAAGAAAAAAAAAAACTCCCATGTGAAAGGTACTCGAAAGAGTTTCTGTAACAAACAGAATTACTTAGTAACAGCGGTTAGTCTTGCCGGAAATAATGACTAAACCAATTAATTACTTTTAAAATTACCCATAGGCAAAATAAGTTCCTGAAAGACGCAATTAGGTAAATAGTTAATCCAATAAACCAAATTCCACATAGGTAGCATTTATTTACAGGCCAAAATTGACTACTTTAATTAGTTTTAGACATATTTTTTATCATGAGTCAGATATAAATTAATAGATTTATCAAGGAAAAACGAAACTATTTGATAACACTATTGGGTATTTGACTTACTGAACAGGTATCTACGTCATTAGAAAAAAATATCCGAATAATAATTTACCAGACCGTACTATTATGACACGCCGCCTGATAGTGGTTAGAGGCCCATGACACGAATCCAAAGGTCGCGGGTTCGACCCAGTAGGGGCAAATGTTCGTCTGATGAACACGATCAGTCATAACAGAGTTTTGGATGGTTATTAAAGTATTTTAGTATAGTACAAGCATCAATTTTATACTAAGCGTACCACCAGCTCTGAAGATCAGCCCATAGGTTATCATCAACGCAAGAGATGTCACATTGCCTTTGAACGACATTCTTGTTTTTTTAACATCACGCACGTAATCCCCGAAGGGGTAGGCAGAGTCAAAAGGGCAGCAAGCCCCTTTAACATAGACGGAGAATTATGAAAAAGTAGTGACAAGTGGCTAGCTCGTCGCCCACACTATCACACACCCAAAACCCGATGTATCTACCATTAGTCGCCTTTTACGACATGCAAGGCAAGGAACGCGGTTGGCTCATTATTTTTAAGTCCCGGATCAACATGGACCGACATTCTTATTTTTTATTGGTTTAACTCGACTATTTAAAAAGAGCCCTCAATAGGGATGATGACTGCATTAGAAAACTATAATTATATTTAGTCCGTCAGTTAGATTATACAAAAAAATACACAAGACACATATTTTTCGCTGTATCAAATGAACAAAAAAATCACAAAGATAAAGAACATCAAAGTTTAGGAGTGGGGGCTTGCGACTTCAATATTTTGTAAAAATTGTACGAAAACGTGACGACACGCGCAACTTGAATGCATTGTATCTTCGTCAATGTTTGTTTGACAAATAAATAAATAAATACGTGTTCAATATTTTTTTATAGTCTAACTTTCGGACTAACCAGATTTTTTTAAGTCATCTAGCCTATTGAATACTACAGTGTCCTAGGTCCGCTCCCTTTAAGTTTAGGCAGTAGAAATGAAGCAAGCACGGAGATAGCATCGCGGCTGCTTGTTTCTAAATTACTAATAGGTTTTACGATTTATTGCCTGAGATGTCTGCATCTAGGTCCAACAACTACGACTTTGTACCTAATTAAAAATAGATAGGCTACCTCTTTAATGAATAACGGATATCGTAATTGTGTACGCAATGCAAAGTTTTGAAGTTGTTTCTAGTACATTCTTAGCAAAGTTATTATTGAGAATTAAAACAAATACTAACGTATTATTTATGGACAGATAATAGGTATTTAGGTATTTTCTTATTTAAGATTTAGAATAGTATCAGCTATATACTTATATTGTCTAACGTTATGACCTGGGTTTAGCTGAGGTCTGTTTCACGATTTCACCATGTTTCTGTTTATTGAGCTAGCTTAATAACACACTTAGGTATAGCTGAATACATTAAAATTACAGCCTGACCTTTGTTCCTCTTAGACAGGGGGACTAAACAAATTAGATCATGATTTCTATTTTTGTATTTATTAGATTATGCAGATTTTCTTACGATGTCTTCCCTTACATCACTGAGCTTATAATCTTTAACCAAAATTTTATTCCCTAATAACAATAGAATACTTTTATCCCAAGAATACTTACAAATTCCATGTGACTTATGAAAATGACGTTGTGGAAAAGATTGAATTCCACGCGAACGGAGACGCGAGCAAATGCCAGTTCTAAATAAACGTACCTATTTGCATAACCTTACATGTTGATTTTCTGTGCTGTTGCCACAGCACCAAACAACTGCAATAAATAAAACACAAAACTGCTCAGTTATTTACAAAATGATTGTTTTATCATTCAGGTTACTCCGTGGAATTCAGAAAAAATTATACCTATCCGTTTGTTTAATTGGTTAAGGCATCTAAAAATATTATTTATCATCGCGAGATTTATAAATATTCAACCGAAAAATTATCGATACGACGAAATTATACGGGCAGCATCAGAACAAGGAGATAAAAATTATCATAATAAAAACAATACCGTATCTAGTTTTGGTTCGAATTGGAAAATTATGCGACAAGAGAAAGCTGCCACCAATCATACGTGAGCAACAACGATCGGCTCGGCTTAGCCTAATTAACGAAACTATCGTGTAATTGAACCTGAGAGGAGAGCATCGAACTAATATAGAGATCGACAGTGAGATGTCTTCACCCTGACTAACACCGAGCTTCAGAAGACAATGTAATTTGTTGGTCTTGGGTGTTATGGTTAAAACCGTTCTTGATTTTGACTTGGCTTGAGCTAGGATATCAAGTTATAACATTAAAGTCTAACAAAATAATAGGAACCTCAACTTCAGAAAAAATAAGAAAAATCCTTCGTTGTTTTCTATTAATTATTTACCGCATTAATATTTTTTTCTATTTCTGAAATGATTCTTCTAATTTAAATTAAATTATCCTAGATGATATTCCCAGAAAACAAATATTTATGCGGGAAATAATTAATAGTGTGGTGGCATGTCTAGCGCAGTAGATATGATTTTAAAGATAAAAAAAACATAACCTTGGTTGTTTGGTTGCTATCCAATCAACTACCTATATTAGACAATTCTAATATAAACTGTTTTAAACCCGAACTAGGCACTTTGTGATCCATCTGTCTCAGTAGACCTTTGTCAATAAAAAAAAAATAACAACCACGCGATTACGTCGATTAAATTTCGACACCATCCTTCAAAATCAATATGTACCTACACTTGTAAGGGTAGTATTTAATGATCTTTAACTAAATCAACTACTACTGCTAACTATGTACCCAAATTTATACGTATTAAAGATCATTTTATTTCCTTGATATACAAATCTGTAGGTACAGCGCCGTCACACTGAGGGCCGCTGTTCACTGTGGGTGCATCACATTTACATCGCTGTTTATTAGGGAATCTGGGAACCAGGCTAGGGCTGCCAAGTATCTAGTAAATCGTATCTCAAAAGACACTTGGTATTTTATACTTACCTGTCATATTTTTTTAAACAATAGAATTTCCTGTTTAATCATGTTATTTTATAAAAAAATAAATGTTTATGTAAAACTTACACTTGGATTTAGTCCCATGTTGGTCTGGGACTTGACCCATGATGATCTGGGACAAAAAAAAAGAATGTGCCAACTGTGGCTCTTGCCTAGCATGTCTTTAAAGGCGACTAATGGTTTACGGGCTTTTGGGTATGTGACTGAGTAGGCGACGAGCTAGCCACTTGTCACTCCTTTTTCACAGCTTTCCATCCAACCCAGCCCACTGTCCCATGTTGGTCTGGGACTTAAAAAGAATATGCCAACTGTGGTTCTTGCCTAGCGTGTCGTAAATGGCGACTATTGGTATATCGGGTTTTTGGTGTGTGTTTGTGTAGGTGACAGGTTAGCCGCTTGTCACTGCTTTTTCACAATTTTCCATCTAACCCAGCCCGGCTTTATTTTTGGCTGAATGAGGTTGAAGGGGCATGCTGCCCCTTGGACTCTGCCTACCCCTTCGGGGATTACGGGCGTGATGTTATGTATGTATGTTATGTACAGATTTGCTGTTCTATATGAATACTAACATAATTTACGAATTAGGAATACACTTCTTATTTTATAATATCGGTACAATCATCATAGCTTGATTAGAAAATAACAGAGATTAAATTTATTGAGTCGTATAAAGGGCTCATATAATGTGCCCAATACAACGTTGTTTTAAAAAAAAATGCAGTAAGTGATCTTGAAAAATACACATATTTATTTTTGTGTTACTCCGTACATAAGATAGACCATCAATTGACATGCCGATAATGATTAAATTCTTTTTCCTTCATCTGAATGAAGCTAAGACAACAGAACAGCGTCTTTCCATCAGCCCTGAGGGCGCGCCCACGCGAGAGTGAGCCGTTTCGAATCGCTGGTATTTTTATAGGCTCAGATAGTGCAGCGATGCGCTTTAGTGCACCGTGATGTCACAAGTGATGACCCCAGCCGGCCTTCGGTGGCTGCCTGGGGATATCGTGATAAGCTGCTTTATTGTGGCGTTGATGGGAATAAGGAGATAGTTTACCGTCTTCCTTAATAGTATTTTGACAACAAATAAGTAAGTAGTTGTGTTATTGATTTTTATTGTTGATAGTGTAGACTACACTGTGTAGTGTGGTAGGCTTACATTCACTGAGAGTGTACAATTTGTAGTGAGTTGAGGGAAATCTTTATCCAGTTGTGGGGCAATAATAATGTTCTCCTACCCGATATCGGTCATAGCGGCCAATCTCAACGAGGATCAGCAAACTGCGCACTACGCAGGAAATACTATAGTGCACAAGTGTGTGCGCAAACACAGGTGCACTTTCTGTTCCTTCACAGTTTACTCTCATAGTCCAGTAAGACGGCAATTCGACATGACCGGAGAGGTCAGGCGCAGGATCAGCGGCTTAACGTGCTTTCCGAGGCTAGGGGGTGATTAAACCGCCAACTTTCTAACTCCGGACTGTTACTGAGTAATTTCAATATTGAATACCCAGCCACAATATTTGGTCCGACCCGAGAATTAGACCTCTTGATCCTTAGACGGCGCATGCTACCACTAGACCAATTAGGCAGTTAATATGGGCAATAAATATCCTATTTGGTGGCGGAAAGTCATACGTAATCTACATATGTACCTACCTATATAAGCATTACGTTCGACAGATTAAGTATAAAAGTTACCTACCACAAAATGTATGGTTTCAACAATTATTTTTTAATTTTGCCACGATGTTCAATATTCAATGTAGTTCAACGAGCTTATCGCTCCTTGGACTCTGTCTACCCCTTCGGGGATGCCAGGCGTGATGTTTAATAAATAGTGACGTCAATCAATCGAATCGGTGTCCGCCGGGCCCGACGGGTCCGTCGCGATCACGACGTCGTTACCGGCTGCGAAACAGAAAATAATGAGAGGCAACTACCTGACGCCCGCTGTAAACACAATGTGGGGCTGACTGCGACCATAGTGAACAGGGTCACAGTGTATGAACTGCCTACTGCTGTAATGGTTCAGGGAAATCACAGCAAAATAGGCAATATCTTGCTAACCTTAATATTGTATCAATTCCCTCCCAATTTGAACGTAAAATCGTGACTGTACCTAAATATGAATTGTAGATAGGTATTTAATGAGTTGTAGAATTGTAAAATTGGACTAGATATAGGTGCTTAGAGCGAAGGTTAGTCGTAAGGGCAAAGTTTATAAATTATAGAACTCTCATTTACATGGAGGTACATTGTAGGTAGAATAGACAATGCGGATTATGGATCCCTCTTTCTTTACCTGTCAACTGTATATTTAACCCTAATAGAACCCATTCCTTGGTGTTTCTTTACCAACGTACATAATATGATTTGGGTTTCAGACATCTATCTTATGGTCCGTTATTACCTACTTTGTAGTGACTGTGCATCCGAATCCGGACACGCATGTCATGATTGACTGCTTCCCAATGTTGTTGATAGTACAGCAGACCGTGATACCAGTCAAAATCTTCCTCACGTGGCAGGTTCTCCGTTGTGGTGTTGCGGCAGTGGCGCGACACGCGAGCGACGCGCAGTTACAATGTTCTGCTTGTTACGGCAGCATTCCGCATCGGCTGATTAGCAGCTGTGTCTCGCCTCTGATCACGACTTCGCCTCCTGCCTCCTCGCTACTGGAGGTGTCGTGTTTTTGTACTTCGACATTAGTGGAGCTCGGCGAGTTCAATATTTATCGGTTTGAAGATCAATCCAGTGCAATTCTGAATAAATCGCGTGAATATATGTAGCCATAAACCTCGCTACATATAGGTATCACAACATTTAACTGTTTCCAATAATTAACTATCTATCAGTCGTTTTATTCTGGCTTCTTTATTTATTAGGAAATCCAGATAAAATAACAATAAATCTTGCTAAAAATTTGTTTAAGTTGGCTTTTTAGAGCCCATACTACTCGTCATAGAGATATTAATGTTAATAATTTTGTAACCTAGTATTTTAATATTGTGACCATTTAGAATGTTTGTTGGTAGGTAGGTACTTAGATACATTCATTTAACGACTTTCATATTTATACTTAGCTATAACATCAATAAAAGCAAAAGCAATGTGTGATTATTTTGAGCTTCGTTTATCCTCTTAACTTAAGTAGATCCCTCTCTACCTAATTACAAAATCACTATTATATAGACACAATTGCAAACAAATCCGAAATGTCATGGTTTATTTTTACATCCTAAAGCTGTTACACATAATAACTTTCATCTAAACCGATTATCTGCATAACGCGGGGTACACAGAAGCCATCATTCAAATTCGTCACGATAGATAACGGACGATCAAACTCGTCCAGCGGCTGCGATTCGATTCTAATCGATATCTGATCCGATTTCACGCCGCGGTGCACGGTTAACACAATAATTGCTAATGAATAAACAGCTTGATAAAATGTTTGACGGGGGTCTCGGCCACCCCACGCCGCCGCGGGCGATAACATGTTAAAAAGGGCGCCTTTTGGCCGTATGTCGGGTAATAAATAATCTGTTACACTTTTACACATCCAGTTTTCTCCCCCAATAGGTATGCTAAAGCTGTGATCGTCGGAGAACGAATGAAACAACTGTTTTGTCTTGTCATAAAAAAAACAAATAAGTATATAAATGAGAATGTCCAGAATTATACTTACACAAGATGTTATATATTGCACTATGTATTCGATAGATAGTGATGGACATACATATTAAAATAAGTACCTAGGTATGTTAAGTATTAAGTTTTAGTATCCTTATCGTTATAGCAGTTATGATAACACATATAGGTCTCTCACTATAACCCTTTATGTTGTGCAAATTGCCTATAAAAACAAATAATTTCATGTTTTCTAATGATTACAAACACTTGCTCTATAATTTCTCCCACTAAGTAACACACCAATTATCACTGCGCCATGCAATGCGTCATACAGAATTATATGTGTCAAAACGTCTACATCGAGGATTATTTATCTTGAAAAAGCGAATTAATTTTACTACCTATGAGTGGTGGTAGATCACGCGGGAAAAGTGTCTTGGGGATACTTGCATATTCAGATAAATGTGTGGGCGTGTAATAATACCTACCTACTATTTTTTTGGTTCCCTAAAGAGAACTATTAAATGGTTAGACGTTGCAATAACTCGGTTTGGTATCCAGGATCATGGTCCGCTTAGACCAAATTTGGGCGATTACACAGGTCGGTAAGAAGATGACGAATTACCTAAAATTTATTAGATACTTACCTAAATGTTTTAAGCTAGTCAGCTAAGTTTAGGTAGCTAAATAGATTGAGGATATCATGCATGAGTAGAGCAAGTATGTGGTCTGCTAAGTTTCAGAAACTATAAGTAAATAACATAGGACCTTAATTAAGCTAAATATATTTATCAATCGCTCAATCTCCAAAACGTTATAACGATACCTATATCTACAGCATACGAAAATACCGATAATACGAAAGCGCTTAATGTGCTTTATCCGTCTGCTCGTAATTTCTTTACAGGAATATTATTTTTATACCTATTAAGCGAGCTATTACTCTCGATAGTTCGGTAATCGATCCGATTTCACGCCCCAACGCACCGCTAAACACAATAATCGCGATAATGAATAAAAAGATAAATTTCGCAAGGGTCTCAATGGCCCATCGCACGCGCACATGTTGGCACACACGCGATTACCATCCTTATTCCTTACAGCAAACGCACCATATGTTGAACTATAAATTTCAATTGATAGCGAGATGTTATTATTGGGGTGGGACAATGGGACACTTGTGCAGCTGTGGTATAAAAAACCTGCCAATAGAAGTACCCCGAGTATGCAGCGTATTGTTTAGCACCCTAGCCCTCATGGGGGCTTTGCCCCCGTAACCGCATTGTGAGATTAAGTTAATTAATATGTTTGTTCAACAAGTGGGCGGCGAGCGCGACAAATGTCAGATAACATGTCGGGGATTATGCAAATATGGCAAAACTGCGTAAGTGTCCTATACATGAGATTTGATGCAATTGATGCCACTAACATAGGTAGCCCAGACATGTAGGTATAGCTCTAAATCAAACGCTTGCATGGTTCAGGATGCAGGTACAACAGAGTATCTTTCATGTGGAATTCTAGACTGGATTTGAGATTGTTAATTTTGCTGACCATTTGTTAAATGGTTTTTTTTAGCTTTAACAAATAAAGGTATTTTTTATTTTTTGATACACACTTCAGTATTTAGGGAGTTGGTATATTTTTATTGCATTTATTACATCCCATTCCGATGGTAAAAGAGTTAAATTGTCTCACAAATCTGGATCGTTCCTTTTTTATATGGTAGAATTAAACTATTATACCTACTGACAAACTGTAGGTAAAAGGATAGGGGTCAATGAAACATTAATGGTCAACAAGTTCGCAGGTTACAAGCTATCAAAGGTTGTCATCCAATCCCTGCAGAGCCGATAGAAGTTTTAAACCACCTTCATTATAACATTTCAACGTCGATTGCATTTTCTATCTATCGATAAAAAAAAAGTGTCGCCTATTCGTGATTGGTCGCCGTGTGTGCCCGCACGACGCGGTCATGCGCACTGCATATAAACAGAGTCCGTGTAAAGAGGCTGAGCAAATTGGCGCGCGATTATGAGCGCCTTATACGGGCGCGGCGTGCGCGTGCGCGCAAGAAACGCACAAGAAAGCGCACGCGCGGAAGGGCTGCCCGTCGCAGACAACGTTGAACTTAGCTAGAAGTTTGACTTAAATATATTTTTATCAGACAAAAATCTTCTACGACCAGTCATTCACAATTGTTTTTACTGTTCCTGTATCGACTTGCTCAAAAATTGTCAATGACGTTCTAAGCAAATTACATCGGCAAAAGCTATAATTTACAAATGCGACCAATTTGTAACGATCGAACCCACAACTCTTGGCGCATGGGGCCCCTGCCCGACGAATACGCCATCGAATCAGTCACTACCTATATAGTGGCTTATTTCACATTTTCCATTATTTTAGTTTCAGTGTTGTTTAGGAACAAAAAATCCAAATCGAACTGGTTAGAATCTACTTTATAATATATGTACGAACACAATCTAACGTTCCAATATAGACCACCTCCTCCTACTACGTAGGTATTAAGCTTTATCCTAATATTTTCTAAAAGTCTATTGCATATAGTGACGATTCTCATCCAAGAAAACAGATTTTTATCTAACCTTTTTTATAAGAAAGTGCCTAATATCGGGACTTTGCCTTCATCTATTAAAAAACTTCCATTATATTACAAATTCGGAAACAAAGCGTTCCATAAGTCTAAACATTACACAATAACCACTCAAGTTATTGTCCAGGGGTCGCAGTCCGCATTATTATACTTATTTATTATTAAGTGGCTGGCTGGCAGCCCAGAACCAGGTGATAACTCCCAGCGACTCTTGGCCTGCACTAACCAATCGCTTCATTAGCGCTCGCTGCATTATGCGCCGCATAAGGCTGTTTGTCCACTGGAGCGCAACGAGGCAGCGAAGCGATGAGCGAGTTAAAAAATACACCAATAGAATTGCATAAAATGTCCGCTTCTCTACAATGGACATTTTCTATTGGTGGATTTTCAACTCGCCCACCGCTCCGCTGCCTCGCTCCGCTTCGGTGGACAAGTAGCCTTACAGTTGCCTTTCTCCAACTCGGAGGCAATGAGCATTAACAACTGGCGCTACGAGATCGCTTTCCTCCTTTTATATTATTGTAACCATTTTATATGGTAGGCACTTAGCAAGAATAGCTTTCCTTATTCCCGCTTTAGTTTATATAAATAGAAGAAGTTAAACGTCTGCTAAATTGGTGCAAGTTTCATTCTAAAAATAAGAATGTTGAATTTTTAGGTCACATAAGTCTCCTAAACAAAGGTCACAAAATAAAAAATCCTTCGTATAATCTATTTTCATTGATTTAATAGACATGTAGGATTACATATACATATTTTATCTCATCATAAAACTATATCATATGCATTAATTTACTCAGCTAAATGTGTCCTAATAGTGATCAGTGAACAAACAACAAATATCGGTATTACGAGGCTCGAGCGCTGCGCGACGCCGAGCGACGCCCGGAGCTCCCGGGGTCGCCCGGGAGCGCCCGGGGGACGCCCAGGACGCGCTGCGCGCCTCCAACGTATCTTCATATTATCATCTGTGTTAGCTACTATTAATAACACAATAAATTTGAACATTACATACAGACATTTTCAATGTGAGACATATTTTCCGTTTTTTTTATTAATTAGTTAAAATTTAAGTACATACACGCAAGAATAAAATATTACCTACTTATAATAATACTCTTAGAATAATTTCAATAATACATTTGTGCTATTGAGGTATTGTTATTGTAACTAGTAACATTTTTGTTATTTTGAACTTTTAAAAATGTATTTTGTGTTTATTTCAAATAATTTAAAATGCGTCTCACACTGCAAACATTGCTATCTGCAACTGCACCTACACACATATACCGGGATAACCACTGGCAAGACAATATTCAACTAATAAACAACAAAATAAGGCTTTAAGCCGCTTTGTACAATATACCATCTTTGGCTACGACACCTCTGTGAAGCGTAAAATATATTCTCATATAAAAGCTTTAAAAATGAGTACAAAATAACGCGGGGTGCGCCTGCGCAATCTTCACAAACGCGTACACCACCAGCAGAAACACGCGCATTGGTTCGTCTGCGCACGTTTATGGTGACGAGTGCATTCATCCAAATAAAGCCATTATACCAATACACGTACATAACTTTATTATGCCAAAACTTAATTATAATAATTTCAATACATTGCACATTAGTTTATTAAGTTTAGCTTGTCTCATATACGAGCGGGCAGGACAATATGGAGTGTTATAACAATAAATAAACCATTAGTTAATAGTAAATCCAACCATACAAATGTGAAGTGTCAATGTCCATTGAAATGCTACTATATTATATAGATATAGACGCATCCTTTTGACACCCAACTCGCATTTTTATAATCGTTTACCCTCCGAATTTATAAACACTATTAGTATTTACCGGCAGATCACCACAAAGAAAGGAAAACATTAAAAAAACACGAATTAAACATTTGATTTTACGTAATAACAACCCAATAAAACAACACCAATGTGAAACTAGCTAAATATACAAAGTAAATAACCTTAATATGTAAATAAAACAAAATACATAATATTTAAGGATCAAAACGAATCCACGTAAGCACCATCAATGAAGCACATGTAAATAAACAATTATCTTTACAAATTACACAAAAAAAATCCGTTTCCAACATACTCCCCATCAATTTGCCACGCATTTACCTTAAATTACACTAAAAATAAATAAGATAAATATATTTGTGAAGATCGCCACGCACCCATTATAATAAATGTGCTATGTTAGACACAGGACATCTGCGATACAAGTGTCTATAAAATATGTAATAGATTATAATAAAGTATAATAATATGAACGAAAATAGCGTGATATGTCAAGTTACTATTAGCGAAATGGCTTAAGTTAAATGGCATCGTACGGGCCGACGTGTCGGCGGTGGACGCGGAGCGGCGCGGGGCGCACGCGCCGCTGGCAACAGCGCAGTGCCACTGGGGGTCACCACTGGGGCAGCTTGTGAGGAGACCTAGTCAGTATGTCTGTGATAGAACGTCTCATGTCTTACTGCTCGATTATTTGTATTGATTACTAGTTGTATGATGTTAACTTATCTTTGTTGAAATCATGGAAATACATTTTGGGGTTGCAAATATTAGGCTAGAAAATAATGGAAAGATTTTTACAATAGTAAGATAATTTCGAGCAGATTTAAAAAAAAATACTTACATAATTTGCAGTAAGACATAACTAATGAAACGAAGTTTTTAATAGACGATTTTACATGTTTTGACTCTAAAAAATACTGACATTTAAAATGATTAATTTGTTTGCAAACCATTTATATTCCTGTTCTATAGGGGAGCAAACCTCAATAGTATTATATTTATATGATTATCGCAGCCGGCCCCGCGCGCACTAAGCTATGTGTACAAGCTAAATTTTATAACGATTTACTGAACAGTATTCCTAAGGTCGGTTGTATAAATTACATAAATTATTCTGTGACGTATAGTATACGACTCTATTGTTCTTTATTATAATGTGTTAAACGAACGTAATGACGCAAGCTTGACATTTAGAAGATTTTTCGTAAGAAATCAAGAAAAGCATATTTCCAATCGAATATTTTTAAAGCTATTTGCAAGTGAGCTTACTGTGGTCACCAGCAACATAATGAACTAAATAAATTTTATTGGATCGTATTAGGTAACTCCTGATTATAAATTATAAAAGCTTTCTACTACAGAAACTATTCACGGAAATGTCCTTCAAACACCATCCTGGCGTCAAACAGTTAAAATATTATTTCTCTATCTTCTCAAAACAATCGTTCTTGTGGAGTAACAGTTGCGAAGCTCCGATCACATGACACAACCGACCTTAGCGCTGAACCTGTTACACCTGAGGATTTGGCACAGTCGGTGACAGACACACAACATCAACAAGCATTTATTTGTATTCATATATCGGCCAGTTTCAAACTGTACAAGATGAGGAGAGGCAAATGATGATTCCAGTTCAAAATTTAAGACACTCTCAGTAGTACCAACTGTTGCTTGGTAGATTTATACGTCAATATATAGCACGGGCATAATAAAATCATGCTTTAAGATTAAAGATCACGAGTGGAAGAAAGCACTATTAAAACATTATAAAGTTTATCGACAATAAATTCTACACTTTACAAGAAAATTGCATAACAATAAATTTCATGGACACAATGTAATTGCCGTAAACCTCTCCAGACCGTGTACAGTTTCAATTCGCCCTATTCATTAATACTTCCACTTAAATAATACTTCGACTAGTAATCAGTAGAGTTAAAATTATAAACTATTGTTAAACGTGGAAGATACGAAACATATTGTAATTCACTTACATTGTGTACCTCGTCCGGTTCGTGTCAACTGATAAATAACATGCCTTGCTGTCACCACTTCTACTATATAAAAAGTCTATGTTTATAATATTTCGAGTAAAAATAACATCTCCATAGTATAACGTATATATCTATTTACTCGTGTTTGCGGGTAGTGCTCTACCGTTCTATATAAATAGCTTTATTTAGTGCTGCTTGTACGTTGACGTACATAACGACTGCTTTACGCCCAGACACTACAATTAAAATTGTACTACAATAATTAACAGCTATTACATTATACCATAATTAATAATCGAATAAAATATATGTCAAGAATTAATAAAAGAAAAAATCTCAAAAAATTCAAAAAAACATTTCAAAAATGTTTCGAGTTTCAATACAATAAAATGTAATAAAGAGGTCGGCATGAGAACACGGCGTTAACGGAACCTCGGCAACGTAATCACAGCTACAACGTATGCATGTATTTATGTATGTATGTATATATGTATGTATGTATGTATGGGACGGGCGGGGAGCCGCTTCCTTCGCAATTGCACATTTCACTCTATCGCAAATATTATCATCTTCCTAGCGTTATGACCCGTGTTATTCTGTCTGGTAATTATCTTCGTAAGCCTTAGATAAGGGAATAATAAAATTATTAAAAACAGTGTAACTTTACACAATATCGGTAACGAATACACGTGTTGTTGACAGAATACGATGAAGAATTGCGTCGCTCCTATAAACGTATCCTTCCACATTATCATGTGCGATAGATTTATAAAAGCCACGTTTTTATTAGCTTCATAAGATGCATGAAATTTTAATCTCAGCGGAAATTTTATTTTTCTTAAAATTTCATGCAGCGTAATAAAATATTCTAACAATAATAGTAGGTATTGTATGAAGAAAGTATCAATATTTTTGGAAGCAATTATTCGATTCGTAAGTAGTACGTTTGTAATGTGAAATGCGTATTTGCGTACAAGCGGCCCCGTCCCCCGCTCAAACAAATAACGCGACGACACACAACTATGAGAACCGACAAGTGACTATACTATGACGCGATTAGTACGAACCACATCGAAATTAATCAGCACATACATCGACTTACGCTAGAACAGAGTAACGGTCAATGAAGACGATACATACAAGAGTTGGGGCATTTCGAGAATCCTCGCCGCTGTCTAAAGAAATAAATATATTACGATGAAAATAGAAAATTAATTAAAATAAACCTTATTTGCTTAACAATAAACTATAAAATGCAAACACGAGCATTCATAACTGCTCAAAGTATTATTTAGAACTAAAACCATATACCAGAGGTTTCGGTGTACGTATGTATTCAAAATTGCATAATAAAGTCAATATATCACTGAGATTATTTAAAAGTAACTAACGGCGAGCATTCTCAAAGATCCTTCCCCAAAGTGGACACTAAAGCGCTCACATTCCGAGCGAATCTCGAAAAGCAGCCTTAACACATAATTTACAAAGTACAGATTCCTCTGAACTCCACCGGTAGACCGACCGGGCCGCGCAACGCCAGTCGCGCGGGCCCTCCTGCCCTAAGTTAGTACGCACACACCAATGTTAAACGAACAACTCGTTTTTATACAAAAATAACATTCGAACGATACAAATGTAAACGACAGACAAAACAATGATCGCTTAGTAACATGTCAATATGCCGGGAACACGTACAGAGATTTATAATTTATATTTATTTATATAATATTATTATACACTAACAACTACATAAAGCATTACATTTGTGCATTGAATCATGACCTGCGCCTGTGTTGCACATACAATGTTATACACTAAAATAATGATAATTACAACTAAACATAATTCGATCGAAACGTAAACTTAACACTTTGGTATGGTAGACTACGAGCTAGCAATACTTATGTAGAGAATACTCGGGCGGGCGCGCCCGGCGGACAGCGGCGCCCCCGCGGAACGGCGACGGACACTGGCACGTTTGCGTTAACGACAAATATTAAATACAACATCAATCAAACACGCAAATAACAGTTCTATGTTTTGCGTATCACAAAACTAGGTGAGGCGATTTATCATAAACAAATTCTTCATTGCGGTACTTTCAAGACCGATAAAGAACTGCATTCGAATCTTCCAAATATTTAAAGGACATTCGCTGCTAACGCAAACGCTACAATACGCGTTCAACATTCGTACGAGGGGCTAAAAGCGTGTAAACTCGAGCCTTATTCATAATGATACTTAAATATATAATCAAGTTCAAATTAAAATGAGAACAAGACAATCTGTGATATACCAAGTATGTCACAGATCGTCCTATCCAGTTTTTCATTTGAAAATTGATTCATACTTGGGCATCAAGAAATAATTTGGGTTCAACCGTGTGCTGAAAGTGAAGTTAAAATAACACCTACATACATAACATCACGCCCGTAATCCCCGAAGGGATAGGCAGAGTTAAATAACACCTAATAGCCGTTATATTAAACTTATTCAACTCCTATGATAGTTAAATACAATAAGGTCACAACATTAGATCTATTATTATTCTGCTTGCAAGACTCATAGAAGTACCACCCTACATCGCTTTCAGCACACTTGGAGTTTACGCGATACGTATAAAAATAATCACTGAGACTCGAGATAGCTTATTTTATGTAAGTTTCAAACGCAATCAACCAACGTGTTGTTAGTGAAAAATGTTCAACTTAACATGTTCATATCTATAGTTTTAGATCTGAATTTGAGATGGTTTTTCTAAAATAACATTACTAACTGAATATAAAATTCTTAGTGTGTATAGGAGTGTCTATTTTCCACCTATACATACTTTAAATTTCATATTCACGAGTTACGACATTGCCTATCCAACAAATATAATACTAAAAATCAGATTTTTGAAGATATTTAAATGTTTACGATTGAAACTCACATTAAAAGCTCTGAGATTGCACCACGGGATACAGAATCGCCACCCGTACTCGATAGGCTCTATATATTTGTACTTTTAGTACTCAAATACAAAAAAAAATTAGTAAAAAAAATAATGTGTAAAGAAAAATACTTTTAAAAATCTCAACTCAAATGTTGCATAAGAAAATAAAATATTATCTCTAAAATAATAAAAAATAATTACTTATGGCTTAATATTATGTAACCAGTAATTCACAGGACGCGTGGAATCGACTTCTTTATCTTAATATACTGTGGCTTTTTACACTACTTGACGCATACGAGCATACGAGCAGCCTTATGGTAACCATAGCCTATGAAAATTTCAAACCAGAGGTATTAAAAGTGCATTTCATCATTACAGATGGCTTCGGAGTCCTCTGATACTGCAACTGTTTATAGACTGTGGCTGCTTTACAATCAGACCGGCTGTATGCTTATATGCCATATTTAGTGCAACATTGATCTCTGTAGATATAAAACAAGTCTCACACAACATTCCTCATAAATATATTCTTTAAATGTTAATAACGTGACAAAAAAATAAAACCTCTCACATCTGGCACGCGTCCTGTGCATTCCTGATCTTGTCTGAACTCTAACTGTTAATAATAAAAAAAAAGATCCGTTATACGAATACTGAAGACCGTTCGGGAACTCGAACGCGATGAGTATTGGACGAGACGCCGCGCCGCGCGCGTGGCGCTTCGCCAGCGGTTTGGGGCCATTCGTACCCTGACAAAAATACCCCAGGGTACGAGGGACTTAAACGTGGCTATGGTATTTTTAAAGCAGGTTGTACTTGTAATGTATTAACAAGGTTAACCCTTCAAATCTGTGTTATCTTTAATTACAGTCACACTTATCTGCGTAAGAATTACTCTGATTAGTGATTACGATTTTAGAAAAAGAGCAACTTACACCTAAGATGTACGCCTGTTTAAAAACTCGTTAATGCAAACAAAACTGACTCTAGTTTGCAAATATTGAATGCATGCACTTTACTTGCATATCCAAAAGTAACATCGTATTTTAATTGTGATAAAATATAGTGCCTCTTGTACCTTTGTGATACCTGTTAGGTACAAACGGACCCAGCCCGTTGACGATACGTCCCCGACGCGACGCGGACGACACAACGAGGGACTAGAAGCGAGATAACCGTCGGAGATTAGGAACGGACGCGAACCCGACACGCGCAGTAACGTGCAGGAATACTCGTCTGATGAACCGCAGACTGGGTACGCGGTACAATTGTTTAATTATGTATGTTACAGGGTGGGTTTATGTTTGCGGCGCCTTGGGGAATGCCTATGTCCTGCACTGGACGATCATAGGCCGAGTCAACTAATTTAGATAAAATGCGCCATTTTTTTTTGTATTTATTATAATATTTATAATACTAACACCGAACAAGACAATCGTTGTTAAAATAATTTTAAATTTAGGCGTCGTTTTGGGCCGTATGTGATAGAGAATAAATCGCTCCAGAGTTTATATACATATAAATACATTTTGTGTTTGCTTATTGATATTGCAATAAATAGCTGATTACGCGCTTGACAAATATCTATTGAAAATATCTCCGAAGACCTCGCATAGTATGGTAAGGAAATGTTGACGTTGATTTGGAACAAGAGTACAGTCAGGATTTATAAGAAAAAGCGATTTAACTTCTTGAACGGCAGAAGTTAGCATATTTTATGGTCAAAAGCCGAAATCTGTAGTTGAAAAGATTATTGAGTTTCTTCCCGGCTGCATCAACATTCCGAACCGTTGGTACAATCATAGAATTTGATCATCGAAATCAGACGATTATTTACGTTTAATTAAATATAAATATTAACATTGGGAGTTTGAAATGCTGCGTACCCAATCTACCGGCCCGTATCCCCGTATCCCCGCACGCGGCCGCGCGGCCGCGCCTCGCGCAACAAGCGCAACAAGCGCAACAAGCGCAACGCGCAACAAACGCAACGACAACAACGCGGCGCGCGCCCTAGCAGTGGGGTTGTGCGCGCGCGCCGGCTGATCCTCTCAATATTTACAACGACTTCGCTCGCCCGGCGAGGGCCGACCGAGGTGTAACTAGGTCACTTTAGCCCGGGGACTGGCCGAATCTAACCACAAATACAGAGAACACCATAGAGGACCAGAGGCCACACGTCAATCGACATACTTTCTTGCAACTGTCAAAACGCTGATCCCCTATAGCGTTCCTATAGAAATGCTAACTTTTGACGTCATTTTAAAATCACCTGATCGTACAATCATTGATTTCTAGGCGAAACTACTTTCACAGATGATTGAAAATGAGGCAACTCCTCTGACATAAATTTATATCCTCATTTAAATGCTTTGCAACTGTCAGCTTTCCGTTTGCCTATTATTTACTCTTGACTATTCTCGCCCCATAGAGCAGCTGGACCTGAGCCTGTTGGTCCAGATATCACTGCACTACTCGTCCCGGGGGGGGCGCGTCCCGTTAGGCGCGACGCGTGCAGCCGCCCAGGGAGTCGGAAATGATACTTATCATCTTTATGGAGCGAAAAGATAACACTTCATATACGGAGCGATCAATGTGACTTTTTGCAAGTGCGACATTAGAAAGCGCTTGCGCAAGCCAAAATGCGCTTTATTGCATCGCCGTTAACACTATGTGTCATGGATTAAGGGGCATGACACATAATTTAAGCCTGCTCATAAACTTATCTGGTCCTGAATACAAGCATCGAAAAATATTTTTTCTTCCCTTTTACGTTCTATTACATTTTGTTCGTTACATCTTATAATTTCAATCTACCGATTGTTGGTAACCATTTAACCTTTTCAAAGGAGTAGGGCGTTCCCCCAGCCTACTAGTTACACCTTCCGTTATCCATCGCCGCCTATCGACTAATCTGTTAGATTCGTGTTTATATATGTATTTATTTATTTATATATATATATATTTGGTCGCGGGCGTGTCCGCGGCGCGAGGATCGCCCGCGACGGTCCCACGTTCAGGGCGGAGCTAAATAAAGTTTGCGCGGCGACCCGCCCCGGCGAGTGCAGTTCCTTAACATAAAATATATCATCTGATGTCTCGCCCTGAACGTGGAATCATTTAGAAATTGTCGGTGCGGAGACCGCACGGTATCTTTAGATCTATATAACAACACTCACTACTATGGCATCTTAATAAACTATATACTATCGTTTTGGCCCGTGCTCCACGCAATATACTCTGGCTAGTGTACACTGGACAGAAGAGTATCATAAGAAAACAATCTTGTAGTGAACGCTACGTTCACGAGCCGACGCGCACCGAGGACGGCGGCAGGAAGGGATTGTTCATCTTAAGTGTCAGCGTATTGCGGCGGCCCTCAGTGCGCGCAGGCTGCGCTACGACAGGCGCGGGCGAGCCGGCGCCTCGCTCGGCTCGCCCGGTGTGGAGTCAGTGGCGGCTGCCGCCCGCGACTACGCGTCTTCATATTTAAACGAAACACAAATCAGTTTGGCTATTGAATCCTCAACATTGTCCCTGGCTCATAAAAGACTCTACAATCAAAGTCAAATTATTCAAGAAACTTGGCATGAGCCAGGAGCAACATCAGAACGACGCAAAGGTTATCGGATCGAGTCTGCATTACTACAACACTTTAATATCTAATATTTATAGCATTAATTACGAATGTGAACAATGTGAACAATTCGGTTACGTGATCCAAGTGTTGACTTGACTGGGTTGTCCAAGTCTTACAATGAAGTGAACTGCTTGATAACCCTTAAACCCAGCGCTCATGGGCAAGCCACGTGTCGAGACAGTAAAGACCTGGAGATTGACCTTGTGGAATATATAGTACAGGTATTTGGTACCAGCTGGTCTTGCGACAAACCTTTGCGTCGGGGACGATGGTGGTCGCCATATGGCAATTCTTTACCTCTTCTCAACATCATCACTCTCAAGCAATTGACTATACCACTTTATACTAATGAGTATCGTTTCAATGGGGTATACTCAACTGTTTGTTCTTTACGTTGCATGGTTTATGACAACTGACAGTCAAGACTGTCTCAATAATTGGAATTATTTGGTGACCACCTGCTAAAACAATAGGACTTTTGCTGGACGCGAGCTTATAGATTGAACATTGAGGTAGCTTATATATCACTTCATTCCATCTATAAGAGGCAGTAACCGGACTAAGAAGGAGGAAATTAATGGGTATTTATCCTGTAATCTATCAAATTCTTGACGAAACAGTAAAAGCATATATGTACACTTTTGGTACTCCGGAGTATAGCGAGTTAAGAGGCGTTCAAGTATTACGTAACGCAATTTGGGGGGGGAAAGGGAATGAGCCGTCACGGGACGCCTGAAATTATTTTGTACAAGTTACATGCACAGAAGGATAGAATACGACGGGAATTAGATATGGCATAATGAAAAGATGAAGCATTACAAAAGGAGTACACTCCTCTAAATTTTCAAAAATTGAGTTACGTAATACTTGAACGGTCCCTTACAAGGGGTTGCCCGGTCCATAAGCTCGCGTACTAAATATACATTTGATGATAAAAGTAGATCTATGACGCAATACTAACTCACAAAATAGATACAAGGATAGGGCCAGCTCAGTACAACGCACACAAAAATACACGTCTCATAAGAACAAGATCGATCTACGACGTATACGCCAGTTTTGTGCATCGCCTCAAGTCTCTATGCAACCGGTCAGAGCAAATAGTGCTCTAACACGAGGTGTTTCGGTATATTGTAGCGTGTGTAATTAGTTAGCGCACGTACACTGAGCTGGGTCCCGCATGTAGTTGTCGCAGGGCGGCGGGCGGCGGGCGGCGGGCTAGAGGGCGGTGACGCTGGCGGGCGCGGCGGCGGGCGCGGCTCAGAGCGGCGGCGCGTGCTGCGCGTGCGGCGCGAGCGGCGCGAGCGGCGCCTGCAGCGCGCCGGGGTTGAAGTCCGCGTTCACGAACGAGAAGCCGCGGAACTCCTCCTGCCGAACACACACAGACATATTCATTAATCAACGCCCTTAATGAGGAGAATTACAATTAAAAACAAAGTAATTATTGCAATTATATATAACTTTTCTGCGTAAAAAAAGAAGATTATATTTATTCGTCAATAATATACGTCAAAATTATGAAACACATTTTTTGCTCATCTTATACTCGTAAATTGAAGAAGATATAACGCATCAATGTTCTAGAGTGGGGCGCTTTGAAAATTAAATACCATAGTGATTTCCTCCGGAAATTTAACGCACGAAAACGCGCTATATATAACTTTTTTCGGACAACATTCAAACATATGTATGCAATATTTATTCCTAATCTCACTAACTGGCTATAATTTAATCCAATAGTCAAGTAGCGTTGCGTGCAACGAGCAAGCTGTATGTAGGCATGTGGAGGGCGGGCACCTGGTTGATGGTGCGCACGACGTCGGGCGGCACGGGCGTGAGGACGGGCTCCTCCTTGGTGAACTCGGCGTCGAAGTTGGCCGCCTCGCGCTTGCTCTTGACCTTGGGGCGGAAGGGCGGGCGCAGGCGGCGCGCGGCGAGCGCGTCCCAGTCCATGTCGCGGAAGAACGCGTGCGCGCGGATGCCGCCGCCGCCGCCCAGCACGCCCAGCCGCCGCGCCGGGTTCTTCGTCATGAACCCTGACGGCACAAACACAACGCGCTTATACGCACACCGTTTGACAGATTATATTATTAAACTGCCTATGCATACATTATACATATTAAAGAGCATCTTATGAGAGAAGCGTCAACTATAGAAGATTTTTTTAAAGATAAAGATAAGATCTAGATATTTATTCACAGAGACAAAGTAATTACAGATGTTGTAAAAATAGATACATGGTTCGTCTTATCTCACCAGCTCAGCTGGCATGTGAATTTGTGTCAACTTTGATTTTGATTTTGATCCTAATGATACAGTTTAATAATTCGTTTTTTTACATTGTTATATGTCAATTTTAACTTAGAATATAATTAAATGTATAATTTTTTTTACAGTACAATGTTAATTTTTTGAGTGAATAAAATAATGTCACAATTAAAACTTATACGTCAAATAGTCATTTACAGAATAGAAGCATCTGTCAACTAGTAAATTGTGTAATGTCCTATTATAACAAATATTTGTAATTGCTACTATACATATTAACTTTTAAACATTTACATAGCATAGTAGTTTAAAGATATAATAATATTATCATTTATTGTAAATTTGGCAATGAAAACTGTAACTATCGAGTTTCTTTCCGATTCTTCTCGGTACAAGCTACTCCGAATCCGGTCGTTTTTCATATGTACTTACGATTTATAAGTGTTTTTTTAAGCCTTCAAAAATAAAGATAATTCATCATCATCATCATAATATCACGCCCGTAATCCCCGAAGGGGTAGACAAAGTCAAAGGGGCAGCAGTCCCCTTTAACCACATTCAGCCAAAAATAAAACTGGGCTGGGTTAGATTGAGAATTGTAAAAAAAAAAGTAGTGAGAAGTGGCTAGCTTGTCGCTTACACAATCACATACCCAAAACCCGATATACCATAAGTCGCCTTTTACGACATACTAGGCAAAAAACACAGTTGGCACATTATTTTTAAGTCCCCAGACCAACACGGGACAAATCTTGAGTTGTGTAAGATTTACCTATACTACCCACAGTTTTATTACTGCACTTTTCAAACTCATTGTATTACACTAGCTTAAGCCTGCGACTATGCCTGCATAATATTTAGCACATTACGGAGTCTCTATCATACATCTCGCGGCTTAAATTTTTCCGGAAAAAAAATTCAAACTTTTAGCATACCAAATTACATTGAGTCACTGTAAAGAAAAGACTTATCTCATTTTCAATCTAAGTGCACCCGTGTAAACTAACCAATCTGGGACAAACAGTTAGTTTTAAATGAAACAATCTCAAATGTAGAGCTGAATAAGCGCGTCCGCCATATAATGCATAAACGCGCGTTCAAAAATTAAACCAATTGATTGTATATAACCACAACATTGACTGAGCAACACGTCAGGGACTATACGTTTCGGAAACACATTCCCATAGCGCGATGCAGCTGCGTACAGCGCCATCTAGCGAGGCGCCGTGAAAATTAATACCGGCAGTAGAATGCGTAAATAAATTGCCACCTATGACGATGGACGAGATACTACGTACCAACCAAGTTGGTTCTTCCATACGGAGGGTGTATTTTTGTTTTCCATTTCCATTTTTCATTTTCCATCTAACTCAGCCCAGTTTAATTTTTGACTGAATGTGGTTAAAGGGGCCTGCTGTCCCTTTGACTCACCCCTTCGGGGATTATGGGCGTGATGTTATGTTTATCATAAGTATAATATGATAAAGGTAGCAAAACATTTTTTTCTAATGTTTGTCAATTCTCTGAAACTCCGGCACGTACCGTTAAACTTTACATGTACATCTATGTACATACGATATTTCCCTCCATCCTAATCCGCTCGCTTACAGACTGCTTGACAAAGACAATGTGGTAAAGAGGTTAAAGAGAAACATTCTTTAAGCAGACAGCGAAGCACTGGCCAGCTGCTCTGTAACAGCGTTCCTTAATTTAACCTATCCAATTATAGTCTGGCGACTGATTGCAGATGACAAATGCAAATGTACTTACGAAGCAATTTTACTAATTCTGCTGTGCAGGAAAACATCATGAGAAAATAGGATTTTCAAAAATACAAAAACCGACAGATGGCACGCGGGAGTCTCGAGGTCTTATCGCTGTCACTATTGGCTCTTTGTTGACAGCATGTCTGTCAGTCAGTTTGTTCTGAAAACTTACCAATGAGGAGGGTGGCAAGACCGTACGTCACAGTTACGCCATCTATCTGATGTTTTAATTCAAAAAACCCTCACTGTTACATCCGGTCGTCCTCGTTGTGACTCACCCTTGAGTATGGAGACGGCCTCCTTGGACAGCCAGACGGGGTAGAGCACGTCGTCGTGCAGGATGCTCTCGAACAGGTCGTCCTCGTTGTCCGCCTCGAAGGGAGGCTGCCCCGCCAGCATCTCGTACACCAGCACGCCCAGCGCCCACCAGTCCACCGACGGCCCATAGTCCAGCTCTTGGAGTATCTGATGACCAGGTAGGACGCGGTTAATAGCCTGTTCTGAGTCCGGCACACCAAGTAAGCGGACAGATTACGATGAATGACATTTAATTAAGCATACCAGTGTGTATACTTGTACTATGGACACTCAGGTTAACCGGTAAAGTGCCGCAATGCTGATACTGTGCTATAGTGCCTACTTAATTTATTTGTTTTCCCTAACCTGTAGCACTAACCGTTAGTTTACTAATTTGCCGCAAATCTTATACGTATGACACGTATTTATTTTGCAAATAAATTACAAACTTATAACTAAATAGTATTATATGTGACAATATAAACTGTTCTCAAAATAAATAAAATAATAATAATAAATAAATATAATAAATAAATATCTGATTACATCACATACATTGATCTGACTCCGAGGTAAGTAGCTTAAGCACTTGTGTTATGGATATCAGAAACAACAGTGGTATTACAAATATATACTTAAATATTGAATATTAACACCCAGACACAGAACAAACACAATGCGCCATCGAGCTTGTCGAATAACTCACCTCTGGGGCAATATAATCGGGAGTGCCGCAGAAGGTCGTCGTGGTGACGCCCCCTGAAAGCAAACATCACAGTGTAAGTGCCTCTTCCTTTATTCAAAACATTTGTTAGGTCAAACCTCGCAGAGGCCCTCAGCTCTCATAATCTCAAGGTCACAGGGCAACCCTGCGCCGAAACCGGCGAGCCGGCCGCGACGCAGCCCCCTCCAAGCGCTTTTGTCATCATTAGGCCTCGACTTCAATAATAATCACTAAGGTTGCGTATTACCGCAGTCAATTATATAGTTCGCTAGTTTTAAGGATTGTGAATATGTCTTTAAACTGCATAACAACCGTTAGTGTATACCGTATAAATCGGTAGATA
The DNA here is from genome assembly GCA_951394215.1 of Glyphodes perspectalis. NCBI lineage: Eukaryota > Metazoa > Arthropoda > Insecta > Lepidoptera > Crambidae > Glyphodes > Glyphodes perspectalis. The sequence goes on from OX596216.1 coordinate 14,463,853, forward strand.
TTAAGAAGAGTTGTTATTGTATACATGGCGATTTAAAAAAATAACTGCCGAGTTTCTTGCCGGTTCTTCTCGGTAGAATCAACGTTAGGAACCTGGCGGTATAATCACTTGCCTATTTGTATTATGAGTATTCATAAGTGCTTTTGTAAGGCCTACATGAATAAAGATATTTCTATTTCTAGTATACATGAATTCCTTATCACGACCGAACAGTTCATTCTAAAACTTAATATATTATCTTATCGTGTTAATCGTCCGAGCCTGTTTAAACGGTTATATAAAATTTAAATGTATGTTGCGTACAGGTAACGTTTTTTATTCCTACTATTAATTATTAGCTATCATCATCCTTAGCTTTAGATGAGGCTATAAAGAAGCCGGGTATGGCAATCATACGGCTTATATAACTAATTAACTAAACTTCACGCCACTTCCCTAGCGGGTTAGGCAGAGAGAACCGAACGCCTTATGGCACGATCGGCTTATATAAGTATATCAATAAAAGAATTACGTATGACATGAACAGCAAACAGTGTTATAAGTATGTGTAGATATTTGCGTTTTTTCAAACGAGTCAAGTTAAAATATGTATGTATGTCTCATTGCGAACGTATATAAATCGAATAATAAACAGACAAGTGACGCACCGAGTATGCCCTCTTTGCACATGCCGAAGTCGGCGAGCTTGCAGTGCCCCTCGCTGTCCAGCAGGATGTTGTCGAGCTTCAGGTCGCGGTAGATGACGCCGTGCGAGTGCAGGAACTGCAGCGCCAGCGTCACCTCCGCCGCGTAGAACCTGCGCCGGACCACGCGCACGTATAATACATGTAATTGAGGCTATATAGCCTATGAGGCTATGAGCTGCCAATGAGGCTATATAGCCTCATTGGCAGCTTAACTTTTTAAGCATCATTATTTATGATTTGACAGATGTCGGACTAGACAACATCAATTTTTAAAGTTTAATTTAAAATATCTAATTTTCTTATTTACGTTGAAATAATAGCGTAAAATGTTGTTTCTCTAATTTCAGGTATAGTTTGGTTATTTTCGTTTAATTATAGAAGTCATGTTTTTATTTTAGGTTTATAAATGTAACTAAATAAAATATTCTCTAATTTCAGAGCAACACAGCTTTTTATTTCAACGAATAGTTGTAAAAGCATATTATATACATTTAGTGGAAACTGTTGCTCACAGCCATCTTTTGTGCTTCACATGGGTAAATTAAGTTTCCAATTGCATGCTAAAAGTGTACTTAGATAAGAGTTAGATACTGAATATCAACGTAAACAGCTTTATAACTACTCTTGTAGCAAATAAATACTTTCGACTTTGATCATATCAGGTGATGATATAGTATTCTGTGCGTTTCTTATACATATAATTTGCGGGTGGTTCATTATTACTGTAATAAAAAACACAGATAAATAATTAAATATACTATAACACCCTGCTGATATTTCTGTCCATAAAAATTAGAGACATCCTTCAGGCATATCGGAAATCATAGTAGAAAGTGACATTTACATGTTATTTACAACGTTGATGACCAATGTGTGATAGTACTTTTTCGTTCGCGCTATAAACGTAAGAGACAGGAAGAGAAAAAAAAGAAGAAAGAAGAAGATAGAGGGCGAATGAAGGAGGGAGAAAGAAAACGAAAGAAGGAGGGATAGAGGGGGAGAGATGTAGTGATATGACTCTCTCTGTCCGCCGCGAAAGAGAAAGTGAGAGAGGGAGAAAGAGAGTTAACGTGATATGAAGGACGCGTAGACGGGTGTTTAGGTACCTGGCGCGCGGCTCGTCGAACTTGCGCGCGCGCTGGATCTGGAACATGAGGTCGCCGCCGTCCACGTACTCCATGACGAAGAAGAGGCGGTCGCGCGTCTGGAAGGCGGAGTGCAGCGCCGTGAGGAACGGGTGGCGCGCCGCCAGCGCCAGCACGCGCCGCTCCGTCAGCGTGCACTCCACGTCGTCGTCCTGGATGATGGCGTCCTTCTTCAGCACCTTCACCGCGTACACCTGCCGCACAAGCCGCCGACCATCGATAAACTCATTCCAATACCTGCATCCAGATCGGAACTAAGTGGAACCCGAGCTCCCATTATAGTTTAGGATAGTTATTCTCCTTCTGAGAAACGAATGGATACGAACCACTTGATTAACTTTTCCAGCGAATATCATATGATAGTGATGAATTATTATAAGTTATATATTATAGCCATATGGCGACTACAAACTATAAAATAATTATATCATAAAAAAGTTGCGATAAATAAACCAATTATACTTAGTTAGCTGTATTTACTGATAAGCGAAAATAGCCATACCTCATCGGTGCCCTTCTTCTCGGCGAGCATGACCTTTCCGAAAGAGCCCTTGCCCAGCACCTTGATGAAGTGGAAGTCCTCCAGCGACACCTTGTCCGGCCCGCCGCCCGCGCCCATGTCTCCTACAGGCACAACAACCATTAAATTTCCCCATGGAAGCGACCGGGGCACCTTGTGGTCATTAATACCTACTGCAATAAAGGTTTTAACGCAGTCCTATCTCTATTTCACGTCTCTAAGCAGCGAAATTAATTTTCACTATTAGCAACATATAAAATAAAACCAACCGTAGTCAGACGCCTTAACAGACAGCAATATTGAAATATTGCATTTCAAATTCGACCTGATAGGGTTGTCCTTAAATTTGTTTTTCTAATCTAAAAACTCATTGACTGAGCGTCATAAATACAGCATTATACATCTGCGCATTATAAGCCTCTCCACCTAGACAGATTTAATATTCCTTGCAAAATCCTTCGTAGCAGATTTATAAACAAACATTGAATGGAGTAGATGTCAAGCTATCATCGTTTTTCCGATTTCTGCATCCAAAGTAAGCCCCACCACCGATCACGTATAATGGTTGTAAACCTTGAGAGGCGAATATCTCGGCGAGGTCGTCCCAGTGCGAGCCGGCGCGGCCGCTGGCGCCGTCCCCACACATCCAATCGAACTCCGTTCCGTTCCGATTAGGAGTCAGCCAATTCACCTGCGTCCCATTCTGGTTGGAAGTCATCCAATTTAATTGATCCTGCCCGGGCGCCGTCCAGTTCAGTCCGGACGACAAGTTCTGGTTCGAGCCGGAGATCCAGTTGCCGGATTTCCCGTTCTCGGTGGGCCCGGATATCCAGTTGATGCGGGTCGTCCCGCCGTCGGACATCCCGTTAAGGAAGAAAGCCAGAAAGTCTGCGCGTGCGCGTGCGACACAACACGATGCAGATGCGGGACAATGCAAACAAAAATAACAGAACAAATAAAAGCTTGTCAATGGCGATGGGAGTGGGGTCAACATTTAAAAGGGTGGTATGATTAAACCTCATCATAACAGCGATTGAATTATGTATTAAAAAATTTCGATCAATAAATAAAAATATGATCATAAAACTAAATAACATAGGTTAGGACCTACAGGATGATTTTTACTTTATTGATTTACTACCATAATTACAGCATTAATCAAAGATAGCTTTTTGATAACGGGTAATTAATTGCTTCTCATTTTTTCCTTTACAAAAATGTATCACAATAATCCCGTATTTAAAAGCAAATCCAATGAATTGTTACATGGTGAAGATATAAAATCGCTTTTATGATAAGGCTGAGCTTTCAGCAAGGTATGTGAGTAAAACAAATTGTATGGTCTGATGAAAGGCAAAACGGGTCAAATACGTTAAACATTAACAGCATAACAAATAAATAACAATGCAATTACTTAAAATATAATTGCGAATAACATTGGGTCATGCAAGAGGCAATAGGGTATTGGCGGTGTTAACTGTTTGTTACACATGGTATTAGAATTTATTAAAATAAGTCAAATTGCATAACCTAATTATATTAAGTCTTCTTTTTATGTTTGTTTGCTACTACTCCCTAACTGAGCCGAATATACTATCTGACTTTTATGTAACTACCCAGGCCGAAAAAGTAATTTTTTGTAATGTTACATAAGCGGTCGATACACATAGCTCAATGCAACTTCCAATCGCCTTTATACAATTGCCTTAATATTTTGCAATAAGGGTTTTCAAAATTAAAAACCGCCAGATGGCACGAGGGAGTCTTGTGGTCTTATCACTGTCACTATTGGCTCTTTGTTGACAGCACCCTTCATAATGTGACACGTATGTCAGTTTAGTCTGACAACTAACCAATGAGGAGGGTGACAAGATCGCAAGTCACAGTTACGCCATCTTTTGGATGTTTCAATTCAAAATACCCTCATTAGCTATTTATTTCCTTATTACATTCAAAAGCACGAAACAGTCAACACCATATTGCCCCGATGGGATCACTGCTCATTATCACAAACATAAGCACCGCTACGACATGAAGCTGATGACGCGCGCAAGTGGCAGTGGCAGGTGCTCCAATAGGGGGGGGGGGTCTCACCCTTGTCGTCGTGCTTGTCGGCGGGGTCCTTGCCGTCCGCGTCGCCCGCCGCCGCCAGCTCCGCGGCGCCCTCCATCAAAGGAGTGTTCATGTACTGTATAAAAAAAAAAAATACATGTACATTTTCATTTTCTTTAATTGACTTGAGAAATTAATCATAAAAATTCATGGTCCTCTTTAATGCAAAAATTGTTGGATGTGTGGCTAAGCGCAAATCTCGAGAACAGATTTCGCTAATTCGTTTTTAGTTGTGTTTGTAATTATCAGGTGACGGTTCTTATGAAAGAAAAAAATAAAATTGCACGGAAAAAAAAATGGGTATTGAAAATCCGAGAACGGGGCGTTACGAAGTGCGCCAGGTCAGCTAGTCTAAAATAAAATTTTCTGCCTCTTAAAACAAACCCTTTAACATAATCGTGCTGCACATATAATCAGCTTTCTCCAATACCGCGACTTAACTATCGACGAGCTCACCTTGGACGGCCTGGGCCTGGGGTTCTTGTCGGGCGAAATGCCCATCTCGTTGAGGATCTCCGCCATCTGCTTGGTGTTGATGCCGCAGTTGTTCGCCACGTTCTTCTGGCACCGCTTGTGCACGTTCATTGAACATACTGCACAAAAAGTTGATAGGTTAAGAATAACAGAATTTTATGAACAAATATCTAAGCTTATTAAGAGCCTTCTCATCTTCACTGACCACGTAAGAAAGGCGAGAAACGTTTACTATATTAATATGAGTTATACAAACCGTATCATTAAAAATTACTCGATATAATAGTAGTTTATCAACCATGAAACTTATTACAAACTGTTTCGCCGCCATCCATAAATTTTATAGTGAACTGTAACATCACACCTCAATATTTTAATCGTTTATTTTAAACGGCGAGAAAGTGGAAAGAGTTAAGTTTAAGTTAAGTTCGTAGTTAGAATTTTTAGGTGAAGGGGCCATCTTGGTCCCGATAGTGTTGGTCAACTCATTCGGAACTACGTCGATCAACGTCAATGAGGGTTTTCAAAAATACAAAAACCGCCAGATGGCACGAGGGCGTCTCGTGGTCGTATCAATGTCACTATTGGCTCATTGTTGACAGAATGTCAGTTTGTTCTGATAACTAACCAATGAGGACGGTGACAAGACCGCAAGTTACAGTTACGCCATCTTTTGGATGTTTTAATTCAAAAAACCCTCATTAGTTAACAAAACACTCATGTCCAAGACATACAATGACAACCGGCAGAAGAACATCTATTGCTAATATATAAAGAATATCGTGTCGCGGTGTTTGTGGTCGAACTCCACCGAAACGGTTTCATTATAAGGAGTCCGATTTTAATATTTTTTTGTGTATCTAAGGTAAGAGTAGTATGTATTTTTCACTCTCCTATCCTCACCCTCCATTTTTATGTCAAAAACGGGGCGGGTACGAAATTCGCCGGGACAGTCAGTAAGTATATAACCAATAGTCGAGCTATAATATGTTTGTAACCTTCACACTGCAGGCCCTGCTTGATGAGTCCGTAGAGCAGCGAGCCGCAGTGGTCGCAGAAGGTGAAGCGCTTGTACGAGTGCACCACGAAGCGGTGCGGCACGTTCACGTTGAAGCGCTGCCCGCCCGACTGTTGCTGTACAGTGTACACACACGCACCTTCACACTGCAGGCCCTGCTTGATGAGTCCGTAGAGCAGCGAGCCGCAGTGGTCGCAGAAGGTGAAGCGCTTGTACGAGTGCACCACGAAGCGGTGCGGCACGTTCACGTTGAAGCGCTGCCCGCCCGACTGTTGCTGTACAGTGTACACACACGCACCTTCACACTGCAGGCCCTGCTTGATGAGTCCGTAGAGCAGCGAGCCGCAGTGGTCGCAGAAGGTGAAGCGCTTGTACGAGTGCACCACGAAGCGGTGCGGCACGTTCACGTTGAAGCGCTGCCCGCCCGACTGTTGCTGTACAGTGTACACACACGCACCTTCACACTGCAGGCCCTGCTTGATGAGTCCGTAGAGCAGCGAGCCGCAGTGGTCGCAGAAGGTGAAGCGCTTGTACGAGTGCACCACGAAGCGGTGCGGCACGTTCACGTTGAAGCGCTGCCCGCCCGACTGTTGCTGTACAGTGTACACACACGCACCTTCACACTGCAGGCCCTGCTTGATGAGTCCGTAGAGCAGCGAGCCGCAGTGGTCGCAGAAGGTGAAGCGCTTGTACGAGTGCACCACGAAGCGGTGCGGCACGTTCACGTTGAAGCGCTGCCCGCCCGACTGTTGCTGTACAGTGTACACACACGCACCTTCACACTGCAGGCCCTGCTTGATGAGTCCGTAGAGCAGCGAGCCGCAGTGGTCGCAGAAGGTGAAGCGCTTGTACGAGTGCACCACGAAGCGGTGCGGCACGTTCACGTTGAAGCGCTGCCCGCCCGACTGTTGCTGTACAGTGTACACACACGCACCTTCACACTGCAGGCCCTGCTTGATGAGTCCGTAGAGCAGCGAGCCGCAGTGGTCGCAGAAGGTGAAGCGCTTGTACGAATGCACCACGAAGCGGTGCGGCACGTTCACGTTGAAGCGCTGCCCGCCCGACTGTTGCTGTACAGTGTACACACACGCACCTTAACACTGCAGGCCCTGCTTGATGAGTCCGTAGAGCAGCGAGCCGCAGTGGTCGCAGAAGGTGAAGCGCTTGTACGAGTGCACCACGAAGCGGTGCGGCACGTTCACGTTGAAGCGCTGCCCGCCCGACTGTTGCTGTACAGTGTACACACACGCACCTTCACACTGCAGGCCCTGCTTGATGAGTCCGTAGAGCAGCGAGCCGCAGTGGTCGCAGAAGGTGAAGCGCTTGTACGAGTGCACCACGAAGCGGTGCGGCACGTTCACGTTGAAGCGCTGCCCGCCCGACTGTTGCTGTACAGTGTACACACACGCACCTTCACACTGCAGGCCCTGCTTGATGAGTCCGTAGAGCAGCGAGCCGCAGTGGTCGCAGAAGGTGAAGCGCTTGTACGAGTGCACCACGAAGCGGTGCGGCACGTTCACGTTGAAGCGCTGCCCGCCCGACTGTTGCTGTACAGTGTACACACACGCACCTTCACACTGCAGGCCCTGCTTGATGAGTCCGTAGAGCAGCGAGCCGCAGTGGTCGCAGAAGGTGAAGCGCTTGTACGAGTGCACCACGAAGCGGTGCGGCACGTTCACGTTGAAGCGCTGCCCGCCCGACTGTTGCTGTACAGTGTACACACACGCACCTTCACACTGCAGGCCCTGCTTGATGAGTCCGTAGAGCAGCGAGCCGCAGTGGTCGCAGAAGGTGAAGCGCTTGTACGAGTGCACCACGAAGCGGTGCGGCACGTTCACGTTGAAGCGCTGCCCGCCCGACTGTTGCTGTACAGTGTACACACACGCACCTTCACACTGCAGGCCCTGCTTGATGAGTCCGTAGAGCAGCGAGCCGCAGTGGTCGCAGAAGGTGAAGCGCTTGTACGAGTGCACCACGAAGCGGTGCGGCACGTTCACGTTGAAGCGCTGCCCGCCCGACTGTTGCTGTACAGTGTACACACACGCACCTTCACACTGCAGGCCCTGCTTGATGAGTCCGTAGAGCAGCGAGCCGCAGTGGTCGCAGAAGGTGAAGCGCTTGTACGAGTGCACCACGAAGCGGTGCGGCACGTTCACGTTGAAGCGCTGCCCGCCCGACTGTTGCTGTACAGTGTACACACACGCACCTTCACACTGCAGGCCCTGCTTGATGAGTCCGTAGAGCAGCGAGCCGCAGTGGTCGCAGAAGGTGAAGCGCTTGTACGAGTGCACCACGAAGCGGTGCGGCACGTTCACGTTGAAGCGCTGCCCGCCCGACTGTTGCTGTACAGTGTACACACACGCACCTTCACACTGCAGGCCCTGCTTGATGAGTCCGTAGAGCAGCGAGCCGCAGTGGTCGCAGAAGGTGAAGCGCTTGTACGAGTGCACCACGAAGCGGTGCGGCACGTTCACGTTGAAGCGCTGCCCGCCCGACTGTTGCTGTACAGTGTACACACACGCACCTTCACACTGCAGGCCCTGCTTGATGAGTCCGTAGAGCAGCGAGCCGCAGTGGTCGCAGAAGGTGAAGCGCTTGTACGAGTGCACCACGAAGCGGTGCGGCACGTTCACGTTGAAGCGCTGCCCGCCCGACTGTTGCTGTACAGTGTACACACACGCACCTTCACACTGCAGGCCCTGCTTGATGAGTCCGTAGAGCAGCGAGCCGCAGTGGTCGCAGAAGGTGAAGCGCTTGTACGAGTGCACCACGAAGCGGTGCGGCACGTTCACGTTGAAGCGCTGCCCGCCCGACTGTTGCTGTACAGTGTACACACACGCACCTTCACACTGCAGGCCCTGCTTGATGAGTCCGTAGAGCAGCGAGCCGCAGTGGTCGCAGAAGGTGAAGCGCTTGTACGAGTGCACCACGAAGCGGTGCGGCACGTTCACGTTGAAGCGCTGCCCGCCCGACTGTTGCTGTACAGTGTACACACACGCACCTTCACACTGCAGGCCCTGCTTGATGAGTCCGTAGAGCAGCGAGCCGCAGTGGTCGCAGAAGGTGAAGCGCTTGTACGAGTGCACCACGAAGCGGTGCGGCACGTTCACGTTGAAGCGCTGCCCGCCCGACTGTTGCTGTACAGTGTACACACACGCACCTTCACACTGCAGGCCCTGCTTGATGAGTCCGTAGAGCAGCGAGCCGCAGTGGTCGCAGAAGGTGAAGCGCTTGTACGAGTGCACCACGAAGCGGTGCGGCACGTTCACGTTGAAGCGCTGCCCGCCCGACTGTTGCTGTACAGTGTACACACACGCACCTTCACACTGCAGGCCCTGCTTGATGAGTCCGTAGAGCAGCGAGCCGCAGTGGTCGCAGAAGGTGAAGCGCTTGTACGAGTGCACCACGAAGCGGTGCGGCACGTTCACGTTGAAGCGCTGCCCGCCCGACTGTTGCTGTACAGTGTACACACACGCACCTTAACACTGCAGGCCCTGCTTGATGAGTCCGTAGAGCAGCGAGCCGCAGTGGTCGCAGAAGGTGAAGCGCTTGTACGAGTGCACCACGAAGCGGTGCGGCACGTTCACGTTGAAGCGCTGCCCGCCCGACTGTTGCTGTACAGTGTACACACACGCACCTTCACACTGCAGGCCCTGCTTGATGAGTCCGTAGAGCAGCGAGCCGCAGTGGTCGCAGAAGGTGAAGCGCTTGTACGAGTGCACCACGAAGCGGTGCGGCACGTTCACGTTGAAGCGCTGCCCGCCCGACTGTTGCTGTACAGTGTACACACACGCACCTTCACACTGCAGGCCCTGCTTGATGAGTCCGTAGAGCAGCGAGCCGCAGTGGTCGCAGAAGGTGAAGCGCTTGTACGAGTGCACCACGAAGCGGTGCGGCACGTTCACGTTGAAGCGCTGCCCGCCCGACTGTTGCTGTACAGTGTACACACACGCACCTTCACACTGCAGGCCCTGCTTGATGAGTCCGTAGAGCAGCGAGCCGCAGTGGTCGCAGAAGGTGAAGCGCTTGTACGAGTGCACCACGAAGCGGTGCGGCACGTTCACGTTGAAGCGCTGCCCGCCCGACTGTTGCTGTACAGTGTACACACACGCACCTTCACACTGCAGGCCCTGCTTGATGAGTCCGTAGAGCAGCGAGCCGCAGTGGTCGCAGAAGGTGAAGCGCTTGTACGAGTGCACCACGAAGCGGTGCGGCACGTTCACGTTGAAGCGCTGCCCGCCCGACTGTTGCTGTACAGTGTACACACACGCACCTTCACACTGCAGGCCCTGCTTGATGAGTCCGTAGAGCAGCGAGCCGCAGTGGTCGCAGAAGGTGAAGCGCTTGTACGAGTGCACCACGAAGCGGTGCGGCACGTTCACGTTGAAGCGCTGCCCGCCCGACTGTTGCTGTACAGTGTACACACACGCACCTTCACACTGCAGGCCCTGCTTGATGAGTCCGTAGAGCAGCGAGCCGCAGTGGTCGCAGAAGGTGAAGCGCTTGTACGAGTGCACCACGAAGCGGTGCGGCACGTTCACGTTGAAGCGCTGCCCGCCCGACTGTTGCTGTACAGTGTACACACACGCACCTTCACACTGCAGGCCCTGCTTGATGAGTCCGTAGAGCAGCGAGCCGCAGTGGTCGCAGAAGGTGAAGCGCTTGTACGAGTGCACCACGAAGCGGTGCGGCACGTTCACGTTGAAGCGCTGCCCGCCCGACTGTTGCTGTACAGTGTACACACACGCACCTTCACACTGCAGGCCCTGCTTGATGAGTCCGTAGAGCAGCGAGCCGCAGTGGTCGCAGAAGGTGAAGCGCTTGTACGAGTGCACCACGAAGCGGTGCGGCACGTTCACGTTGAAGCGCTGCCCGCCCGACTGTTGCTGTACAGTGTACACACACGCACCTTCACACTGCAGGCCCTGCTTGATGAGTCCGTAGAGCAGCGAGCCGCAGTGGTCGCAGAAGGTGAAGCGCTTGTACGAGTGCACCACGAAGCGGTGCGGCACGTTCACGTTGAAGCGCTGCCCGCCCGACTGTTGCTGTACAGTGTACACACACGCACCTTCACACTGCAGGCCCTGCTTGATGAGTCCGTAGAGCAGCGAGCCGCAGTGGTCGCAGAAGGTGAAGCGCTTGTACGAGTGCACCACGAAGCGGTGCGGCACGTTCACGTTGAAGCGCTGCCCGCCCGACTGTTGCTGTACAGTGTACACACACGCACCTTCACACTGCAGGCCCTGCTTGATGAGTCCGTAGAGCAGCGAGCCGCAGTGGTCGCAGAAGGTGAAGCGCTTGTACGAGTGCACCACGAAGCGGTGCGGCACGTTCACGTTGAAGCGCTGCCCGCCCGACTGTTGCTGTACAGTGTACACACACGCACCTTCACACTGCAGGCCCTGCTTGATGAGTCCGTAGAGCAGCGAGCCGCAGTGGTCGCAGAAGGTGAAGCGCTTGTACGAGTGCACCACGAAGCGGTGCGGCACGTTCACGTTGAAGCGCTGCCCGCCCGACTGTTGCTGTACAGTGTACACACACGCACCTTCACACTGCAGGCCCTGCTTGATGAGTCCGTAGAGCAGCGAGCCGCAGTGGTCGCAGAAGGTGAAGCGCTTGTACGAGTGCACCACGAAGCGGTGCGGCACGTTCACGTTGAAGCGCTGCCCGCCCGACTGTTGCTGTACAGTGTACACACACGCACCTTAACACTGCAGGCCCTGCTTGATGAGTCCGTAGAGCAGCGAGCCGCAGTGGTCGCAGAAGGTGAAGCGCTTGTACGAGTGCACCACGAAGCGGTGCGGCACGTTCACGTTGAAGCGCTGCCCGCCCGACTGTTGCTGTACAGTGTACACACACGCACCTTCACACTGCAGGCCCTGCTTGATGAGTCCGTAGAGCAGCGAGCCGCAGTGGTCGCAGAAGGTGAAGCGCTTGTACGAGTGCACCACGAAGCGGTGCGGCACGTTCACGTTGAAGCGCTGCCCGCCCGACTGTTGCTGTACAGTGTACACACACGCACCTTCACACTGCAGGCCCTGCTTGATGAGTCCGTAGAGCAGCGAGCCGCAGTGGTCGCAGAAGGTGAAGCGCTTGTACGAGTGCACCACGAAGCGGTGCGGCACGTTCACGTTGAAGCGCTGCCCGCCCGACTGTTGCTGTACAGTGTACACACACGCACCTTCACACTGCAGGCCCTGCTTGATGAGTCCGTAGAGCAGCGAGCCGCAGTGGTCGCAGAAGGTGAAGCGCTTGTACGAGTGCACCACGAAGCGGTGCGGCACGTTCACGTTGAAGCGCTGCCCGCCCGACTGTTGCTGTACAGTGTACACACACGCACCTTCACACTGCAGGCCCTGCTTGATGAGTCCGTAGAGCAGCGAGCCGCAGTGGTCGCAGAAGGTGAAGCGCTTGTACGAGTGCACCACGAAGCGGTGCGGCACGTTCACGTTGAAGCGCTGCCCGCCCGACTGTTGCTGTACAGTGTACACACACGCACCTTAACACTGCAGGCCCTGCTTGATGAGTCCGTAGAGCAGCGAGCCGCAGTGGTCGCAGAAGGTGAAGCGCTTGTACGAGTGCACCACGAAGCGGTGCGGCACGTTCACGTTGAAGCGCTGCCCGCCCGACTGTTGCTGTACAGTGTACACACACGCACCTTCACACTGCAGGCCCTGCTTGATGAGTCCGTAGAGCAGCGAGCCGCAGTGGTCGCAGAAGGTGAAGCGCTTGTACGAGTGCACCACGAAGCGGTGCGGCACGTTCACGTTGAAGCGCTGCCCGCCCGACTGTTGCTGTACAGTGTACACACACGCACCTTCACACTGCAGGCCCTGCTTGATGAGTCCGTAGAGCAGCGAGCCGCAGTGGTCGCAGAAGGTGAAGCGCTTGTACGAGTGCACCACGAAGCGGTGCGGCACGTTCACGTTGAAGCGCTGCCCGCCCGACTGTTGCTGTACAGTGTACACACACGCACCTTAACACTGCAGGCCCTGCTTGATGAGTCCGTAGAGCAGCGAGCCGCAGTGGTCGCAGAAGGTGAAGCGCTTGTACGAGTGCACCACGAAGCGGTGCGGCACGTTCACGTTGAAGCGCTGCCCGCCCGACTGTTGCTGTACAGTGTACACACACGCACCTTCACACTGCAGGCCCTGCTTGATGAGTCCGTAGAGCAGCGAGCCGCAGTGGTCGCAGAAGGTGAAGCGCTTGTACGAGTGCACCACGAAGCGGTGCGGCACGTTCACGTTGAAGCGCTGCCCGCCCGACTGTTGCTGTACAGTGTACACACACGCACCTTCACACTGCAGGCCCTGCTTGATGAGTCCGTAGAGCAGCGAGCCGCAGTGGTCGCAGAAGGTGAAGCGCTTGTACGAGTGCACCACGAAGCGGTGCGGCACGTTCACGTTGAAGCGCTGCCCGCCCGACTGTTGCTGTACAGTGTACACACACGCACCTTCACACTGCAGGCCCTGCTTGATGAGTCCGTAGAGCAGCGAGCCGCAGTGGTCGCAGAAGGTGAAGCGCTTGTACGAGTGCACCACGAAGCGGTGCGGCACGTTCACGTTGAAGCGCTGCCCGCCCGACTGTTGCTGTACAGTGTACACACACGCACCTTCACACTGCAGGCCCTGCTTGATGAGTCCGTAGAGCAGCGAGCCGCAGTGGTCGCAGAAGGTGAAGCGCTTGTACGAGTGCACCACGAAGCGGTGCGGCACGTTCACGTTGAAGCGCTGCCCGCCCGACACGCCCACGCCCGACTGTTGCTGCACACGGAATGTAACACGTTACCACACTGACAACGTCAGATATTTTCAGTTAGCCTGCTTAGGCAGGCAGCCAGGAATACAAATAAATATAAGATTTACTTCGTATCAAGGATATCGACCAATATGTAAAAATTCTCAATTGGTTAGACAGATTTTATTTTAGAATAAAATCCGATGTTGTTTTGATGTCAAGTTAATAGTGTTAATACTTAATAGAGAAATCTACTAGTGAGAAGAACGTTAAATACAACCTTATTTATAGTATAAAAAAAACTGTTTGTACAGAATCTTTAAAATAATCGCGAACTTGAGACCTTTCGCTGCATTGATGAATCTAGACATCTATTAGCCGCATCTTCGGGTCCTAACTACTAAGGCACATCACTACTAAACACTAACAACGTAAAAAAGTATAATAAAAGAGGATAACGTACTCGTACCTCCTCCTTCATGCCGGGGCACTTGGTCACCACGGACGAGTGGCAGCGCTTATGCACCACGCATGTGCACACTGCAAATGGAAAATGACGTCACATATAGCATAGTACTGTAACAGGTGAATGAAATTGTATATCAGGGATCTGCATTTAGCAGAGATGGAAGGTACTCCGCTGATATAGAAAGAAGAGTGAATGCGGGGAATAGGGTGAATGGAGCGTTAGAAAAACTTCTAGGCAGTAAAGTCTTAAGCCAGAAGGCCCAGCTCGCTATACACACTGCGGCGCTGATACCTACGCTAACATATGGAAGCGAGAGTTGGGTATGGCAGAAAGAGCATGAAAGTAGAATAAACGCGGTCGAGATGCGTGCGCTGCGGATAATCTGCGGTGTATCGCTCACAGACTGCGTTCGGAATGATGATGTAAGAAAGAGAGTCGTTCTGGAAGAAAGCGTCGGAGTCGAAGTATAAGAAGAGGCATGCTCCGGTGGTTCGGACATGTGGAAAGAATGGATAACGAAAGATTGACTAAACAGATATACAATGCGAAATACAGTGGAAAGAATGGATGTAGGAGCCGCGGAAGGCCCAGGCTCACTTACCACGACCAGATTGGTCGTGTATTATTAACAGAAGGTGATGAGTCATAAAAACCGTAGAGCTTGGCGTGACACATGTTGGCAGCAATTAATACAAACAATCTATAATGTTCAATTGTTGAATTCCGAGAAGTTAACCCGCCATCAGAGGCGGACTAAGCCTGCTTTAGGCCCGGGGCGGCAAAGAGCTGTACGAGGTCCCTAGTAGGGATACGAGAAGTGTTGCTTGCCCGGAGGGGGGGGTTCACTGTTTGATGTAGGATGATTACAGGAACTTGGAGATAATATGAGGCCCCACTGGACCAGAGGTCCGGGGCGGACCCCCGGTTAGTCCGCCACTAACCGCTATTATGATTAAATTAATGTTTCCTGTATAGTTGTCACTAACCACAAATTGGATAATTTTACAAATAATTAAACATCATCAACTCGCAATTAATTAAAAGTAATGTTTAAAATCAATTGGCATTTATTATAATAGCACATTAATTCCATTATATTACTCAGCGTACAAATTAAGTAACATGAATTAGTAACCTATTCCTATTTTGTCAGGAAAAATAAATATTATATACTAATTCAATATATAAACTAATAAATTTACCTTGGCATTGATATCCTTGTTTGCCGATACCCCTGAAAAGGAATAGCTTATTAGTTAATTTTCAAAGAACAAATAATAAGGATAAATTTTGGTTAATAATTAATCTAAATCAATAAATTAAATATAATGAGAAGTATGTTATAATGTAGGTCATTATTTGCAAACCAAACCATGTTAAATATTTTGACTTACACCATTCCATTCAAATGCAAACGGCTGGTCAAACAAAAAACTACTATTGGAATAAAAATGGTAATTATATAAATTACTTACACATTAAAAAACAAGCATCCGTTGAAAATATTTTAGAAGTGTTAAGTCTTAGACAAACAGCAATGTAAATCTAATTTATGGAGTTAGGCTAATTCAAAAGCAAACGTAAACTGGTGTTAGTTAAAGGTTTCGAATACTTCTGCTATTATTATCATGACTAGCAAAGAACACTTTAATATGTTCCAAGAATTATTTCATTTATGAGCATCATTGAGTGCACAATTTTCCAAACTCGAATCCATTTTAGTAGATTAGCCAAGCAGCGAGAACGACCATTGCAACGGACATTGCGTGTGTTTCATACCTGCCTAGCCTTTAAAGACATTTGCATCAGGACTTATCCGAGTCGGAATAAGCTATTTTCCTCAAAAAATTGTTATAGTCCACTATTGAGATTACAAAAAAATATTGCTTACGTATTTTTTCTTTTGTTTATGAAACTAAAAATGATGAAGAACCAGCGCGTTTAAGTACCGCGTGACGTCACTAGGTGTTTAAAATTTTACCGTCCAAGTGACGTAAAGCGCTAAATTTCAGATCTTTGAAGCGCTGTATCTTTTGTAATTTTTCGAGTATCAGATAAAGCAAAAAATACGTATTCAATATTTTTTGATAATCTAACTTACGGAAATTTTTGAGGATAACCCCATAGTACATAAATGTTAATTAGTAGTGATAAGTAGAGTATCACAGCACACTGGAACAACACGACATGCGTTACATTGCGCGTGCGACGTTATCGGGCGAAGCATGCGCTTGCGTCGATCGAAGCGTACGCTACCGCAGCGTGGCATGCACCGTCATCCAGCGAAGCGAGGGCCGTCATCCAGCGAAGCGTACGACGGCGCCCGTATCTAGACCTGCGGGAGTGCGGGAGCTACCTGAGGCGGGTACACAGTACGGACCAGATGAACTCGCGGCAGTGCGAGCAGAAGGTGGGCTGGCGCAGGAAGGTGGCCATGAACTTGTGTCCGTTGACCTGGTGCACGCGCCGCCGCATGGCGCCGCGCCGCCGCGCGAACCCGGCGCCCTCCTTGAACTCGCGCAGCGCCCGGCATGTCTCCGTCGTCGTCGAACCTGGGACGAAATAAACGTCTTTACTTAACAAAGGCTATTCGTAACTGGGTTCACTTCGATGGACCATTTGTTGTCGAGAAAAAGAGCTAGAAAATTTAGGGCTAAGTTATTATCTATTTAACCTGTAACCCTTTTATAACTAACTAAACTTCACGCCACTTCCCTAGCAGGGTAGGCAGAGAGAACCGAACGCCATATGGTACGCTCCTTACACACCTGACTCGCTTCTTCAACATTCATGATCCTTTTCATACAAGCTTGCAATAAGGAACAATAAACCGTTAATGACGAGTCCCTTAATATAAGTCCCTTAATATAGAAAATCCATAGAAGTTACTGGTCGCATCGAAATGTGAATTAACCCAACTAACTCAAATTCAAATTCAAATTCAAAATTTCTTTATTCATGTAGGCCTTAAAAAGAGCACTTATAATTCGTCAATTTTACAAAATCTTTAGAGCAATGAGAATCTACCACCGGTTCGGAATGCTGATTCTACCGAGAAGAAACCGGAAAGAAACTCGGTAGTTATTCTTTTCAGCGTCAAAATATACATGAGTAATATACACTCTTTTTAAATGTTCTAACCAAATCATACAATCAATGACTGTGGGAGATGACATAATATGATTACAATAAAAAAATAACCTCACGCCATTCCCTGAGTAGGCCTCAGCCTACCCAGGTCCCCTCTGGAACTGAGCGCTATAATATGACACGGTCCTTATACGCCTCACTCGGCTCTTTAACATTCATTATCCTATTCATACATCCTCTATTGTTATTATGGCTTCTAACATCACCTCCTGCTATTTCTATTCAATATATTTTATAATATTAGATGTAATTCTTGGTCAATCCCAATCAAAGCTCTTTGTTATTTCTTTTTCGTTTCTATCAATGTTGAGTAGCTAGTACATATATTAATCAATTTTTAATTTTCGTGAACCCCTTGTTCGCATTATTGGATGATATTTTGTAAGATTTTCAAGACAAATAAATAATTATCCGACTACATCACATACATTGATCTAACTCCTAGGTAAGTAGCTTAAGCACTTGTGTAACGGATATCATAATCAACAGTGGTATTACAAATATATACTCAAATTATTGTATATTAACAACCAGACACAGAACAAACACAAGTATTCATCATACGAATGTTTGTCCTGGGTGCGGATCGAAACTACAACTCTTGGCGCATGGGGCAGGGTCACTACCGAATGCGCCATCGAGCCATTCAAATACAAAAGCCATATCAATTATCACTTACATTTACAGACAATAACATTGTTATAGGTATTAGTTAACTCATTATTTTTATTTTATTTTTATATAGATAAATGAATGCAATCCTAAATAATAATCTTGATGTATGTAAACATTGAATGATAAGATACCTTTTGTAACTGCTTAAGTAAATTCAACTCTACTTGTAATATGATACAGATAAACAATCATCTTTTTACTAGAACATTATTTTATCAAAACATATTTTTATCAAGAGTATATAATGTTATACTTTGTATAATTCATGTACTGCAATGTCATATAAATACATATGTGTGAATGTTGAAACAAGATAACTTTAGCTCAATGTTAAATCGTCTAAACATGTTACTACAAGAAATATAGAAAAATAAGACCTTTGGCTGTCTTTGAATGATTAAAATCAATTATATTTTAATGGAAGATATACACAAATTCTTGCTTTTTTTTTATGTTTGCTCAAAAGTACTAACTTATTATAACATATATCGTTTTTAGACTTAGGAGCGGTGGTAGCTCAATGGTAAGGACACGCGCCTCTTAACCGAGGAGTGCGGGTCCAAACCCGGGAATGTACCTCTAGATTTTTCAAATCTATGTACATATTTATACCACTAGCTCGACAGTGAAGGAAAACATCGTAAAATTTTCTGGTTCCCCTATCTTAGGTTTACGAAGGTCAGATCGGCAGTCGCTTCAATGTAATTACCAGACTCGCTAAATCCTGGATCATGGTCTAAGCGGACCCCGTCTAAGCACGGGACATAACGCTAGGAAGATGATGATCGTTTTTAGAGTTAACTGTTTTAGTCTTGTCAACTGTAAGTATGATAACTACTGTACTGAGCTGGTAGTTCATTACACTGCAACCCACAAGTTTTTAACTTATAAAAAATAAAAAAAAATCTACTGAACCAAAAATGCAACATCTGATTCAAATAAAATAACATCAACTTAAAAACATAAAATACCAAAACTTGCCTTTAACAATTTTCCAAGTAAAATTCAAAATATCAATAAATGTTTTCACTTACTTTGAGAATTCCATTTCAGATCCACTTTCAGATGCAATTTTCCATGAGGTTCTAAATCCACCTAAAAATAAAACAACATATTATTTATAGACAATACAAACGAATTTTTCATAAACTTAACAATATGTACATTGCCTAGCCTTCAGAAACCAATAAAATACTTAAATAACACAGGGCTATAAAAACAAATATAATATTGTTCCATATAAATATCAGAAAAGTAAATGCTTCGAAAAAGCATTAAAGATAAGTCCAATATTAAAATCTGTTGAAGTTATGCAGTTAAAATTTAATTAAAAGTTACTTTTTTTAATAAAAAGACATCTTGTCTTTCTATTGCGACTGGCCCGATGGTAGAGTGGTCAGAGACCCTGGCCACGAAACCGAGGGATGCGGGTTCGAATCCCACTAGGGGCAAATGTTTCGTGTGATGAACATGGGCATTTGTACTCGAGTCATGGATGTTTATAAACGTATTTAAGTATGTCTTTCTGTTTACCTAGTATCCATAGCACAAGCATAAGCTTAGTTTGGGATTAGGGAATTGGTATGTCAGTCTTGAGAATTTTTATTCTATTAAAACAACATAAAAGTGTTTAAAATGTAAAATTAATAAGTCACATCTCATCATAGAAATAATAAAAATCCAGACAATTACTTTCTAACTAGAAATAACTGTATTCCCATAAGAAATTGAAAAAACACTCAATGTTCTATTATTACACTTTCCCTACATGATTGTCTAATCTAAGAAATCCAAAGAGTCATCTCAAGGCTTATTAGTCATTTGACAAATATAAGGAAAATGAAAGGGTATTTTAACATCTCAATGAATCAGACAGGATGCAGCATCTTCCCAACAACACAATCCACCTCCACAGTAATTCAATACCTGTATTTCTTGTGGTTTCTTTGTTCCTACAACTCAATTTACATCTAGTAGTGTGGTCAGGAACTACACAAGTCTAAGTAAATTTTAGTCACAATACAATGAACAATGTTATATAAAATACTAACTAACTAACTAAACTTCACTCCACTTCCCTAGCGGGGTAGGCAGAGAAAACCAAATGCTATATGGCACAATCCTTACACACCTCACTCTCCTCTTCAACATTCATGAATGTTATATAAAATCTTATTAATTAAATCCCACTCTCACTTGATTCATTTCAACATTAATTCAACTTCATTTCAACATTAACAGTCACTGTGTTTTACTATGTTGGACCACATTTAAAGATGCCAAGGTCACCACCACACAGTTCCAACAGATATTGTTGTGGAAATGTGGAGAAGTTGGTTTATAAGCATAGATTTATTTAATTTCTTGTTAAAACACTGATTAGTTTAAATTATGAAAATGTATTGTTATAAACTGACAATTTAAAATATCCCAATGACCTTTATCTTATCATACCTAATTACTTTTAAAGATGTATATTATAAACTAAAATAAAAACAGTAATTTAATTTGGTAATATATGAATGCACAATATTCCCACCTCTTCATCAAGATGCTCATATCTCGGGTCGGGACAAGACAACCTCCTCAATAGGTTCATCACTAGTGATAAAACTTGTCAGCACTCGACACATGCCCAGACACAAGTGCCGCATGCCATTCAACAATCTTATCAGTCAAAACAAACATTATGCCAAACCTTGATAGGAGATTACACCACAAACAGACAATTTGTGTATCTTATCACAAGATTAAGGAGGATAACGATAGGCCACCAACAGCTGAGATTATGTTGTTCTTCAGTTAGTGCTCAGCTGTTACCACTTAGAGTCTCTGTTTACTTATTTATATATTTTGGTGTTGTGTTTGTTTAATTGATTTTAAACAAATACAAAGAGACAAGGTTGACATTTGGTAATAAAAATATTATCAAATTATCTAATTGTTAACTCACCCAAAAATCTGAAGCATCCTTATCTCGGTGCATAAGATCTTCAAATGGTATTGTGCAGTTTGCCACAAAGTCATCAGGAGGGATAGCCGCATCGTGAAATACTGTTATACCCAAGCTGAAGAAGAGGTACAAATTATTAGTTCACATACCTACAATAATTAGTTATTTTAAGAATTTTAAAATGCTTGATTATTTTATTAATAACTTTATATGTTGCATACCTGGTAACATTATGAACTTCATGTGAGAATGTCTCATTCCATACAGGGTCGAATGTTTTGGGTTTTGTGGTAGAACGGTCTAGATGGTGTTCGTCGGCGTCGATCGACACGTACGGGTCTATAGGCTGGTCGTCTGCAAAAACATATTTACATACACCACCACCCATTTTGGTAAACATACTACGCCTATTTCGTGCGCAATTTTTGAGAGTTACACCATCAGATTGTATTTTAGATTTGTATAACTGTCCTTGGCGGAGTCCCAGGCAGCGGACTGAAGTAATATTAGGGACTCACCTGGCTTCCCGAAGGTCATATTGTGCCTTTTCTGGAAGTCGGTCGGCCTGAGCCCCGTCGCCTCACAGACCCGCAGTCGCACCGTGCCGCTGAACATGGCGCCGCCGACCTGAGCGTGTCACCGAGACCGCGCCGCCACACGATCACTTCCACACTATTAACCCACTTAAAATCATTGAAGGAGCTTCATGATAAAACAGAAATTAAATAAAAGACATGACAGCGACGAGATCCGCCATGGATGGATATTTTACTCTATGGTCAATAATGGATTCCGATTCGATTTCCTGAAAAAGGTTGTCCTTGACACTATGGTTTTTCATGAGTTTTACTTTATGTAAGTTTTACAAAGTTTAAAGGATATAATTTAAGTAGGTACGTACACGATAAACAATAATACATACCTATTCACATTTTGATTTCGGTAGAGGCCACATTCCGAACCAGTTATAGATTTGTATCATTAGGTATAATAATTGATTTTGTTGTTGAATTGACCATATATAAGTGTTTGTTTCAAACCTATCTATGTAATTAAAAAATATTTTGACTTTGACTTAGATCTTTCGAAACTGTTAAGGATATAAAAATTGTTAATTTAGCACTTACTTGGTTACCTTCTAATTTTTTTAAAGAAAAGTGAGACGAAACACTAATACCTATTTACATACTTACTTAAAAGAATTTGTGATGATAAATAAACAACATGGTAAATAAACTATAGGCCTGTAGCATTAAATTTTATATCAAATTTATTTTTATCAAAATATTTTAATAGGTGTGATATGTAGGTAGCGGTGGTAGCTCAATGGTAAGGGCACGCGCCTTTTAACCGAGGAATGCGGGTTGAAACCCGGGCACGTACCTCTGGATTTTTCAAATCTATGTATGTATTTATACCACTTACTCGACGGTGAGGGAAAACATCGTGATAAAACCTGCAAATTCAAACTATTTTGGATTTGTAATGTATGTGTATGATCCAAAAATTGTCTGGTTCCCCTATCTTAGGGTTACGAAGGTCAGATCGGCAGTCGCTTCAATGTAATTAAATCGAAAAATGCTCGGAGCACACATTACGTCATCAGAAATATTTTGCTCACGGTTTGGTAGACCTGTTTACATAATGATGATAAAATCGGAAATGCCAATCTTCTAATAATTTGACAGTTGGTGTATGTATGTGTAGCGATGCCTAACTATCGATAGTTTCGCTATCGATAGTTGACCTCGAAAATCAGTTTGAATATTGATGACTTGCAATACTATCGATAGTATCGATACTATAGTTACTATTATTGATCATGGCGAGTAAACTATCGATAGTATTGATAGTATCAATATTATCGATATGTCTATCTAAAGCTATCGATAGTTCCTTATTTTTCGAAAGTATTACTTAGAGTTTTAGGTTAAACTAAATTATACAGCATTACCGCTAGAGAAGTAATGAAGTCATAGTAATTAATTGCCGTAAAAAAACCTACACCTACCAATATCGAAAATAAAACGACTATCGATAGTTTTTTATTTACCAGGAACAATACTCTCGATAGTATCGATAGTATTGCTTTCATAAAATAGTATTGACTGGATCTAAGCTATCAATACAATCGATAGGCTATCGGTACTATTGATATGACGTCAACTATCGATAGACTATCGATAGTCGACTATCGATCGGCATCACTATGTATGTGTCATGTTGTGGGATTGTCGGTGTCAACAAAGTAATGAAAAGTTTTTAATGAAATAAAGTGCGATTTATTACTTGAAAAATCTACCAAAATGGGATTTTTAACAATTCTGAAGAAATTACGACAGAAGGAGAAGGAAATGAGAATACTAATGTTGTATCCTTTTCAATAAGTTTAAAGAAATAGGTTATTTTTGTGTTCGTATTTGAAGAATTTATTTTCTTAACTACAAATAATTCAGAGGTTTAGATAATGCGGGAAAGACAACTATACTGAAGCGATTTAATGGTGAACCTATAGATACCATTTCCCCGACGCTTGGCTTCAATATAAAGACGCTAGAGCACCGAGGGTATAAGTTGAACATCTGGGATGTCGGTGGGCAGAAATCGTTACGGTAAGAAGATTTAAGAACCAGTAATTCAATGTAATGGTAACTTTTGGTGTAAATAACCAGTTTACATACCAAACTTAAATCATAGGGTAGCTTACTATTAGATAAGTGATCATAGTTAGAAATCAAAATATTGTGGTTGTTATTCCATTTAGGTACCATATCTTATTGAAAAAACTTGTGTAAATATGGACCATACATTCTTCTTACTTTACTATAAATAACTAACTAACTAAACTTCACTACACTTCCCTAGCAGGGTAGGCAGAGAACCGAATGCCATATAGCACGATCCTTAGACACTATAAATTGAGCCTTATATTAAGTAAATATTTTTTTTAAGTGGAAACTGTTCTCTTGGTTATAAAAGGTAACCAAAGGATGTAAAATGTATATTTAGACAGTCTTGGAACAACTATAGCTTTTAAACTACACTTTAAATCTAAAATTCTCTTTCCATCCATGAAATGAATTTGCCTTCATTTATTAGATTTTCATTGCCACAGGTTGGAATTGTATTTAAGCCAGCCATGTTCATGTCTATTTCTTATCTAGTATTCATAGTCTAAGCATATTTAATTTTGAGGTACAATTTGGACTTGCTAGTAGAACTTGTCTCGTGGTCTGGTACTTGAAATAATGTGTCAATTGTGTTCCTTGCTCTAGCATGTTGTAAAAAACTACTAATTGTGTTGAGTTCTGGGTGTGTGATTGTGTAGGCGACGAGCAAGCCTTGTCATGTCACTACTTTTTCCAAATTTTTCATATAACCCAGCCCAATTTTATTTTTTGGCCGAATGTGGTTTAGGTGGTTAGCAGCCACTTCTACTTTGCCTACCCCTTCAGGGATTACAGGCGTGATAATATGTATGTATGTAGTAGAACGTGTGTTATATTTATACATTTATTAAATTTTTTCAGGTCATACTGGAAAAACTACTTCGAGAGTACAGATGGCGTAGCGTGGGTGGTGGACAGTGCAGACGCTCGTCGGCTGCCGGACTGCGGGCGCGAGTTGCGCACGCTGCTGCGCGAGGAGAGACTCGCTGGGGCCACACTGCTGGTGCTTGCTAACAAAGCAGACCTGCCCGGAGCGCTCACGTTGCAGGAAATACGAGAGGTAGGCCAATGTCTCGTCTTTGGATTAAGCAATTTGATAATTAAGCAATTGGATAATTAACCTAACCTAGCACCACATGGTTCACTGAGCGCAAGCCATTGAGCCCTAAGACTCTGTTTTGAATTCTAACAATCAGTCAATTGCGCACCAATGCCCTGACGGGGTAGGGAGCCATCCTATATTAAAACATCCAAGCGTCATATTGTCCCATATTGGTCTGGGACTTAAAAATTATGTGCTAACTGTGTTCCTTGCCTAGCATGTCGTAAAGGCGACTAATGGTATATCGAGTTTTGGGTGCGTGATTGTGTAGGCGATGAGCTAGCCACTACTTTTTCACAATTTTTGATATAACCCAGACCAGTTTAATTTTTTGGCTGAAAGTGGTTTATGGGGCTACCTGCCCCCTTGGACTCTGCCTATCTCTTCGTATCTATCTTCTAATATATATGTATGTTTGTAGTTCTTATTAAGTTAAATAAATAGTGTGCGCCTCGCCCTTTCTTGAGCTTTTCAAAACAACTAACTAAACTTCACGCCACTCCCCTAGCGAGGCAGGCAGAGAACGCCATATGTTATATTTTAAAAACAAAATATAACAAATTTTTCCAGGCCCTCGACTTAGACAGCATCAAGACGCACCACTGGCGCATCGTGCGCTGCTCCGCTGTCACTGGCGAGAACCTGCTCGAGGGCATGGACTGGATGCTCGATGACATCGCCTTGAGGATATTCACCCTGGACTAATCCACATGCAATTATCTTGTAAAGTGGTTACCTCTTTATTTACCAGGAGATTACCATTGCTGTGCATAAACCTACCTTGTACAATGTTTGCACCTTGTAAAAAAGACATTTTGAGATTAAAATTGCTACTTATGAACTCAATGGTATTAAAGTGAAGATAGGTTTAATGTGGGATTCAGTCAATCAATAAGCCTACTGCAAAAAACAGCTTTTTGTCCCATTCAGAAGAGAGTCATGATGACAGAGGTTCATTTAGTCCTAATAAACTTGGACTTCCATCAGTTTTCTCACTTATGAGTCAGCCTGTTTGCTCTATAAGCTTGTTTTCGTGATTACAAATAGATATCATGTTCTTGCAAAGTATACTACTTTGTAAAATGCTGTATTAAGATTATACAAAATACCATAAATTTTACTACTGATGTAGTATAATGAAAAACTGTATAATTTCATTCCATCACTTTACTTAAACGCTTGTAAAATGTAACTCAAATGCACGTTATAAACTGTGATGTTTTCTTGATCTAAATTATTGAACTTATATAAAATTTTGTAACAAGAACTTTTGTTTTAATAAGATTCCTCTGTTAGATTTTAAAACACTTGCTAGTCACTTTATTTCATTTTTATAAATTTACAATGATACAGTACACATTGGTAAAATAGAGGTTAGACTTAACCACAGGCATTGTTTCTCAACCTAGTGGTACGTGACACCTCATAAAACAACACAAGTCATTCATAGTGTCTGACCAAATTGTGGACTATACCATTTACTAGTAGAAGACTAAATAACATGCGTAAACTTGTAAGATGACCAACATATACAACTTCAGACTTCACAGTTCATTTCAGGTTGAGAAACAATGCTCTATGGACAGATTTGGGTTACTAGGAATGTTCCGTGTTCTCTGCGTCGGTCTTGGCCTCGGGCTGCGGGACCTGGGTGTCGTCTGGTTGGCTCGTCTCTGCTGTTTCTTTGTTTGTACTGTCATCTTTCGTCTCTTCTGTCTCTATTGTGGTGTTCTCGTCTGCAGTTGTATTTTGGTCCACGCTTGTATCCATTTTACTTTCATCTGATTCTAGAACAGATGATATACACAATAAATCAGCTGCTATGTTTTTATGTGTTGTACATTCACTAAACAATGTAAATATAGTAATGGAGAACGATAATAGTTCATAAATTTTTAGTCTACAAAAGATTTAAAATACAGAAAAGTATCATGTCCAAGACTTATAAAGATTATATTCTAAGACATCATTATGTTTTAATGTGGATATCAATTGTAAAATTTTATATAACTGGTAGAACATACTTTCAGCAGTGAGTGGCAATTGAATCCAATCAATAACTCATTTATTTTAAAAACAAGTTATTTACCTTTTTCTTCCTTAGTCACTACTTTCTCGTCAACATGGTCATCGTCGTGTCTGTCGTCAGCGTCGCTATCATCTTTCTCCTTTTCATCAGCGTCCATTGCAAATTTATTCCTTTTATGACCTCCATCACCCTCATCCTTCATTTCCTGATCCTGATCTGTAGGTTCTTTAGTCTGCGTTTCGTTGTCTCCATGGACGTCTGGATCATTCTCCTTAGCCCCTGGACCTCTGGGCCGGAGACAGCGCTGTTCTATTCGCTGCAGTTCTTCTTGAAGTTCTTGCCGTTTCTTTATCATGCATTCTGTAAAATTCGATTGTATCAGAGCAGTGCTGAAAATACTATTTAAAATAGTTACACACAATCAGTTTTGTTTTTTAGTCTGTAAGAAGTGGGTAGAGCAAGGTTGTTGTATAATAATATGCTCTAAGATTAAGCTTTGATGAAAAATTTATTTATATTAACTTATGTTCTACTATGGGAATTAAATACATTACCAAACTGGCCTGTTCGTCGAGTGGTCAGAGATGCTGGCCACGAAACTAAACCAAGAGTCGCGGGTTCGAATCCCGCTAGGAGCAAATGTTTTGTGTGATGAAAATGGAAATTTATACTTGAGTCATAGTTTATAAACATATCTTAGTATGTTTATCCATTCGTCTAGCATCCATAGTACAAGCATAAGCTTAGTTTGCAACTAGGGAATTGGTGTGCCAGTTAGGAATTAATTGTAATTATAATTAATCTGAATTGAGAAGTTTATTATAAGTGCTGTAAGTTTATTATATAAATAGTTGAATGTCTATAATATCACTTTTACTCACTGCGATACAAAGGACCATACTTTGCTGGAAATTACAATTGCAGTCATTAAAATAAATCCAGTTACCTGCAGTCTTTTGCCTAGTAAATAAATAGAATATACCCAATGCAAGATTGTATGTGCTGTTATAAACATACTAGATATAGAATACTCCACGGAGTACTGTTAATTACCATATATTTTACTAGCAACCCTCCCTGGCTTCACATGGTGAGCACAAAACAATATAAACTATACACACTTGTCCCATGTTGGTCTGGGTTTAGAAATAATGTACCAACTGTGGTTCTTGTCTAGCATGTTGGAAAAGGTGACTAATAGTATATTGTGTCTTGGGTATCTGAGCGAGATCGAAACAGACAGAAGCGGCGATTTTGTTTTATACTTTGTAAAGATAATATTCATACAAACATTAAGATTGCTTTAAGTTCATAAGTATTATTTCTAATCATAATGCAACACAATGATTAAAATCTAATACTTACTTTCATGGAACTTTCTGCTTGAACTTAACTTCTCCATGGCCTTCTCCGACATTTTCTTAGGCAGCCAGTAGACATGTGGCTTGGCTTTGGTTAGAATAAAGTTAGCAATATTCTTTTGGGACTGTTCCCACTTCTCAAACTCTTGAACCCGAGCCATCTTGGCTTCGAGAGCTTTGATTGTGGCCTTCTTGTGTTCCCGCTCTGCATATAACGTTTTTCGTTCCTTCTGTTCTCTTTCCTTTTCTAGTCTTGCTTGTTCTTCTATTTTTCTTTCAACTTGAGCTTTTTTATCTTCCTGCAATGAGATATTGAGTAGTGAGGCAATAAAGCTATAGTTTTTTGTACTATGTGAAGCAGGATAAACTATCTAATTTTAAAAACAACAATTTGTGAAAATTAACCTATCAAGTCATAATACCTTAGTTTGTAACACAATTTCCTCCTGCTTAAACTTCTGTAGTGTTCCCAATAGTGAACCGAATATGCGCCGGTTGCGTTTTCTAGCCTGCTCATCGTCACCCTGTGCTCTCAAGACTGCAGCCCTGGTAGGAAGCTCCCGACATACTGCGGACGGCACACGGGCTCTTTTGACCCCTGGGCCATCGTCTTCACCATCACTATCATGGACACGGGCTGATAATCTGGAATTTAGAGGTTATTGGGTATATTCCACTATGGTGGATTGACCTTGGCATTAAAACAGATCAAATAGATCTCTTAAATATGTTCTAAAGATGAGACACCACTGCCAGTACTTTTACAGGATTCAGATGTTATGTCTAATGGATATTACTGCCCTTGACCAATACTACAACAAAACATTTCACGCATTGCATTTGGGGCACTGTATAGAATTCTTAACCTCCATTATCCTGAATTTGAGTGTAAAATTATATAATTTTATAAAAATATACAAAGTCCATTCAATAGTATTTATTTACATATCTAATTATTCGTTTATCTGTCGCCAAACAAACATCAATGTCACGTAACAGCATAGTAGTCGATCAGCTGCTGAGATGCGGTATCTCTATACAGATTTACCTTTTTTAATTAAATAAAGATGTGTTAAGAGGCTTCTTTATACAATTTAACTACTTATACTTGAAACATACCTGCTAAAAACTGTTTTAGTCTCATGTTTTCGCTTGCCAAACGGATCTTCGTTCTTGTAATTGTTACCGGCTTCTTGGAACGAATTCCGGCCTCCTAACCGAGGCGGGCCTCTCGAGTAGTCGCCGCCCGACGAGTTGTTAAATCTGATAAGAGCAGAACACACGTCAGAAACAATCAAAAACCATTGCAAGTTGCAATTCGCCAAGGTGATCACTAACCTATCATTTGGAAACCGTCCTGTAACTTGTATTTTCTTAATGTTTTCATCAATTTTAAATAAACTGCTCTTCTCAGTCTCTAGTTGAGCACGTAAAGAACTAAATGATATAGCCACTTCTGTCCCCATTTTATCAAAAATAGTAAATTTATTGATATTTAAAAAATCACACAGTTTGTCACTTTGCTTTGCTTTGGATTTTAGCTTTTTTATTGATTGTGATATTAACACAGATAAAAAATATTACGGTTGCGTTTTGTTATTATGTATTTCAAATCGTTTCGTTTGTGATTTATGATTAGTTTTTATTTTATTTACCATTCTATTTTCTTTTATAATTATAAAATTATCCTAATTATTACAAAAACAAATTAAATTAATTGTTATTACGAGTCTATCATTAAGTCCATTCTGTGAAGGATGGCGCTATTTTCTTTAAATTTTCTACTTACCAACAGATGGCGCTACTACATAATTTAGGATTTGGTAAGAAATACTTACGAAATCACGAAATGATTTGTCGTATTGTGTGGTAATTACACTAGTTAAAGCCATTGCCATCTTCTATTTACGATCTTTTTTCGCACACAATAATGTGCATTCTATGATGTAATTTTATGTTTAGGTGGACAATAATTAAAATAAGACGAAGGTCACGTATTTTTCCTTTATTTTTGCTTGTAAGAATTAAGCCTGTTATTATAATATTTTGTTATGTAATTGGTGTTGGTTAACCTGTCGGCGCGGCTGGATTGGAGGTGGGTACTTTAATTTCACGGCCACCCGACCGCGACGGCTCCGCGCCATCACCTATTTATGTATTTCATTCTGTCAACACATTAATATATATCCTTGATGTTATTATGTATTAAATCTATTTTGTGAACTTAACATTCCAAACAATTTTTACTTTTAAGAATTGAACCCGTAATAATATATCCACATTTTCTATCGTTATTTCCTAGTCAGTATTAGATTAGATGATGGTCCTAGATTGTGAGACTCCAGGAAATAGGTACCAAAATTTAAAAGACAGCAATACCTGACACTTGTAACTTTTAGTTAGACGACTTATATAAATTGGCTTAAGGTGACGCATTCATCGTAATATCGCAAATTCGAATTGAGGCTACAAATAAATGACTGAATCGTTAAAATTATATTATTGAAATGTAAAACGATTTTTTTGTCTCCAACCATTACGCGGCTCATGAACGACGTTTACAAATGCATTTCCGAGTAGAGCCGCGCTGCAGTTGCAGATGAAAGCGCGCTTCCGCGAACCTGCGCGTCGCCGCGGCTCGCTGCGTGCGCGCACGTCTAGTGTACGCGCGCAAACAGAAATAGCAGTCTAGTTTCTAGCTTTTGATTTTTCAGTCTGTACTAATCGTTGAAATTTATTAAAACACAGAAGTGACAGTGGCGTGGTTCTCTGGCCTCCTACCAACTTCTTTTCTTTACAAACGTATTGTTATAAATTTTACAAATATTTGCTATTTAATGTATTGCCCGCTTAGATCAACGGATACACGTACCATTTTCCGCTTGGTACGTACTTTTTCAAAATTTTCATATGAGCTGAAAGAAAAGGCATAGTTCTTCGAGTCCCCTTTAGATGTAGGGGTCGATAATGTTATTTAATTTTAACTCTGTGATGTAAGTACTTTTGTGACAAGTAATGTATTTATGTTAGAATTTCATAGAAGATATGGATATACCATATGTATTTAAACTAAAAATAAAGCACACGCTAAGAAAATTAGTCCGAATAAGACAAAATTGACATAAGTAGGTTCATTTTGGAACAAATACTTTCTACTTAAGTAAATCGACGCAACGTGTCTCCCGTTATCTATACTTATAATAAATTTGTAGAGAGGTCAATTCTGTACATGAAATATATTTTCAAAATAACTATCAGGGGGTGATTAGTGATCGATACTGATGCCAAAAATGCAATCAGTAAAATTTTTGTCTGTCTGTCTGTCTGTCTGTCTGTATGTTCCTTATAGAAACAAAAACTACTCGACGGATTTTAACGAAACTTGGTATAATTATTCTTTTTACTCCTGGGCAGGTTATAGTATACTTTTCATCACGCTACAATCAATAGAAGCAAAGTAGTGAAGGGAAATGTTGAGAAAACGGGACAAGTTACTCCATTTTTTAAGCTTCCGTCGCGTGTGCAGCCTTAATGGTTAAAGTTACATAGAAATCATGTATGACGGAAATAGTTTTTATAATATTAACCATAAACGCGGGTGACACCGCTGGCACAGCTAGTCCAAATTAAAGTAGGTAATTCAGTAACACATTGCATGCGTTAATTTTTAGTTACTTACAGACATATAAGTAAGTAGGCAGGAATTGGCAGGAGAGCCTGCATTCCGTAATTCTATAAAGTTTCCTCTCACTGTACCGCCGAGTTCATCAAAGTCCTACACACTTACTGCGTACGATATAAAAGTCTGCGAAGCGTTGTGAAGAAGCCGTAACGCCTTACAAATCAGCCCGCGAAGAGCCCAGCGTATGTCGGTGTCTGAGCGCGCACCGCACTCGCTATAACTGCAGCCCTTTGAAGTAACGCTTCGTAAATCAGGGGCGCCCGCGCAGCGCCGCGGTGCCGCGTGCGTCTGGGAGTTTCTGGATCACTTTTGTTTTTTTTTGTCGTGAAATTTTGGGATAACTGAGTGTTGAAGTAGCAACGTTTTTAGATACTTAAAAGAATGCTTCAAATGTGTAGTAACTAAATGTAAGCCGTGTCAACCACTAAAGAAATACTCGAGGTGTTACGATATTTTAAACTTCAAGAAATTTGTTTATAAGATAGATAACGCAAATACACACATGATAACATGTGTTCATAACATTAGCGGGCATGTGCGTTTGCTAGGGTCACTTGGCAGTATGTCACTATATTTCTTTGGACCCAATTCTACTTCCTTCCATTTTTGAATTTTATTTCTTAAAGTAAGTTAGTTAGTAGGTACCTTAGTTACTGTTTTTTGGACGCTCTTTAGGTGATAAATATTTTTTAAAGAAACCTAAGTGCAGGTAAATCAATCCACCATTATATCTGTCACTCTGAGTCAGCAGTCATAAATCCTTCATATCGAGTTCGTCGGTAGCCAGCGCGTCACCAGGCATCACGCAATTAGCGCCGCGCCTGTCCGCATCGGAGCGGCGCGGGCGCCGGCGGGTCAGCGCGGTACCAGCTCCCACGGATAGATTTAAAGCTGCATGAATTAATCTTTCATTGAGAACGTATCAGACTGAGGCTGCTAACCCCAGGCCCGAATTTGATTGGCCCGCGTGAGCCAATTTCAGAAAACAATATCTCAATTAATTTCAGTTTTAAACTCATTGATTTGATAATATGTAATAGGAGTAGGTACTTAGTAGATGCCATCAATGCATACTGGACGCTTTTCAAATATCAATTTGACCTGCCAATAAAAAGGTTGGGTAGCTATCTTAGAGATTGTAACTTGAGAAAGAAAAACAGAATTAGATACAAAATTCATGCTACAACATTAACGAAAAGTTTGGAGATAAAGACGACTTATAATTTTATAACTTTTATTATCAAACAAAACCCATTCATACGCTGATCAAACAAAAGTTATCAGAGCATGCAGGTTAAACTGTAGCAGAGCGAAACAGATTCTCTTCTAGCATTTAATAAGCTCCGCAGCAATTTGTGCGCGCGCGCAGCCGCCACACCTAGTTGCCGCCCGATGTAGCGTACCTGCCGCCTTAACTGTGGGCGATACCTATTAGCTGCTAACTCTTCACTCTTACTAATGTTTGTGGGTCGTTAAACTTCTAACCGGCTTCTTCAAATGTTTACTAATATTTTGATGTCGTTCCTCTCTTTTTGGTGTTAATATGCGTGATCAAACTTCCTTTGGATTAAAAGAAAGTTGATGCGATTATGCTATCTGCGAATGGCTTGTGATCTGTATGTGTGTTATTAAATTATTTTTGCTAAATGTAGTTATTATTACTATATTTAAATGTAATAGCATGAAAAAAAAAAACCTAATGAATGTGTTTTACGAATTTTAGTTAAAATACCTATGAAATTGCACACATATTAGGTAAATTATATTGATTAGAATCTGTAAGGGACACAATTATTACATACTAGCTGTGCCAGCGGTGTCACCCGCGTTTATGGTTAATATTATAAAGACTATTTCCGTCATACATGATTTCTATGTAACTTTAACCATTAAGGCTGCACACGAGACGGAAGCTTAAAAAATGGAATAACTTCTCCTGTTTTCCCAACATTTCCCTTCACTACTCTGCTCCTATTGATTGTAGCGTGATGAAAAGTATACTATAACCTGCCCAGGAGTATGAAGAATAATTGTACCAAGTTTTGTTAAAATCCGTCGAGTAGTTTTTGTTTCTATAAGGAACATACAGACAGACAGACAGACAAAAATTTTACTAATTGCATTTTTGGCATCAGTATCGATCACTAATCACCCCCTGATAGTTATTTTGAAAATATATTTCATGTACAGAATTGACCTCTCTACAGATTTATTATAAGTATAGATAAATTCATTCTCATTGATTCATTCAGAAGTATAAAAACCCTTTCGACGTAATGTACCTACCTATCCCTCTCTATTCGATTCCAAATCAGTAAAAAAAAAAATTTACCTAAGTAGGTTCTTAAGTGTTTAAGTAAGATATGTGTAATAATTACATACGTAACTACTGTTTTGCTCACAAAAAGATTTAAATGACATTTTTGGCGAGTACCGACCTGAAATACATACAGAAAGTGTGTAAAAAGTGGTTCATATCATCACTGAAAATCAAAACAAAATTATTTAGACTTTCTATTTCAGCTCGAGATTAATGCAATTCGTCAAGCTAGAGTTGAATTAAAAAATACCCATTCGTTCCGCGCTAGTCCGCCGTAAAGCCACGCTTAGTTCCGCGCCTTTTATATCGCCATATTATTTTTAATATTCAGACGGTTTGAAGATATTAAGAACTAACCATGACAGACACACAAGAGTTATTTCAAATGGGAGTCGCAATTAATCAGTATAACCGTTTTATTAGCCGGACTTGCGCGCGGTTCCGGAACGTACGTCGTGCCTGACAGGCAAACAAACAAACAAGATGGCGGCGCGCGTTTTGCCGCGAAACGATTGCAAATGGCGCTGGCGTGGCCCGCGCTTTGATCCGTCGCCGGTGATTCATGGCTCGTATTACTTTCTTTGCGTTTTTATTAATTGCGCCAACAAATAACGTGTCGTGAAAACTGAAACAAATGGCGGTCTTGAGACGGATGCTGATTAATGGGCTTGCGACTTGGCGAGAAGTACCGTGAACGTTAAGCAACTATTGTGTTTACACAATGTAATGATATTTACCTCAAAATATTAAGCTGTATTACAGCGGCAGGATGGTCCTGCCCCTATTAACGGAACTGAATGATAAATAATTCCGAAGCTACCTGCCTAGACACATAAAGAGTCAACAGTAGTGTTTTTTTAGTTCAAAATAGATCTGAATGTGTAAATCGCTGCTGGAGCGACGAAAGGGGCTAACTGCAGTCATGAAAGGGACCTTCCACGTTTCCACTCTGAGACATATGGAGCCTAGTAAAAGCTCTTCAAGTTTTTCAAACTTCTCAAAATCTAATTTAATTGGAATACCACTTTTTTAATTCTTAATTCCAAACCCATATTTCAATTACCGACGTTTTCCACATTCTCAGATGTTTGTCACGAATTGTCACTTGCGCGCTACAAAAAGTTCGTTTATCAGACAACCGCATCAGAAGCGGCGCATCCGTCGGCCCGTCAATTACGACGCGCCGCGACAAAAATGTCCCGAAAACATTGCGCGGGGCGACAATCGCGTCCGATGTACTGGCGACGACACAAGTTATCTATTAAATCTTCAATTAATTAAGTCTGATTAATTCATAAGTATTGAAATGTAGAACTGTTTTGAATTGC
Source organism: Glyphodes perspectalis (assembly GCA_951394215.1). NCBI lineage: Eukaryota > Metazoa > Arthropoda > Insecta > Lepidoptera > Crambidae > Glyphodes > Glyphodes perspectalis. The sequence continues at coordinate 14,499,283 of OX596216.1, forward strand.
TTAAAATTTTTTACATTAAACAGTGATTTTTCAACAAAATAAAATAAAATAAGTTCTCCAGACTAACACACCAATTCCCTAGTCCCAAACTAAGCTTATGAGCTTGTACTATGGATACTAGGTGAACGGATAGACGTACTTAAAGTGATGAACATGGACATTTGTACTCAAGTCATGGATGTTTATAAACGTATTTAAGTATGTCTATCCGTTCACCTAGTAGGTACCTATCTATAGCACAAGCATAAGCTTAGTTTGGAACTAGGGAATTGGTGTGTCTCACTGGAGAATTTATTTATTTATTTATAATTAATTACCTACATAAAATACGAATTAATACATATTGTAACTAAAATACCAAAGAAAGTAATTAAATAAATAATTACCACATTTGTACAAGTATTTATATCAGAAAAAAAGGTCATTTTTTATTTAAATATAAGTAATATTAAAAAAAAAATGTGCAGACAATAGTTTAGAGATGAAAAACAGTACCTAGTGTCTATATTATAAACATGAATCTTATTTTTCAATTGTCACCACAAGTGCACAAAGACATGTAAACCTCTAAAAATACCCAACTCCAGTAGCGCGCCTGCGCGCGCCTGTCCCGGCCGCCATTTTTCATGGCACGCGTGAACGCTTGGGAGCCGAACGGATTTAGCTGCGCCCGCGCACCGCATTTCAGCTAATTGCTTTTTTCTCCATACCCGTAGGATGTACGGATCGCTGCGGCCACTTATTAGTAGGTAGCCGTGTCTGTTTGTCGCGACACATTTTGACATGGACCTGACGCAGATTGAAGGTTTTCGAAAGTAGTTTAGATGGGCTTTATAGAATAATGTATTTTCAGTATGCTTCTGTAACATGTGGTTATTCATTTCATTCTAGTGCATATTTTTATCATTACATTGTTTCAAAATATATAAAATTAATACAGGTGTAGGTAACGAAACTCCCATTGTTCCCGTTATCAGAAATATAAATATTAGGGTTATCAGAATCACAATTACATGGTGATATAAAAGCTAGGTATATCAATAAGTTATTTTGTAATGATCGTTCCTAAAAATATCAATTTTAAATCATCGTTAATTATATTTAAAAGTATACCCCTATCATGCGAGAACGTTACACGGCCAAATTGATATGATAAATCTATTTCATAAATTAAATATGGCAAATGACCAAATCTGAAATATAGTAATGCCAATTTTTTGTTACTATTTCTTCAAACTATACCAACGGTTAGCTACGTCAAAAACTAGCGACTAAAACAAAAAGTTTATAATTACCAGTATTATTTTCGTAGCACACGTACTCAGCCGTATGCTCGTAGCAGGGGAGCGTAGCAGCGCGGCGACGCGAGGCGGAGGGCGGCGGAGAGCGGCGGCGGGCGACGGAGGGCGGCGGAGGGCGCAGAGCTAGCGACGCGACACGGACAATTATTTGTATTTAATTTAGCCGGCACACTCGTTGTGTACATCGACTATAAATACGAATGTGTATTTTTGTGTTAGTGTTGATGACCTTCGCAGGCTTTTTATAAAGTTTCGACTGCTTCGTTTGCGCAAACTTTTCTCTCGAGCTCTGATCAAGGTAAGGGTAGGCCAGTTTCTTCTATGATGAACGATGATGAATCTACAAACGATGAAAAAAGCTCTTTTCCTGGACGGTGGATTCAGGAATATATTTTCGCCTGATCGGCTTGGCGTGGGTTTAATTTTATGCATATGTTAAAACAAAAGCTGTTTTTAGTTTTCATAATCTTAGAGAAGTGCAGGATGAATGTTTTTGTACATCAAATAGCCTACCGCTCGCACACTAACACGATTTCAGAAGATGAGATCATTAGAACTAAACAAGAAAACATTGGCTTTTATGGGAGATCGAGGAAATTATGTATATTTTAAGGAGCAAGTGCACTAAGTTGCTAGCAACTTAAGATAATTCCAAGAGATTTCTGGTTGTGTTTGGTCGATGGGTACGCGTTTAATACAAATTTGTAAGTTCTCTTTTACTTGCAAACAATATTAAGGCCTTAATCGTAGAGTCACTAAATATAATAGTACTAACACTCAAACGGGTGGCGTCGTAGCGCGGGTGCGTGTCCGCGGCGGCGCGCGGCGACGGGCAGCCGAGGGCGAAGCGCCGTCACACCGCGCCCACAGGAAATCATTCGTGTTTCAATTTGAGTTGAGCAAATTGCAGATGTATTCTAAGGCTACTTGTATCTAATAATATTGTACAATATTTGCGTCGTTCATTAATAAGTAGGCATCCGTTTGAATCCAAAACTAACTAACTAAACTTTACGCCGGCGGGGTAGGCAGAGAGAATCGAACGCCATATGGCATATATATTTGAATCCAAAGGTTCATCAATAATTATTTTAATGCATATTGCGCTTTTTCCCTATTTGTTTAATATTTATTTGCCTAAAATTGGATAGGCGTGTCTAATTACGCCATTGTTTTATACACAGAAAAATATTGCTCAATGAAAGGCTTCATTTAGCAATAATTTTTGGGTATAAAAAATAGACTTTCAATAATATTGAAGCTTCGTGTTCATACAAACGTATGTTTTCAACATAATCTTGTAATATTAAACAGTATTGTGGGATAAATAATATAGTGTACCAAATATTATTGTAAAGCTTACCTACATACATCATTAATTTATAATAGAAGAGCAAACACACAGATCGTTATGTCGCCCGTAGCATGGAAGCGTAGCCGAGCGGCGACGGGCGGCGGAGGGCGACGGAGGGCGGCGGAGGGCGACGGAGGGCGGCGGAGGGCGACGGAGGGCGGTGACAACCAACGTGCCGTGTGTTTTTGTGCTGATTACTGTACCAATTCAGTTACGAATTGTGCGTTACCAAGTGGTCGAAACTCTTTACTTTTATTTCCAAGTAGGTACCACAAAAGGTAATAATATATAATTTACAACAATAGAAATACATCACAACTCTATTATTTCTAAGTAATTTCTTTATTCAGTAATAATTTTAAGTACACCGCAATTTTGTACCAAAAACTAAACAAAAGGAAAGAACCTCTATGGATAGGTGTTCTAGCTATCATGATTGAAATTTTTGAGTGAGTAATTTTACTGTGAACGCGTAATTATTAGTTATAATGGTATTATTAGTACCTAAATAGAAAATTAGGCTCTCTCATATCACTAAATGACTAAGAACTTTTATTATTACTCCTTAACTGGTCATGTGATGTGCCAGTGGAGCAAGTTGACCATGGATTCGGTTTTGTCCGGCTAGGTATATGCGACAATTCCAGGCAATGTCATCATTCTTACAATACCTACCTCTGGTGGTTCAATATCTGTAGGCTACGGTGAGTTGTTAACACCAAGCAGGCAGTATATAATAATAATAAAGCCTTTTTATTCCGAATTCTTTACAGTTTTAGCAATACATGTTATATTATATCTCTCAATTCGGCGTGCCTCTTGGCATAGGCCTCCTCCAGCTCTTTCCACTGAGCTCTATCCTCTGCTACTCTGGTCCAGTAGGGTCCCAATGTTAGGCGGATATCGTCTCTCCATCTTGTTTTTGGGCGCCCTTTTCCTCTGCAGTCCTCTCTTGGGTACCATAAGGTTACTTGTTTAGACCATTTGTCGTTTCTGCTGCGCAGCATATGTCCCAGTATAAGGCAGTATACTTGTTTTTTATCTTTAGCAGGACGTTTAGATACGGTTTTTGGCTGTTATTAATGTCCTTCTAACCGATATCGGTTACGGCGGCCAATCTCAACGAGGATCTGCGCAGGAGATATTATAGTGCACAAGTGTGTGCGCTAACACAGGTGCACTCTCTGTTCCTTCACTCTCATAGTCCGGTGAGACGGCAATTCGACATGACCGGAGAGAGGTCAGGCGCAGGACCAACGGCTTAACATGCTTTTCGAGGCACGGGAGTGATTAAACCGCCAACTTCCTGACTCCGGGCTGTTACTGAGTAATTTGGGTATTGAAATAACCAGCCACAAATTTTTGGCCCGACCCGGGTTTTGGCTGTTAATCACATGTATGTAGTTAATACATTTAAGGCGCATTTTTGGAAATAACTAATAATTATTTATCTGTTAAATATTTTTTAAGCAAAAGTAAAAAAACATTCATATATTATAGAACATTCATATATGAGGTACTCAAAGCTCTCGTGTTAAGCATTAATTAAGGTCGCTTTTCTCATCACATTTGCCCCAAAAGCTACGTATAGGGACAGGACAAAATTGCATATAATGTTTCAATCTATAGCCAAGGCGCCGGCTAATAAGAAACATGTACCGTCAGCTCAGTATCACATTGTAACCGAACGCAGCTCCGGCGCCTGCGTAACAAGCTGCATGTGCGCGCGCGCACGTGACGCCGCCTGTCACGGCGACATGTCGTGGCGCTGACAACGTCGTCAACATTGAATCGGTAGACTTTTAATCCACTTAGACAAACCAACCAACTGGAACAGATCGCTGCAAGGTTGCAAACTAACTAGCCTAAGGGCTAGAGAGTCAGAGAAATATATGTAGATCATAGTTGTGCGTTTGTCGCACGTTGATAATAATACATATGTACATACATAACATCACTCCCATAATCCTCGAAGAGGTAGGCAGAGTCACAGGGGCAACAAGCCCCTTTAACCACATTCAGCCAAATATAAAAGTGGGCTGGGTTAGATGAAAATGAAATGAAAATCGTGAAAATGTAGTGACAAGTGGCTAGCTTGTCGCCGACACAATTACATACCCAAAACCCGATATACCATTAGCCGCCTTTTACGACATGCTAGGCAAGAACCACAGTTGGGACATTCTTTTTTAGTCCCCGACCAACATGGGACTAATACTAAAACTGATGTAGATAAATAGGTTTTGTTATGGTTTTCCTTAAGGATAACAATGGGCTGCTATTTCTACAGAAAGAGATGATGCAGTAACGACGGTGCATAGACAAAATACAGTCGTGATCACGGACTAGTAAAAAAAGAAGGACTCACGGACGGCACATTATTTTTAAGTCCCAGACCATGGGACCTAGACCAACATGGGAAACGTTGAAGGGACTTTAAAATAATATACCAACTATGTTTCTAGTTTAATATGTAGTAAAGACAACTAATTGTGTTTAGGTATGTGGTTTGGGAGTATGTAGGCGACGAGCTACCTACTGTCATTATTTTTGCACAAACTTCTATGTAACCTTTTTTTCTCTCTATTTTGGTTTGAAGCAGTTTAAAGGAGCTTCATGATGCCTGGCTTGATAGCATGTATGTATTTTACGCATCAGTTATCCGATGTGTAGATTTAAAGGCTTTCGCTCGAATGATACAGTTCTTAACCGTAAACCATGACATAAATTGAGTTTTAGTAGCTTCGATATCACAACTCACGGTTGTATTTTTATAAAATCAAGACGAATTATTATAAACGAAAATAAACTTACAAGACGCCTAATAAAATCCTTTGATAAATTATTATCGAGCGTTTCAGTGGTGTGTGCGCGCGCGCAGCGTGTGAAGCGCGGCCCCTTTGACACCGACACCGTTGCGCCGTCGCTGTGACAGGCGGGGACACTAATTTGTTTGTACCAAATAGCGGGCTCTTGTGATATGTACGACGAGGCTTCACATTGTACATATCTTTTAAAAAAGTAAATAAGAACTTGCAGTCGACTTGTGTGTACAACTTTTTTGTATTTTACCAGATTTACCGAGTTTTTGTATTATATTAATTTTTGTTGTCTCCATTTGGATATCACGGAAAGTGTTACCTTCCTGGTCCTTTGAAAGGATTGTATGGGGGCACAGGCCCAACATCTAGAGGCACAGTTATTTACAGGGCAGGCATATCTACAGAGGGTTTGTGCAATTCAACGACGATATGCATTATGCAGTACGTTTCGGCCGTATTGCAACGACCCTGGTTACAAGCAGTGGTTATTATTTCTTGTGATAATGCAACGCGGAAGTTTAAAATCACATATATTTTGTATTTTGTTGCTTTTAAGGCGTCGGCGTTGCTTTTAAAGTCAAAGGCGTTATGATCACTCGGTAACTGAGAGTTCTGGATACCCAAGCCAGTCCGGTTAGTCTGTCATTGCAGACTAACCGGATTGCCTCCAACTCCGAAACTCAAATATACTGAATAGCACTCCCATGGACTTCTGAAAACTACTAGGTAGGGGCCTCAGGCGCCGATATATCAAATGTCCATTCTTAGTTTACAGGTATTGTCTGCCATATGCCAGTTTCTCAACTAACATAACAAATATATATAGGTATAACTTTAATGGTATATGTAAAAAACATAACATTTTCAGTTCTACATTGCGTCAGAACTTAAACTTTACCAACAGGTTAATTATTAAGTCAATTAATCTAATACAAATACAGTATTTCGAGTATTTAAGTGTCAAAGTATAATGTCCCAACTGTATTATTTGCATAGCATGTCGTAATATGCGAGTGATCGTGTATCGGGGGTGGATATGTGAATGTGTAGGCGACGAGGTAGACAAATGTCACTACTTTATCACAATTTTTCATCTAACCCAACTTAGTTTTTATTTTGGCTAAAAGTGTTTAAAAAGATCTTACTACCTTTTTGACTCTGCCCACCTTTAAATTTGAGCATGATAATATATACGAAAAATACCCTGAATATAATATCGTTCTGATACATCAGTGATAGAAATCAGAGCGAGCTGGCCAGTGGCGGACTAAGCCTGCTTTAGGGCTGGGGCAGCAAAGAGCTGTACGAGGTCACTAGTAGGGATACGAGCAGTGTTGCTTGCTCGAAATTGGCTTTCACTGTTTAATATAGGATGATTACAGGAAGTTGGAGATAAAATGAGGCCCCCCAGGACCAGAGACCCGGGGCGGACCGCCCCTTCCACCCCGGTTAGTCCGGTACTGGCTAGTCTGAAATAAATTAATGATTAACCACGCCACTGGTTTCAAAACAATTTCCAATCGCTCTACAAATAGCCCGACAAACCGACAAGCTCCTAATTTTCCTGCATAGAGGGCACAATATTAATGAGCCAATTATCGCTTCGGATAACTCGCATTTCTTAATTAAACCGTCTAATTAAAGACGAGCAGATACCATCGGTGCAGTACCGCTTCCGTTGTTAAACGCCCTTTGTCCCAATCCCAAACGGATTTCAACTTGAACAGCTTAGAAATAAGCTTCAAAATCTATTTCATGGGGCGATATTCACAGTTACATTGAAGGCTGGCTCAAACGCCAACGAAACTTAAACTCTATTGCAGTTAATTTTAAGGTAGAAAATTCTATGCGGCTGGTGGAGGTGAGGAGTAGGGTAGGCGTTCCAGTGATGGTGTGCGCTGGCGCATGACGCCCGCCGCTGAGATCTGAGGGCCGCGTATTTATAGGGAGATAACAGGCGCAGTCACCTCGCCGGCTGCCGCCCTTTGGCGATGGGGTTTCGCTAGATGTGGCTGCACCGAGATGTGGCTTTGAAGAGTTAAGGTAATGAGTTCACTTTACAACAAAGGAAGGCGATGTAGTGACCTTTACGGGTCTGATTGTAGACTTGTTATAATCTGGGGAAGCCAATGTGTAGCGATAAACAAATGAGCTTGCCTGCTTGAATATTAGAATCTTCTAGGAAAAGCAAATGGATCGATTCTGGTGTTTCGGTTCCGTCGGCATCGATTCTGTCATTGGGTGTTTATGGTTCTGCCATGGAGTCCATGGTAGGCAAAATACCTATTTCGTCTACAAATATTTGTCCCAGTGCGGGGATCGAACCCGCTCCTGTTTAGTGGTTCACTTTAGAAATCGGAATCATTGTATCAACTGGGAATTATTATATTTCACGATGTAGAAATGTACAGGTGGTAGATTCACGTCCACAAGTATTTTTTTTCGATTTTTGATACCTTCTCAAACCTTATTATTTATAAGCCACATACATTCTATTCTCCATGATACCCCAACTCCAAGCCCAAAATATCGACTTTGTTCACGAATATCCCATTGCTGGAGCATCCGATCCGGCAGCGAAGCGCGGCGGCGCGCGACCACGCGGCTATTTCAGGCGGATAGATGAAGTATTTGAGCACCGGTGACACTTGGGTGAACAAAGAACTAGTCGAAGATGCTGCGTGTCATAGTTTATGGGGCAGTGACGGAGTAAAAGTATTTAAACATGTGAATCTAGCCCTATGAAAAACAAGCGTTTTACTGCACATTATTTTGTTATGGGTAGATTTCCACTGGAAGATCTAGAATGCTGGAAGAGCAAGTGGCAAGTGTATACTGTTATTCGTGTTGCATAAACATTTTCATTACTTATGGTAAAGTAAATTACATTTTACAATAAATGGTCTTGTATGTAGTTTTTGGGTAATTAGGTTTTTCATTTTTAAAGGAAATTGAAGCAAAAATCGCAAATTAACTACTACTAAGTAACATTCGGAGTAGAAAATTGCGAAAAAACCATTTAATTCCACAAACCTGCGCAAACGCGGCGGCAATAAAAATTCAATTATCATCACGCGCACACACAATAATGAAACGATATGAAATTATTTTGATTTTCACAAAAGTGTCGTATTAACGACTGCCATAAATCGGGCCCATACAAAAGATAAAAGTGTATGGAACAATGCCGCTGGGTCCAATCTCTGCGCCGGCGCACAATGGGGCCTAAACCACGCCGTGAGAGAGAACAATACTTTATAGCTTATTTATTAACGTGACGGGGCCGGGAGCGAGGCAAGTCTCTTGTAAATATTTCACGAAATTATTTCAACAAACGACCCTGTTATTGATATTTTATTTCCGCACCAAATCTTGAGTCGGGTTTGGTAATGTTGCATGTTAGTAGCCTTCTGGGAGAATGTTAACATCCTGAGTCAATTGACAGAGGATTGACGACTCTCAGAGTTCTCCCACTAGTCAGAAAGTTAGCACTAGTAAGTTAGAGTCTTTCTAACATTATGTCCCTGTCCACAATAAGGTCTTCTTTGGCTAGGATTCCATCCTAGTATGGGTAGGGAATAGAAGCGATTACCATCTAAACATTTTCCCTAAACAGGGTGACCAGACAACTACGATCATTATACCTGCTCATTCTAGTTGCTATGAATGGATAACACACATAACATCACGCCCGTAATCCCCGAAGGGGTAGGCAGAGTCAAAGGGGCAGCAGTCCCCTTTAACCACAATTAGCCAAAAATAAAACTGGGCAGGGTTAGATGGAAAATTGTGAAATAGTAGTGACAAGTGGCTAGCTTGTCGCCTACACAATCACATACCCAAAACCCGATATACCATTAGTCGCCTTTTACGACATGCTAGGCAAGAACCACAGTTGGCACATTTTTTTAAGGTCCCTGACCAATATGGTACAATGGGCTGGGTTAGATGGAAAATTGTAATAATTTAGTGACAAGTGGCTGGCTCGTCGTCTACACAATCACACACCTAAAATACGATGTACCATTTTTCGCCATAGCCGACATGCTAGGCGAGGAACAGTTGACACATTCTTTTTAAGTCTCAGACCAACATGGGACTATTAAAACCACTACATCTCGTTGCTGTTTTGGCATAGTAGACGAGAGACGAAACCAATATATGAAGACGGGTGTTTAAGTCAAGAATGTAAAGCAAACATTAAGGGCTACAAGACACAGTACGTACACATGAGGAAAAACGCAAAATTAATTATCATGAAGCGATGTTGACGAACTAATGATGACTCCGTCGGCGCGTTTGAGGCGATATGGGTTCCGCGTCATTTGCGGAGCGATAATTTGTTGCGGGATCCATCGCAACACGTGACGCAGGCGCAGCATCAGTGGTAATAAAATTAAGAACTTGGTTGTAATTAAATGTTTACTTGTTTTTATTGCTACTGAATAAGAGCGTTTTGAGTTAAGGTACCTCGTCAATTGACTAAAAAAACCCTTCTGAGAATCTGTGTTAAGTTAGGACATGAAGACGGACCGCTTGGCTATGAAACCAAAGGCCGTGGGTTCGAAACCCGGTTCTTTGTTGGTGGAGATGGAATAGTATGGAATGGAAAATGAATAGAATTAATTTATTTAAAAAGTAGGTATGTAAATGCATTTAATTACTGGTAGTATCCTTTGAAACTTTAGTATTAAACGTGATGTTGTTTATGATAAGAAGAGCTTCCCTATTGATAATGTTTTTCTGTCTCTTTATTAACTTTAACTCTAATGATTAGTTACTAGCAGCACCCTGACGTTCACCCGCTTAGTTCACATTCCCGTGGGAATACGGGGATAAAATATAGCCTATGTTACTCGCTGATAAAGTAGTTTTTCATTGGTGAAAGAATTATTCAAATCGATTGCGTAGTTTCATAGCCTATTCGATGCAAATAATTATATATTTCGTCTTTATAATATTAGTATACATACATAACATAGCACCCGTAATTCCCGAAAGGGTAGGCAGAGTTAGAGGGCAGCAGGCGCCTTTAAACACATTCAGCCAAAAATAATACTGAGCTGGGTTAGATGGAAAATTGTGAAGAAGTAGTGACAAGTGGCTAGCTCTTCGTCTACATATTCAATAACCTAACACTCAGTACCATTAGTCGTCTGGTATGTTATACTATGCAAGGAACATAGTTTGATTTACTTAATTTTTTATCAAATTGGCACCCAAACGGTCAATATCCATTAAGGTACCTACAACGATTATGAACATAATGAATCCTACTAAACCTACTAATTTATAAACGCGAAAATTTGTAAGGATGTATGAATGTTTGTTACTGTTTCACGAAAAAACTACTAAATGGATTGTAATGAAACTTTACAATAATATAGCTTATACACCCGAATAACATATAGGCTATGTTTTATCAATGTACCAGTTTGTGAGAAAAGCCGCAAGCAGAAGCTAGTCTTATACATAAAAATCTTGTGTTTGTTGTTGAACTCCTCCGAAACGGCTTGACGGATCCTAATGTTTTTGTGCATTTGGTAGGTATGAGAATAGGTCGTAAAGTATTTTTCACCTCTCTATCATCATCCTCTTGCCCTTCTCCCAGTTCATCTGGGGTCGGCGCAGCATGTCTTCCTCTTCCATACGCCTCGGTCAGCCATCATTGAGCTGTCCACTCCCATTTACTCATATTATCGTTCACACAATCCATCTATCTCTTATTTGGCCTTCCTCTTCCTTTATCCATCGACTAAAATTCATACTCATCACTCTCTTTGTCACCCCTTTATCCCCTCACCTAATTTTTATTTCGAGAAGGGGGCAGTACTTAGTTCGTCAAGACAGCTAGTATTCATATAAAAATGTGCAAAATATGCATATACAAGAGAACTCGCGCGATTTGCACTGCTCTGCGCGCGGCGCGTTTGTGTCTGGCGCGCGTCGTGCGTCATTAGCGCGCGGCAATTTGTTGCGCTGCGCCCGCGCACTACCCGCGTACTGCCGATTTTGAACATGCTCTCGGGATCCCAGCAAGTACTAACTTTGACTAACTTGAGTCAACTGCAAAATCCCATACAACCTTTAATCGAAAAAGTCTTGTTTTTCGCTTAATTTTATGAAACATACATATGTATAATACTTTTAGTAATGTAATGTTGAGATATATTTCATAATTATTTTACACTAGCGACACGCCCCGTCTGTGCGCGGTGAGCATATAATAATATGAAACTATACACATAGGTAAACCTAGCATAGCTAGGTTAGCGCCATAGCTAAACCTTAATTTGTTATTTCCACGCATTACTAACACATTTACTGTTGTGATGAATCAGTTTTTAGGCAACTCTCGTACCGTGTATCTAATACTACTTAATATTACAAAGCTGAAGGGTTTGTTTGTTTGAACGTGCTAATCTTCCTTTCTTTCAGTGTTAAATAGCCCATTTATCGAGGAAGGCTATAGGCTATATAACTAACATTAACCATTAATGCGAGTGAAACCGCAGCACAGCTAGTTTATTATATTCACATATAAAATAAATAAATAAATATTAGACTACATCACATACATTGATCTGACTCCAAAGTAAGTAGCTTAAAAGCACTTGTGTTACGGATATCAGAAACAACAGTGGTATTACAAATATATACTTAAATATTAGATATTAACACCCAGGCACAGAACAAATACAAGTATTCATCATACGAATGTTTGTCCTGGGTGGGAATCGAACCCACAACGCTTGGCGCATGGGGCAGGGTCACTACCGAATGCGCCATCGAGCTTGTCAAACAAGCAACAACATATACACTTGATTTGATACGAAGGTAAATGTACCTACTTAAGGAAATATATGATCAGTTTTCTTATTCTCGTCGTAAGATATTGTCTTCAATGCAATAATTTTGAATGGCGCATTTGGTAGTGACCCTGCCCTACGCGCCAAGAGTTGTGAGTTCGATCCCCACCCTGGACAAACATTCGTGTGATGAATATAATTGTTTGTTCTGTGTCTGGGTGTTTATATCTACTATATAAGTATATATATTTGTAATACCACTGTTGAATTTGATATCCGTAACACAAGTGCTAGCTACTTAGCTCGGAGTCAGATCAATGAATGGGATGTTGTGGAATATTTAATATTAAATGCAAGGGGTGATTGTTAAATCTAGGTAGGTACATGGTCCAAGCGGACCCCGATTAAGACATAGCAGTAGGAAGTAGACAGTTTCATCTCATCCCAACTTCCCAACTACCCCTCGCTACCCCACCCGCGGCTCCACAAAGCCGCCAACCTTTTTACATGAATCCACGACATATTTGGGGTAATTAACAGAAATACGCCCACAGCGGACCGACTGAAGTGTTTTTTCGGTACTCAATTTTAATTACCGTTTTTAAGAGGCAGGTTTATTCGTGTCATCTGTGGCGGCTCCCGAAAGGTCTAAGGGTTACAGGAATGCCAAATGAATGTATCGGGAGACGAGTTTTTGTGTGAAGGTGTACATTTCAGTGAATCTAATATGCGGTGGATTTTATAGGTTTTTAAGACGGAGGTAAACATTCCTTCTGAAATATGATATTCTTTGGTTTATTTTTGGTTGGAAATACTTATTGAAAATGTATATTTAGATATTGTTATTCTTTCTCAATTCATGGTACTTATATTAAAAAAATGGTACTCCTAACACTCTCTCACAAAAAGTGATTTTTCGATGATTGAAAGCATTTAGCGATTTTGTTTCTCTCAGCGCTGAATGTCGCCGCTGGCCTCATTACTGGTATAGGTATTCATACTTTTATTTTAGAATTCTTATTTTATTTTGATATAAAGTACCTATTGTTTTTCTAGCAGTCTCTTTGCAAATATATGTCTGTTTATACCTTGGCAGTCTCTATCATTTATAACCGCCAAGGCTGCAAACTAGCAAACTAAGGGCGCGTGCGCAGCGGCTCGCGCGGGGCGGGCGGCTTGTACAAACTTAAGCATTTCTATAAAGTCGCGCGAGCCGCGTGTGGTACCGCGCAAGCCACCGCACCCTCTGGCGTCCAGTTTGCAGCCTTAGGGTTGAAGATAGATCAGATGACTGTGTTAGAGTCTTAAGGCCCTAGGATTTATAGCTCCAGCATCAAACCTACTATTCAATATAATAATTAGTGTTGCCCAAAGCAAGACTCTTGCGGCGGTCTTGCATGTCGTCATCTTGCGGATTTAGTCTTGTTCTTGCTTAAATGTTGCTTGTTGCTTGGTCTTAACACAGGACCAAGCGACAAGCAACATTTGATCAAGAACAAGATTGAGTCTGCAAGATAACGGCATGCAAGACCGCCGCAAGAGTCTTGCTTTGGGCAACACTAAATAGTACATACATACATACATAACATCACGCCCATAATCCCCGAAGGGGTAAGCAGAGTCAAAGGGTCAAAAAAACAAAACTGGGCTGGGTTAGATGGAAAATTGTGAAAAAAGTAGCGACAAGTGGCTAGCTTGTCGCCTACACAATCAAATGCCCAAAACCCGATATACCATTAGTCGTCTTTTACGATATGCTAGGCGAGAACCACAGTTGGCACATTCTTTTTAAGACCCAGACCAACATGGGACTAATACTAAAAGTGATGTAGATAAGTAAGTTTTGTTATGGTTTTCCTTAAATTATTTCTAAAGAAAGAGATGATGCAGTAACAACGGTGCATAGAGAAACTACAGTCGTGATCACGGACTAGTAAAAAAAGAAGGACTCCGCGCCACTAACTAGACATTGAAGCTACTCAGGTGCTCCATCCTCGACACGCAACTTACGTCACACATTGACACAATAAGTGCTCCACATGACAGATATCCGATATCTCGTATCCATTAGTATCTCACTCACACATGCATAAACGTGGCTTCACGCTATAGTATGACAGCGTGGAGTCCTTCTTTTTTTACTAGTCCGTGGTCGTGATGTACATAATATATTCTATTTTTTAAGGATCATCCTATGATCGGCAATGTGTCCCATTACATATAATCTTGTTCTTTTTATGTTATTACATACACTAATTCGAATAACACGTATCTTAATCAGCGGATGCTTTCATTCCTGTTATTTTTATTATATATTCACAGTCCTTAACTATTTTTTTTTTTTTTTTTTTTTTTTTACTTGCGGAATGCTTACTTACGCACCATCCAGTTAGAGTCCTGGGTGGACCTAAAAGGGTGAGTCGGGCTCGAAACCGGTAGCAATCTCCGGAGACCCTACCGACTAAACCTCAAGGCTGTCGTTCTTCGGGCGCTAACGCAAAACCAACGGGATCCCCACTGTCGGGATTCATCTCGTAAAGTCTACGCAGCGCGCGCTGCCGCCTGGCGGCCCATCTCGAGGGAGTGGTATTCTCCCCCAGAACACCTAGGGTGGTGTTTCACGACCACATAGACAGCTGTGTACCCTATCCTGACGGACCGGGTGTAACACCTGCAGTCGGCTTCTCCGGGGACGATTGAGGGCTAGAGGACCGCCTCCCCTAACCCCCACGACCCCAAAGGCCCTTTTAGTCGCCTCCTACGACAGGCAGGGATACCTCAGGAGTATTCGGAGCCCCCCCTGCAGGGCGCCGCCGGGCTAGACACCATCGCCACGGCGGCCTCGCCTACGACGTCGGGCGGGATCGTCCAGCTCGCGCTGGCGCTCGGCGCTCTCCTTCTGCGACATGACACTGCCGCAGAAGGAGAGCGCCGCGTCCCAAGACTCCTCACTACTCACCATGGCAGACACCACGGTCGGTAGAGAGAGGTCCTGCCCAACAACGGCGGATAGCGCATTGCGCTCTACGGCAAAAGCCGGACACTCCTCCAAAGTCCTTAACTATTTACCGCAACATGTTTCAACGCGCCTAAGTTGAAGAAATAATCATTACAACTTCGATTTCATCCACATGCGATGCAATGATTGAAAAATTAAATTCTCACATTGTACTACGTTAGTTTATCGCTCCACAATCAATGCACATAAAAATATCAATTACAACGGCCCGTTACATAGAGTGCGCCACGTAACGAATAGGTACATACATACGTACAGTAGGATCTTACATAAACGCATACATATGCGGCTTGCTATCCGTCAGCGCCCTACCCGTACGTGTACATTTTCCTTCGTTGCGCTCGCTGCCCGTGCGCAACCGACCGAATGGGAAAACAGACATACTACCCCAAACCCATCCTCTAAAAACCAACTCTAACACTCTACTCCAAAGTCGCAATTCCATTGGGGAAAACGGCAGATGCATCAGCACGCTTCAAATAGAACGCGACACGGAAAAAGGAAAGCGTTTGAAATGAAGCGCAGCGATTGGCGGACGCGGGCCAATGGCGGCGGGGGGCGGGGCCGGCGGCGCGCGCGCAGCGTCCGACGGGCCTGCGGCAGTCGCGCGCGGCGGCCCGGCGACGCCACAGGAGCGGTGATACTTATGTGTTGTGTGTGCCATGATGCTGGGAGGAATGGACGGCAAGGAGTACGGCGCCTTGCACGCGGCGGCGGCCGCCGTTGGGTACCCCATGGATGCTGGTGAGTCCTCACTTACCTCTTTATGGGCCAAACTACTGAGAAGACGTTTCATCTCTGCATTAGCAGGACCAGCTGGTCCCTGAGACATTCTTCATTGTTTGTGGTATTGTATCAATATGTTAATGCATCTGCACCAGACTTTACAGAAATTTCTGTGAAATTCAAAGGTTGAAAGTCATTGCCATCCGCTTTTATCACGTAGCTGAACTGATTAAAGTTTAACAAATGAACGATTACCGTAATAATGTTTCATTTCATTGAATCCGTCAATCTTACCTTGAACTCTTGAGATTCTGTTTAACGCTCTACATTGTTTAATCCCTAACACTTTAAATTGTTTAATAGTAAAAAATTAAATAGTAATTAGTTAAATGACGTAATTACGACAGAACAATTTTTTTTTGTTATTCTTGATTTCGTCTTATTTATGGTACTCAAATGCTAGCTCAATGAACCTGGTGTCTTAATTTTCGCCGCCGTTAACAAATGTTCCTTTGACAATATTGAAAAATCAATCAATCATTTTTCTAATAATCCATAAATATGTAAAATTTAAAACAAAATAAAGAGGTTTATGAAATTATCTAGTTTTCCAAATTAGCAATAAAAGTCAAATTTCATTGCTTACCAAAGATTCAATTTTATAAAGTAAAAATATAAGTTCTAAAAAACTTTAAAACATAAGAAACAGAGTATGTATTTTTACAGACAAAAGTATATTTACAGCTCTTATTTTAACGATAAGTCATTTTAAAACAAGTATTGTTAGATAACTGAAATTCATTTGGGTTTCTATTAACAGCTGTTAAATCTATAAATTCTTATCAAATGTCGGTTTTATGGTTAATGTTATATATCCTCCTTCCTCGATAAATTAACAATACAAAAAACGGATTTTTTCAATTCGGTCCAGTAGTTTTTGAGATTAGCGCGTTCAAGCAAACAAAGAAACAACAAACTCTTCAGCTATATATAATACGTATATAGAGTATACTTAGATTAGATTTATCTTCTCTATCAGAATAATTACAGAAAAAAAATTATAATATTCTTGCTATTGTTAATGAATTGACAATCTATTAAGATTGTATTAATAGCGCAGCCGAAACTTGAATATTAGTTGTATTTATTTAGACAGAAATCAGCATATTGACATTGACCAAATAGTTTCCCGTATAACACCATGCCAACACGGCTAAGAACGCATGTTATCATAACGCTAAAGTTAATTTGCCACTGATTAATTTTGTTCCCTTCAATGGGAATTAACCGATGTAAAATCATCCGGGTTATACTTTCCTTTTAAAAAAATGGAGATAATATAGAGATAATAGGCTAGATGACAAAAAAAATCTGTTTAGTCCGTCAGTTAGATCATAAAAAAATATTGGACACGTATTTTTTTCACAAGCCCCCACTCCAAAACTTGGATGCTCTTTATCTTTGTGATTTTTTGTTAATTTAGTAAAGTGAAAAATAATGAGCGGTGGTAGCTCAATGGTAAGGACACGCACCTCTTAACCGAGGAGTGCGGGTTCAAACCTGGGCACGCACCTCTGGATTTTTCAAATCTATGTACATATTTATACCACTAGCTCGACGGTGAAGGAAAACATCGTGATGAAACCTGCATATTCAAACAACTTTGAATTTGTAACCATGATCCAAAAATTGTCTGGTTCCCCTATCTTAGGGTTACGAAGGTCAGACCGGCAGTCGCTTCAATGTAATTACTCGCTAAATGCTGGATCATGGTCTAAGCGGACCCCGTCTAAGTACGGGACACAACGCTAGAAAGATGATGGTAAAGTAAAAAATAAATGTCTAATATTTTTGTATAATCTAACTGACGGACTAAATAATAATCATAGTTTTTTAATGAAAATAATGTGTCAACTGTGTTCCTTGCCTAGCATGTCGTAAAAGGCGACTAATGGTACATAATACATTAGGTTTTAGGTATGAGCTAGCTCACTACTCTTGCACTAGCTAGTTCATCGCCTACACAATCACACACCCAAATTCCGATATACTTACTCGTCCTTTACGACATGCTAGGCAAAAAACACAGTTGGCACATTCTTTTTAAGACCCAGACCAACATGGGACAAAGAAATAGTACCTACTTAACAAATAAAGCAATTTTGAATTTATTAATGATCTTGCTCCTCTCTGACTCTGCTGTCCCTTCGGGGATTGCGAGCGTGATGGTTTGTTTGTATGTATGTATGAATATATAACTAAATATGTATATAAATATCAAACTACATCACATACATTGATCTGACTCCGAGGTAAGTAGCTTAAGCACTTGAGTTACGGATATCAGAAACAACAGTGGTATTACAAATATATACTTAAATATTTTATATTAACACCCAGACACAGAACAAAGACAAGTATTCATCACACGAATGTTTGTCCTGTGTGGGGATCGAACCTACAACTCTTGGCGCATAGGGCAGGGTCACTACCGAATGCGCCATCGAGCCAGTCAAAATGTTTAGTCCGTATATAATGGCGCATCTATTAAATGGCATTCGATGACGAAAACTCCCTCGCAAATTCCAATAGTATAGTAGTACGTCCGCACCGGTACTGTACAAACAAATTGTTAATTGTGTAATGTAGACACTGTGCGCGCCTCGCCGGCCTCCCGGTTTTATAAACATTTATCTGCATTACCACTGCGTACATTAGTGACGCCTGATGTCCGGTCTAGATGGGACGTCCCAATACTCCCAATCCTTAGCTTTCGATACTGTCCCACATTTTAGGAAGTCGCCAATTTTATTGCGATGTTAGTATATAATTTTGTTGTGACGCGAATTTTGGGTCATAGAGAATTTCAGTATATTACATTTTAACTGAATTTCTTGTCTTAAACTGATATAAAAATACCGTCAAACAAGTGAGAAGTAAATAATGATATTTCATACCAGTTCCCATAATAATCTAATTATTATTGCGTGTCTGAAACTGATTCATTATACTCGTAATAATTTAGATTATTATAATATAAAACAAGTTATACCTACCTGAAAAATACTTTCTTTTGTTAATTCCAACGTGTCTTCGATTAATCGATAGGTGTAAATTAGGGTATATGTAAGTTATCTGGTGTGTATATCTGGTTGCTCCAATTATTTCCAGGTCATATTTTTTTCGTGATAGATATTTCCTTCATGGATACGCTCCTTCCTTTAATCGGGAAGAAGGAAATTATACAGGGTGCTGATATTTTCTTCCCAGTCCCGCTTTCTCGAGTCCCAGTATATCTGTAGTAGCCGGCCACTAGTGTACTCCGAGATGCGAGAGCGCGGCGGGCACGCACGCGCCTTATCGCCGTGTTATTAATAATGATTTTGTTGATGTACCAACGTTTTTGTGTGTCCATCCCTGACCTGGAGTGATCTCCAGTTGAATTGAATCTTTCGCGACACATCTAGCTCTACTTACTCCAGTTCAAGGTTTCCCAAACTACTTACTCGGTTTTCCGCCGCTCCACAGACATTGTAACTCAGGACCTATTTATTACTTACACTAGCTGTGCCAGCGGTGTCACCCGCGTTTATGGTTAATATTATAAAGACTATTTCCGTCATACATGATTTCTATGTAACTTTAACCATTAAGGCTGCACACGCGACGGAAGCTTAAAAAATGGAGTAACTTCTCCCGTTTTCCCAACATTTCCCTTCACTACTCTGCTCCTATTAATTGTAGCGTGATGAAAAGTATACTATAACCTGCCCAGGAGTATGAAGAATAATTGTACCAAGTTTCGTTAAAATCCGTCGAGTAGTTTTTGTGTCTATAAGGAACATACAGACAGATAGACAGACAGACAGACAGACAGACAAAAATTTTACTGATTGCATTTTTGGCATCAGTATCGATCACTAATCACCCCCTGATAGTTATTTTGAAAATATATTTCATGTACAGAATTGACCTCTCTACAGATTTATTATAAGTATAGATTTGTAAAAGTTGAACAATTATTGTTTGCCGTTTCTAACAAGTAAACTAGGTACGCCACTGAGGCTATATTCCTCAAAACGGGCTATCGAAATATCGGACCGATAGATTCTAGAAGTAGCGTGTTTTTACAAAACAACACTTTCGCTTTAGTGTAGATTAACCCTACGTACTTTCATATCCCATAATGAGCTGAAATTATCAAACACATACATAACATCATGCCCACAATCTCCGAAGGGGTAGGTAGAGTCAAAAGGGGAGCAGGTCCATTTAAGCATATTCAGCCAAAAACAAAACTATCCCAGCCCAGGTTAGACGGCAAATTTTGAAAAAGTAGTGATAAATTGCTAGCTCGTCGCCTGCACAATCACATCTCTAAAACCCCATATACCATTAGTCGCCTTTTACGACATGCTAGGCGAGACAGTTGGCACATTATTTTTAAGTCCCAAACCAACATGGGAATTATCAAATAGAGTTGGATTTATTTCAACATAGTTGCCAACACATTAGCGCATATCATCAGGTACATTTGTTAATTAGCTAATTGCTGTGTCGTCAGCCCAGCATGCTCGCATCAACATCATCTCATGCCTACTTTCTGGCGCGACCTGAGCAAGTCATTAATGACTTCGTTTGACATTAGAATGCGTTTAGTATAATATTATGGTCATTCATATTAGAATAGGTATATTACGTATACGATATATGTATTAAACTAGCTTTTGCTAGCGACTTCGTCCGCGTAGAAGTCAATTCTGTTAAATAATGTTTATTCAAATTTTGAAATATATTGGACCAAAGAATGTTGAGGCGAGTGAGGTGTGTAAGGATCGTGCCATAAGGCGTTCGGTTCTCTCTGCCTACCCCGCTAGGGAAGTGGCGTGAAGTTAAGGAATCACGTTGTCCCATACAACTTTACTTTATTACTTAATCCTTTGTTATTGGATGCCTACGTCACACAAAGAACACACGCTCCACGTTCCGGGGCTCTACGATGAACGTTTTATGCTGTGCGTTGACCCGTCAGTCAGTCTTTCGGGACAAAGCATTTTATATGTATAGATCTGTCCCATTTAAGTCTGTATCTAAAAAATAATGTCCCAATTGTGTCCCTTGCCTAGCATGTCGTAAAGGGTGACTAATGTCGTAAAGGTCGTGTATTGGTAAGTCAAACATTATGTAGCTGACTCCATCCACTTGTTAAACCACATTGATTGGTAGCTGGAAAATTGTTCCACCTATGAAAAGGTTCCATTTTCATAATTTTCCATCTTTTTCATCAACCAGCCCACTTTTGACTGAATGTGGTTAAAGGGGCACGCTTTCCCTACTTCGGGGATTACGAGCGTGACGTTATTTTTGTTTCTATGTTTCATCTTTTTTACATGGAGGAATCTTTCCAAATTCCCGTCCGTTTAGGGAGAAGTGGAACAATTTTTCGGCTACCAGACAAACGTATTGTTATTTAGACTATGTCCACCCCTTTGGGGATGGGGGCGTGATAGTATGTATGTATGTATAAATGTATAATTCGTTATGTGGCGTTAATAGTCCCTATGGTTCAAATTTAGCAAGTTTGGTTATTGCAATTAAGCGAGTGTCGTCTGACCAGTGACGACGTAAAGAGGGGAGGTTAGGGTAGCCCACCACAGGTGCCAGCATTTAGAAGTGACAACGTACTCACACATCTTATTGTTAGTAGCTCTTAATGCAAGTTTGGTGAATGCTTAATACGGAAGTGAAATTAATGGCAGATGTATTGAAGTAAAATAAAAGTACGTTGCGGTTCAAAATGGGAAGACTGGTCAGGTCACTACGACACAGGGATTCCTAATGTGGAGACCAGTGAATGTTTTTTTTTAACGCGTGATATTAAATACATAAGTGTACTGTAAAACAGTTTATTATGAAGTGAACCAAATTTTTGAACATAATTAGCCATTTTATTTTATTACATTAAAATGGGTTTACAATACAGGTATTAAAAAAAATAAAAAAGGTTGAGTGGTTGCGATTAAAAATATTTTTCATGAAATATATTCTTGGCTCTTTAACTTAACGTATTACACGAAACTCAGAGCACACATTAAAATAATTTAATTCATCCAATTTTCTAAACGCGGTTTAAAAATAGTCTGTCGTATATAATAGTTGACGTAATTTTAAAACTAAACTTCACGCCACTTCCCTAGCGGGGTAGGCAGAGAACCGATTGCCATATAGTCAAAGTCAAAGTCAAAGTCAAAATATTCTTTATTTATATAGGTTTCAAAGAAACACTTATAAATCGTCAAAAACAGTTGAAAGAGATATGATTCTACCACCGGTTTGGAATGTTGCATCTACCGAGAAGAATCCGGCAAGAAACTCGGTAGTTACTTTTTTCAACAACAGTATTAACAAAGTTATAAGAATCATATTTAACTTTGAACCATGTTTCTATATATGGCACGATCCTTACACACCTCACTCGCCTCTTCAACATTCATAATCCTTTTACAATTTCATTCACCTGTTCCAGCACTACATCGTCAACCGTTATCCTTGTATCCGTTCTGGTTTCATCTCTTTCATCTCTTTGTAATTTTAAAGAGAATTGATATAGAACTAGATTGTGCCTGCGACTTTGCATGCGTAGACAGCAACTACACAATAAGTAGGATAGAAAACTACTTTTACGTATTAAGTCAGATCACTTGATACATATGTGTGCCAAACTTTAATTCATTTCGTTAAGTTTTAAAGCCTAAGTGATTAAACATGTAACGTACTTCGGATAAAAAAAAACTATAAATTCTTCGGACTCCGGACGGGAGCGGTGGTAGTTCAATGGTAAGGACACGCGCCTCTTAACTGAGGAGTGCGGGTTCAACCCCGGACACGTACCTCTGGTTTTTCAAGTCTATGTACTTATTTATATCACTAGCTCGGCGGTGAAGGAAAACATCGCGATGTAACCTGCAAATTCAAAACTTTGGATTTGTAACCATGATCCAAAAATTGTCTGGTTCCCCTATGTTAGGGTTACGAAGGTCAGATCGGCAGTCGCTTCAATGTAATTACTAGACTCGCTAAATCCTGGATCATGGTCTAAGCGAACCCCGTCTAAGCACGGGACATAACGCTAGAAAGATGAATAAATTCTCCGGACTTCACACCAATTCTCTAGTTCCAAACTAAGCTATAAGCTAGTCCTATGGATACTAGGTAGATACTAACGGATAAACATACTTAAAAACAAATGTCCATGTTCATCACACGAAACATTTTCCCCTAGCGGGATTCGAACCCGCGACCCTCGTTTTTGGCCAGGATCACTGACCCCTCGACCAACGGGTCTGTCAAATATAACAATGTGTACTTATACTTATGTCATACTTGTGTCATGGCTTTAAAAGTAAATGAGTTAGTAGGATTATCAGGATATTTCGATTAAACTACGATCGAATTAGATTGAAATGTTTTCTCTCAGTTCTGAATTACCACTAATAGGGTGTTTCTATAGGCACTCAACCATACACGGGCCATACAGAAATTACGGTACGGTATCGAGATTAGATTTATGGGACCGGCAGTAATGGTGTGGCAATAACAAGAGGAATTACCGAAATCGATAACCGCAAGTTTATCGATACAATCGCGTATCGCAGCCCTCGTTACCTGTTAGCTGCGCGCGCGCAGAGTTATCGCGGTCAGAGGGCGGGGTTATCGAGTGCCGATAGCGCGTCACTAACACGACATAGGACAAGTTTTTGAAATCTTTATGCTTGTAGGGTGCATTTTGAACTGGATTCAGAGAAAACGTACTTGGTACTAGTGCGGTGGCGGTCAGTTTAGTTCACGCTCTTATGAGTACGGCGGTCTTTTAGTTCATGCTGTTTCTGCCACTGCTCTACTTATATCTCTATAAGCTCTTTGTTGTTATTTTTCACTGGCAGCGCCCCGCGGTTTCACCCGCGTAGTTCACGTTCCCGTGGGAATACAGGTATAAAATATAGCCTATGGTACTCACTGATAAAGTAGCTTTCCATTGGTGAAAGAGTTTTTCAAATCGGTCATGTAGTTTCGGATCCTACTTACAAACAAGCAGTAAAATTTTCCCTCTCATCATCTTCCTAGCGTTATGTCCCGTGTTTAGACGGGGTCCGCTTAGACCATGATCCAGGATTTAGCGAGTCTGGTAATTACATTGAAGCGACTGCCGATCTGACCTTCGTAACCCTAAGATAGGGGAATCAGACAAATTTGGATCATGGTTACAAATCTAAAGTTGTTTGAATTTGCAGGTTGCATCACGATGTTTTCCCTCACCGTCGAGCTATTGGTATAAATACGTACATAGATTTGAAAAATCCAGAGGTACGTGCCGGGTTTGAATCCGCACTCCTCGGTTAAGAGGCGCGTGTCCTTACCATTGAGCTACCACTGCTCTAGTAAAATTTTCCCTCTATAAAGTATTAATAGGAGTTTTATTAGTCCAACTGATATTATTTTGTTCGATTAAAGAAAATCACAAATCTAAATATTCCCGGAAAAAATAAGCAAATGTGACTTCCGAAGTTTTCACTGCCGAACGAGGATATGTCTTCTCACGCTTTATATGTAACATACATTAGTTTAAATTCTGTCTGTCAGCGATGGATGCCACCCGAACGCCGAAGATGGAAGACCAGGCGTTATGTCGCAGCTTGGCCCATATCCAGCAATGGACGGTCTCAGTGACAGGTCCACTTGATCGATGACAATGCGTCTGTGACAACAACAGTAGTATGGTATATGGGAGTTGAGTTGTCATTACCATGAGCAGGCTACACCGTACGCTGCTGGACATAGGCCTCCCCTTAATGAAATATTAATAATAAATATCAGGCTACATCACATACATTGAGTTGACTCTGAGGTAAGTAGCTCAAGCACTTGTGTTACGGATATCAGAAACAATGGTATCACAAAGATATACCTAAATATTAGATATTAACTCCCAGACATGGAACAAACACAAGTATTCATCATACGAATGTTTGTCCTGGGTGGGGATCGAACCCACAACTCTTGGCGCACTAGGCAGAGTCACTACCGAATGAGCCATCGAGCCAGTCAATTTAGTTAAGTTATCTTAACTTTATCTTATGATAAAATGTCAAGGGCAAGCGAAGTCACAGGCGCATGCTAGTGAACATTAACTTACGCAGTTTAAAATATTTCCTAGTTTTTATTACTTATTTTATATTTTTATATGTTTTGTGTTTACAAACATGGCACCTGATAACGACACATGTATTAAATATAAACGACAGAAGTAACTACGTTCATTAAGAAGATAAATATTTAAAAGATATTAAATATTGCTATAAAAAGCACATTTATGAGTGTAGAGTATAATCAAATCTAATCTTGTCTTAAAATTTTGCTAAAGATAAATTATATTATAAATAATAATAATAATAAATTCTTCAAACTGGCACACCAATTCCCTAGTCCCAAACTAAGCTTATAAGCTTGTGCTATGGATATAAATACGTTTATAAACATCCATGACTCGAGTACAAATATCCATGTTCATCAAACGAAATATTTGCCCCTAGCGGGATTGGCCGCGACCCTTGGTTTCGCGGCCAGGGTCTCTGAGCACTCGACCAACGGACCAGTCATATATAATATAAATATGAATACATCACGTAAATTGTTCTGACTCCGAAGCAAGTAGCTTAATCAAACAATTTTCAATATGTTGCATAGTCCCGATAGTAGATAGATTGTTTTTCTATTAGGTATATAAAGTATTGTGAATATTGTGATACATATTATAAACCTACAAGATTTCCAAGAAACGTCCGAAAAATTGGTAGTTATCACTATACAATATTAACACTTCTTATCTTGACCCAATGCTCCGTAGTGAGGCGATTAATAGGGAGTCGACAAAAAAAATCCCGAAAAACCAAAATAACAAACCGCTATGTTATCCAGAATTTCCAGGATTGTTATGGTACCAGGATGGCGCCTCGTCGGAGTCGGCTTGACATCTGTACCCGGAAAAAATACGCCGCCATTGATATTTTGACGCGATAACTAATGAAATGGATAAACTGAAACATGGATTAGGTATTAATTAAAATGTATAACTAGTGTGTGAATGTAAACTAAGATAACACAAGCCCAAGCCAATATGGCTGGCTCGATGGCGCATTCGGTAGAGACCCTGCCTCATGCCCCAAGAGTTGTGGGTTCGATCCCCACCCAGGACAAACATTCGTATGATGAATACTTGTGTTTGTTCTGTGTCTGGGTGTTAATATTCAATATTTAAGTATATATTTGTAATACCACTGTTGTTTCTGATATCCGTAACACAAGTGCTTAAGCTACTTACCTCGGAGTCAGATCAATGTATGTGATGTAGTCGGATATTTATTTATATTTTATATAGTGACAGAAGGAGTGTATTGTTGACTGACGATTGGATACCCGGGATACAAGACCAAGTGTCGACGGTTTGTTGTGCACGACGGTTTATTCCGAAGAACGGATGCGCCAGATACGAATTTAAATATGTGACTTTTTAGCAATATTTCAGGGTCTCAGATCATCATCTTCCTAGCGTTATGTCCCGTGCTTAGACGGGGTCCCCTTAGACCATGATCCAGGATTGTCCAGAAGCGACTGCCGATCTGACCTTCGTGACCCTAAGATATGGGAACCAGACAATTTTTGGATCATGGTTACAAATTCAAAGTTGTTTGAATTTACAGGTTTCATCACGATGTTTTCCCTTACCGTCGAGCTAGTAGTATAAATATGTACATAGACTTGAAAAATCCAGAGGTACGTGTTTGGGTTTGAACCCGCACTCCTCGGTTAAGAGGCGCGTGTCCTTACCATTGAACTACCATCGCTCCAACCACCGGTCTCAGATATAAAGAGACAAAAGTACCATCTAAACATAGTGTAAAATAAAGTCACCGATTTTGTCTGTTCGCTTAAATATTTTAAGTTGCGCAAGAGTTGTTAATACGTTTTCACCAATAGATAGTGATTCAAGAGGAAAAATGATTTTATTGTATGCTTACCGCGCGAAGTCAGAGCGGGTCGCTAGCTGAAGATAAAGGACAATATATAAAGAATAATCTTCATTTCGTCCGATGTTAATCTGGGACTTAAAAATAATGTGCCAGTTGTGTTTCTTGCCTAGCATGTCGTGAAAGGCGACTAATGTTATATCGGGTTTTGGGTATGTGATTGTGTAGGCGACAAGCTAGCCACTTGTCACTACTTTTTCACAAGGTTCCATCTAACACATCCAGTTTTATTTTTTGCTGAATGGGGTTAAAGGGGCCTGCTGCCGCATTGACTCTGCCTACACCTTCAGGGATTATGTGCGTGATGTTATGTATGTATGTATCTTCAAATTAAAAATAACTTGTTACCTTAGCTACAATATTACCGAGCACAAGTTTACTTGCACCCAAAGAAATGCCTTATGGCGTACCACTTTTACGGATGGGTTTTACCGACTAATACCTTGGGATGCATATTCGGACCTTATCAGACGCTGCGGGATCCTCTAAGTAACACCAGCGGCTTCGTTGGTTCTACACCCTAAGAGTGGCTTCGGGCCTCGAGGGTCGGCACGGTCAGACCCACCAAGTGGAACCCATTCGGGAAGCCCAGCGAGTCGGGTCATGGCAGGGCTGGATGTTGTTTTTTTTTTTCGAAAGTTCTTCTTTTATGCTGTCGGAAGTCCGTCTGTGCCAGTGGCGCCTCAGCGTCAGCGCCGTACCGAGCGCTCCCGCTGGTGGAGACAATTGGATGCAACTGCGGTCTCCCATCCATCTATTGACCATGGCGAATGTTGCTTAACTTAACAATTGAAACTTGTTACCAAAGCTACAAAGTAACTAAATGCGCTACATATTACCACAGCTACGTTTATCGACACCGCGCTGCGCGCCCGCCGCCGGTAATCGCCGGTCATCTCGGGTTATCCGGCGCGCGTCAGCGCACGAGTCGAGACAAACACGCGGACGGACATTTTAATTATTATTTCATGTGTATTTTGATGTATATGTTATTAATGATTTGCTTTCTTCTGTTGGTTTATATCTCGGTCGGGTATTATTGTTATATACAACGGCAGTTGGTTGGGTAGACTGCGCTCCGTCTGCGCAAAAGAGGTGGTTGCTACCGAATTAGGCCTTACAATACAATCCTTACTAGTCCTAGGAGCAATTGGCTTCTTAAACCAAATTTAACCACAAATAAAATCGATAACAGATAAATAATAAAACCTTATAAAATAATAAAACATTACTCACTATCACATAAAATCCCCATTATTTCTGGAGCTGATTAACTTCAGTCCGATTCTCTTTGTAAATGCAAACGTTTGCATTATGTTGCGGCTGCGCGGCGCCCGCGCATACGTGCCGACGCCGCTACCGCGACCCGGGCAAACAAGAAAGCTTACGGCCATTTGACGTTAAAATATTTGTATTACGATGACAGACATGTTCGATGCTAATACGTTGACTAAGGTCTCATTTTAGCTGACTGATTATAAAGAAACTTATTCTAGAAAGTATATCGGAAAATCCATATATGTCAAGGTAATAAAAAAAAAACTACTCCGGTGTTATTATTAACGTGATGGTTGAAAAATCATCCATTTGGTTTGGTTAAGTTTGCGCTGCAATGACTCGTCAAATCGTCAATCAAGATGTAGATGTAGGAGCCGCGGGGGGCGCAGGCGCTCCTACCACTAACAGATTGGTCGTGTTATCAGAAGTTAATGTTAGGAGTCATAAAAACCGCAGAGCTTGTATGAAAAGGATCATGAATGTTGAAGAGGCGAGTGAGGTGTGTAAGGGATCGTGCCATATGGCGTCGGTTCTCTCTGCTTACCCCGCTATGGAAGTGGCGTGAAGTTTAGTTAGTTAGACTTGTCAAATCTTGAATAATGGTCAACGCGTACATTGAATGTCCCTAAACGGGATATTATGCTAATATGAGGTCAGAAGTCGTACATAATGTAAGTATTCCGTTGACCTAAGCTACAGTTAAATACTTGTGAATAAGTGCCACCTTTGGGAACTGACTTAGGTCAATACTTATATCTCCATTTAATCGTATTCATCGACATCACCGACAGACAACTATTAGTATTACCTGGTATAAAAAAAATTACACATATTGTAAAAAATCTATTTTGGACGACTTTTGGTTGAAAAATTAATTCCTTACCGACGGAAAAGGCTTCTCGGCGAAATTAAGTTTCCATACTGTTAATCACATTATTCTTTTTGTAGAAATTTGACGAATTACTTTCTTGAGGCCTACGTAAAAAAAGACTTTGAATTTAAATGTGCTGACTTAAGTTCAGTGGATCTTGATTTCAGTCAGGACAGTTAACTCTGAAGCTCAAAAATAACATTTCTCTAAATGATTTATGCGCTTATGACAAGATGCTATCGCTAATATTTACGGTACAAATTATTCAGCTGCACCTAGCTTTGATGTGTTGAACTATTAAGACGAAAACGTTTACGTCAAAATGTTTTTGTAAATAGAATCACGCTAAACTGGAATAGCTAACGCGATGAGAAATAAATAAATATTAATGCATAATGTTAAGATGGTGTACGCTCAGAACTGAGGGGTGCAGGTTCAAATCCGAGCACGTACCTCTGGAATATTCAAATCTATGTACGTATTTATAACACTAGATCGGCGGTGAGGAAAAACATCGTGAAGAAACCTGAAAATTCAAACAACTTTGGATTTGTAACTATAATCCAAAAATAATTCTGGTTCCCCTATCAGGGTTACGAAGGTCAGATCGGCAGTCACTTCAATGTAATTGCCAGACTCACTGAATCCTGAATCATGGTCTAAGCGGACTCCGTCTAAGCACGGGACTGAACGCTAGGCGGACGATGATGAGTAATGTTAAGATTAGAATAAATAAATTAAAAAAATATGCTGGCAGTTACAGTACAGTTTACCTGGCGAGATAGCATTTAATATTACGGATCGGCCACTTTTTTGTTAAATGTAATGCAAATATCTGGGGTTGGTATCAGAGGCTAAAAAAATCTTAGCTATGTAAGGTTAAAAATCGATCACAGTGGTGAACATTTGGAGAGGCCTATGTCCAGCAGTGGACTGCAACAGGCTGATGATGATGATGATACGTAAGGTTTAGGACATCCCTAAAAATTAATTTATCCCGCAGAGCAGCTGCCAGCAAACAAAAGCTAAATTAATAAGTAATCACACTAATATTATAAAGGCGAAAGTGTGTGAGTGTGTGTGTATGTTTGTTACTTCTTCACGCAAAAACTGCTATACGGATATGGATGAAATTTGGCACAGAGATAGATTACAGTCTGGAATAACATATAGGCTACTTTTTATCCCGGAACAATGCATAGTTTCTGTAGGATACAGAAGTATTAGTCTACGCGGGTGAAGTTGCGGGAAACAGCTAGTAAATAAATAATTTGCCTCAAAGTAGCACGGAGGCAGTATACATTAAGTAGACGAAATCCAAACGTTTGAGGGCTCCTCAAATGTAATCCGACGCCGGCGCTAAGTACATACACAAACAAAGAATTATGTTACAATATCCTGTCAATTAACCCTGTTTACCGAACAGGCCCCTCCTGTATAGAGGGAAAGAATTAAGCCATAACTTATTCGAAATTGAGCTCTATTTTCTCAGAAATAAAGGCAAAGCTTTTGGGCTCCGGCTTGTAAGCTTTAGCCAAACAATTGTGTCGCCTATTTGTAAGTGTCTACTAATCTTATTTGGGTTTTGTTTTGTCTGTCTGCCCGTGATTTGCTTACATTCCAATTGTCAGACTTGGTATAAAATCAAACACAAGCTGTAGCGTGGCGACTTCATTCTGTATCCTGCCTTTTTTAAATTGATGATTTTTTCATAATTTACATACCTAGACATCAATAAAGGTATCAATAAATATAAGCAAATTGTCCCATGTTGGTCTGGGACTTAAAAATAATGTGCCAATTGTGTTTCTTGCTTAGCATGTCGTAAAAGGCGACTAATGATATATCGGGTTTTCGGTATGTGACTGTGTGGCGGCGAGCTAATCACTTGTCACTGCTTTTTCGCAAATTTTCCATCTCTGTTTTATTTTTAGCTGAATGTGGTTAAAGGGGCTTGATGCCCCTTTGACTCTGTCGACCTCTTGGTGATTGTGGTCGTGATGTTATGTATGTATGTATGTATAAAAATCCTCTTTTTTTATATCACACATTGTTGTTTCATTTTAAGTTTAAAAGTAGCTTAGCTCTTAAGTCAAAACTTCAGAAACCCTATTATAAAATGGGTACATCGCGAATCAACTATCTATTTTTTAAAACATTATCTCCTTCTTTCTTTCTATCAATGAACGGTTTTTTGCGTTTCTTTAGAAGCAAACTAAATTCTTGGTCTATCAATTAGCGGGGCCCTTGGCCTGGTGACGGCCGAAGAAACCAAAGGCCAAGGGTACAAAGCGAATAAGTTTTGTATGTGATGTCGTCGGATATTTAAAGACATCATAGATTTATCCATATACCTATTTCCACAATGTTTAGTCTCCAACACAGGTAAGATTTATCAACTGTACCTACGAACTTTCGTGCCGACCGCTCCGGCTGTTTGTTTGAGCGTTTGACTTTCCAGAGTTAAACCAACACTCGAGTCGGCGTCGCCACTCGACTCTCGAGCCCGCCTCCATTTACATTTCAAAACAGCGCGCCCCGACGCCACCGATCCGAGATTGGTGACCGACCGCAAACAATGTATGGCCGTGCAGCGCCTTCCGTAAATCTACTTTTTCATGTCACCTGGTCTTTAGTTAACATTTCCTGGTAATCGTCTATCGTCAGTGGAGTACTTTTGCTGTCGAAAATTATTGCCGTCTCTATGGCCTATCCCATATATCCCGCTGCCTCATATTTTATACTAAAATCTACACCGCGATTATTGCTGGGATAGCTTTCAACAGAGATATTAAAGCTTTCCCGCCTCCCAAACAATATAGCCCCCGGAGCGGACCAACCCCACCGCACCCGCCACACTACGATAATATCTGTACTGTTTTACTATTATGCCATCGTCCTCATCACTAATGCCTTTAGGGGTGAGAGCTTCCCGCTCTCCCGCCAGCCCGGTAGCTAGTAAAGGCCGCCTTTGGCCAACGACCGAATAGTACTCTCCCAAAAAAAAAACTAATCCATTCCATATATAGACTAACAGTCGTCGACGCCGGATCACGGCAAGAAATGACATTATCATAAAACGATAGCTTTCGCTAAACAACTTTGTTAATATTAAAGCTATGGATAAATAATATTGCAACTTCTATCTTCTGAAAATTGTTTTTTGAGATAGTAAATACTTCTTACCTTATCTAAAGCGTCTAACCAATTGTGATTAACTATGGCATATATAATTTGTCATTTAAGACTAATAAAAAAAAACCTCAAAAAAATTCGACCCCATTCAATCGCATGAGTTTCTATTTTACACCGAAGAGGATGAGAAACAAGAGATGAAAATTGCTCCTGCCATGCCGAATTAAACTACGACATTGTAAACCACTATACCTGAATCTTAAACTCCATTAAATCATGAATGAGTTCTCTAATAAACAGAAGGTAAATTCTCTAATCCAAGCAATACGCGTCGATGTCGCAGCGTGCGCGCACGCAGGCGTGTTTGCGCACGCATTAGCCCGCCGGCTCGGTCAACAGCGCGTAATGGCCGCAAACAGAGCGCCCCGCGCCCGGCTACTGTGCGCATGCGCACCCAACGGGACCTTCAGTATGATTATGTAGTAACTAGCAATATAGGTGGATTTTTATGAGAAGTTTTAGGTAATAGCTCAATGGTCACACGCGCCTCATGTGAGAGGCGCAGGTTCGAACACGGGCCGTTAAATTTGGATTTTTCATATGTTATGAATGGATTGTCCCATGCTAGTCTTGAACTGAAAAATAATGTACCAAATGTATTTTCAAGCTTAACGTAAAAGGCGGCTAATGGTGTATTGAGTGTTGGAATCGTATAGGCAAAAAGCTAGCCAACTGTCACTACTTTTTCAAAATAAGGGGCAACCCTTAACCCGGCCCAATATTATTATTTGCTAAATGTGGTGTAGGGAGCGGATCGTTCCTATGACTTTGCCTACCCCTTAGGGGATTGCAGGCGTTTATGTTTAGCATTCTATAGGTGACTTAATATAAAAGTTCAAGGATTATGTATTAAAACTTTTACATATATCAGAAATAAAAAAGAAGTAATATTTAGCGAAATATTGATATATGTAGTTATACCATTTTTTTGCCTCTGCCGCGTTATGGATGTAATAAATGGTTCTACCCGTCCAAACATGTCATATCACCAATCATTATAGACAACACCTTAGCGACATTTTACTATGAAAAATGATGGTCTCAACTATTTGGCTCAGCTGCCCTTATTAACCCCTGTAAGCACGTCGAACTATTCAGGAGCCATTACTCAAAGGCAGCTAATTATTGGGCACGCGCCACAGAGGAGCATCTCCCTTCAGGGACCCTTTAAAACTTGCAGTACCACAGTAACCAGTTCGGCAATTTGTTGGTCTGTGGCAGATTTATGGGGTGAAGGTGGTTTTGATTTGTTGCAGCTATTTTGGGATATCCGCGATAATTAGCGCGTGCCAGATGGACCGGTGGGTCGCAAGAATGTGCCTGTGTGGGGTAATGATTTGCAGAACAACCCCTAAACGAAATCACTAGTCCTATACTAATATATAAGGAAAATATGAACTTGTGTAAGGGACTGACCATAAGGTAGTTAATAAAGAAATTATTTTGATGTCATTTATTTTAGTGTTTGTTTGAAACATCTATTTCATAAATTCGGCCTGGTTCTAGTGTTATTCACGGATAGAAGTGTATTATTGCCTGTAAATAACAATTTGGATTTTTTTATTTTTTTTTATTTTTATTATTATTACATAGTCTAAATAAAAAAGCAGGTGAAGATAAAGCAGTCAATAAACTGCTTTGCCATTTGAGTGACGACAAAAAACAAAAAAGAAACGATCTGGACGAATATATCAAAATCGATTGAAACCTATTCCAATTTCTTCATCAAAACGTCACCCAGCCAACATAGTATAACAACAAACAGCCCTGCACGGGTGCAGTTATGCTGAAGACAAAACACTCGAGGCCGGCAAAGGCTTTCACCGCGGGGCCACACACGACGCGCCGACAAACGACAAACGACAAACCGCTACGCAAACAGCGCTACCGCTGGAGCACTTCGGGTGCCGCAAGGGACTGATCTCGGACCAGTTGGATGAAAGGGGAATTTCGAGGATTTGGACTTCTGTAGCTTAGTCTTATAATTGAGAGTTGATTTCGCGATATTACATCAATGATAAATATTTTAATCTTCAATGAAGGAGCAAACACTTACTTTCTAAATTTTGTATAGAAACGTATAAGTACTCGAACCGATCAACATCACTAATCGGAGAGTACTTTCTACATATTTAACAATACGACAACGATAATAAAATTGATGACCTAACTTTTATTATTTAATAAGACGTAGACTTGATTCAAATTAGGAAGCAAGTTAAACCAAATCAAAATATTATAAATTAATCTATGAAAATATTTTGATTGCAATTATATGACTGTAGAAGATTTCGCACAATAGAAACTACCAAAGTTAAGAGCATGTATAGAGTGTCAATACGAAGTAAAAACGTTAGCGAACACAAAGTTGTTAATAATTCCATCTGGCCAAAGTTTGTTTACCTCTGGGCGGGATCATCACCGGCGCGCACTCATTGGTCCGCGGCCGCGCGGTTACAAACGAGTAGCGATACGCAACATTTGGCTTCGCTTATAATTTTATTAACGCGGTAGTAATATCTCAAATTCATTGTCCCGCTCCTCCGTAAAATATAATATTGTGATGGTTTTATTAGTGAACGAAATAGGAGTAGTAAAATAGAGCGATTTGACTTTATTGCGGCAATAACAGAATTTCCATTTTAAATTTATTTTGCTGCATAACGAAACCACATTACAGTGACTCATTTATTTAAATGGCTTATTGAATGTAAAGTGCTACATGTTTATTGAATGACTTTATTTATCGCGTAAATAAAACGTAGACCGTCTGGTAAAATGGTAACCTATGCTATATTTTACATTTAACTTTATAAGTTCATAGGGCCCTATAAAATATCCAGGTTATCATGGACGACATGAGGTGAACTGCCGTAATGTCTCCACGTGCTTTAATTATTAATTATATATAAAAAAATTCTAATTAATACTCGACATTATCTTTTTTAAAAAGCTGGCGTTGAAATTAATGAATCAATTTTGTGAAATTGCCATAAATAGGCAAAGTGACTGAACAATTCTGTTTAGTCCGTCAGTTAGATTATAAAAAAATATTGAACACGGATTGTTTTTTTATTTGTCAAACAAACATTGACCACGATACAATGCATTCAAGTTGCGCGTGATGTCACACTTCCGTAAAATTTTTACTAAATAGTGACGTCGCAACCTCCACTCCAAAACTATAATGCTCTTTATCTTTGTGATTTTTTGTTAATTTAATAAAGAGTGAAAAATATCTGTCTAGTATATTTGTAAAATCTAACTTACGGACTATATAGAATTAATGTTTTTTAATGCAGTCATCATCCCTATTACAATTTAACAGGATATTAATATAACCCATATCTACTTACTAAAAAGGGATACACTTTCCTGCTGCATTTTTTTCCTGTCACAAAAATTAAATTAACTTCACGCCGATTTGTTTCGCAAATATTTGTATAAGTAGAATTCCATGTCTATATACACCTATCAAGAATATTAAGCAGTAACAATCGTATTACAAAGAGTTACACAAAGTTTAATTAGTACACACCATTTTATATGCTCGACGTGACATATTCTATCACCGTTTTAATTATTTTGCATTTAAAGTGACAGCATTTAAAAATATTTGGTTTATTTTTAGATTAAGTTCATCATGTTATGAATGTAGAAGGAGCGAAAGGTGTGTGTCAGGATCGTAGCAAATGGAAGCGCGTGATCTCTGCCTACCCCCATGGGAAAAAGGCGTGACATTATGTATGTATGTATGTATGTAAGTTCATCATTATAACACTGCCAAACTGTCAATAAAGTAGATATAAATAAATTAGGTATTTATATGACAACATCACATTGAATTATCTGATTCAAAAATACTTGTACCTATTAAGGAAATCAGAATCAACGAGTTTACTACGAACACCTCGACTCGAATAAATGTATTTGTATCTGTTTCATCAACAATGTTTATCCCAGTTTGGGTCTCGAATCTGCGTCCTTTGCCTTCGACGTCCCTTACAACACGGAGCTGAGTGTCAGACATGCTAATTACAGTTTAACACCAATTAGTCACATTGTGAATCACAGAAGCTATCGGAAAATACTTGTGACATAACAATTCAAAAGTATATATCAGAGTCTTTATACTACTTACTAGCAGCGCCCCGCGGTTTTGCTCGCGTATTTCCCGTTCCAGTGAGAATACGGGGATAAAATAGCTTATGTTACTCGCTGATAAAGAAGCTTTTAATTGGTGATTTTTTTTTTAATCGGTCCAATAGTTTCAGAGCAAACAGAAAAATTATCAAATCTAAAGTAATTAACTAACTAACTTAACTTCACGCCACTTCCCTAGCGGGGTAGGCAAAGAGAACTGAACCCAGTTTTATTTTTGTCTAAATGTGGCCCCTAAAAGGCTTGCTGCCCCCTTAACTGTGCCTATCCCTTCGGGGATTACGGGCGTGATGTTATATATGTCCCAAATAACAATTAAAATTGCTTTGCAGGTAACATAATCAAATCTTTCCTCTATAATAGTGTAGATGAGATGATACACGCCTGGCTTCATCCACGATACCCCTTGGCTTGCAGCTATTGCTGATGGGTGTGCAGCAAATGTAAACTATATACTATGTTTACTTTTAATTTAAAAAATTCTGGCCATTTCGTAGAAACCCGTTTTTCCTCATGAATGTCTAGTTCCGATAATAATATTCAGCTAATTGGTTTTAGGTGGAACAACAAATCGGGCACATTAAACGCGCGCTTGCGCGTTATCGCGCTGGGAGCGGGAAAACGCTGATCCTCGCAAATCACACATGTGTGTAATTGCCCCGTATCGGCCGCGCACGCGCAGCGTGCGATTGTGATTTTACGCGAATGTTAACATTTTTGTTTGGTCAATGTCATTGTAGCGGTGTGGTCCAATCAGTGGTGTTGGTTAGGCCTTGTTTAGTAATGGCTGATTAGGGCTGTCGTTATTTTGTTTGTCGATTTTCTGTCAGAAATCATTAACTTTACCGATATTTTTTATTGGGTTTAAATGCAATTTAACTAAAACTTACGACTTAATTTAGAACATATTTTTTTCCTTTGATACAGTAATAAGCAAAATACTGTTTCGGTGCTGAACTTTGCTATTTTCAGGAATAATTGTTTTTTTCACGTAAAATATATTTTTATTTCTAACACATTTATCCTTATTAAATAAAATTGAAACATAAAAAAAACATTACTTAAAAAGACACTAACATAATGTGCACTAAAACGTTTTAGAAGAAATTCAAAGACATTTCCGAAACTTAATTTAATATTTCACTTTCGCCACAAAGGCGTGCGCCTGCGCATCTTTAACGAACCATTTCACCCTTTGTTCTCGCGCCGGGAGCGGAGTTTTCTCGTTCATGCCAGGGTTGCCCGCATAAATCTTTATTTTCTTTGATATTTATTACGAGCTATTCCTTGGAGTGCAGTCTTAACCGTGAATCAGACTAGTCGAATGGCCTGTGGTGACATGTATACCTAGTTATCTGCTGCTACACTACACGACAATCAAGACTAGGTCTAGGTTATAGATTTCCAACGGGAGAGCCCACTAGGAGGGGGGTGTTACCGCCCGCTAGTGGGCGCTGGAGATATTCGAGGGGGCGGAAGCGGGCCAAATAGGCAAGTGGGAGGCATTAAGGCAGTCAACAAGACGGATGCCACATACTATCTAGTTAGAAAATTAACTTGGCCACTATTTTTAGCCGACTTCAAAAAAAAGGAGGAGGTTCTCAATTCGTTTTTTATTTTTATTTAAAAGGCGACAAATGGTTTATAGGGTTTGGGGTATATGAACGAGTAAGCGACAAGCAAGCCACTTTTACACAATGTTTCATCTAACCCAGCCCATTTTTATTTTTGGCTAAATGTGGCCCCTTAAAGGCTTGCTGCCCCTTTATCTCTGTCTACCCCTTCTTCTTGATGTTATATATGTCCCAAAAACCATTAAAATTGCTTTGCAGGTAACATAATTCAGCTAAGTAGATTTTAAGTCAAGACTTGAGGTGGGAGCTGATTACTAAAACGTTCAGGAGTTGGCAAGACCCAGCCCAGTTTAATTCTAACGAACAGCCCTAATTTGAGATGATATTATACTCGTGATGTCTTCCGAATTAACGAATGGCACATTCGAAGAAAACACTAGTAACTGTCAACGCCGACGTCAAAGAGCCTCGTAAATTAGCCCGCAAAGAAAGATGTATCTCTTGTTTCCCGCCGTACCTCCATCCTTGTCGCACTCGCCACGTCCACGCGTAAAGCTCTCTCTTTCGTCAACCAATTAGGCACTCAAAGAAAGGAGATTATTAATCGGTAGAGATGCTACTAATTTCTTTCGATAAAGCGAATTATCGACAAATACCAATATTTTAATCTTAGATGTAAAGATTTTTCAACGATAACTTTTATGTACATTTTTCTTCATAGCGTTTTGAGTCTAGGTTTTAAAATGCTTAATAAAAATTGTCTAAATTAAAAGTGATTCGTATATTCTTGCAATGAAATAAAACGTGCATTCAACATTAAGTTTCAGATTAAGATTTAGAAATTCAGAC
Organism: Glyphodes perspectalis; assembly: GCA_951394215.1. NCBI lineage: Eukaryota > Metazoa > Arthropoda > Insecta > Lepidoptera > Crambidae > Glyphodes > Glyphodes perspectalis. The sequence goes on from OX596216.1 coordinate 14,538,326, forward strand.
GGATTCTGCTTTGAAATATCTTTCTGTTGTAATGACTATTGGAAGTGGATGGATGGAAATAAGAAAAATATTTAGTAGGTAAAAAGATGAGAAGTTAAAAAAAAAATCATATTTAATTAAATATCTACAGTGTGTTAGCATAAAGGTAATATGTTCTAAAAATACTAAAATAATTAATGATTGGTATGTTTGGATATTACAGGGGCGCAATGAAAGCTCTTAGAATCACTTCACGAAGAGATACGGGTAGAAATGGATTTCACTGATGCGACATCGACCACTGCGACTATATACAGTATTATTACTAGATGCTGATGCAGATTTTTATCGATATCGATAAAAGCATCTTCGCACCTCTAGCAATAAGATGTCCGCTAATGTGTTGATCAGGTTATATCTCTCCGTGAATAATCCGAGTTTTACACTTTATTAGTTTTGTTGTGATCGCGGTGTTATGATATGCGGGCTTCACGAAATGCGTTATGGCTTCATGAGTCACGTGACTAGTCTCATTTGTGTAACGACGAAAACAATTTGGTGGATATTTTGAAAACTTTTGTAAATATTGTGAGGTTGAAATACCTCATAAAAATCTGTAAAAGTGTCTTAATGTCTTTCTATTTACGTGAAATACCGCTGTCGAGAAGTATCACTTTTCTAAACTGTAATACCGCAAGAAACAAAAATACAAAACGTATGCGTCTGCGCTAGTAGCTCAATGGTAAGGACACGCGCCTCTTAACCGAGAAGTGCGGGTTCAAACCCGGGCACTTACCTCTGGATTTTTCAAATCTATGTACGTATTTATACAACTAGCTCGACGGAGAAGGAAAACATCGTGATGAAACCTGCAAATTTAAACAACTTTGGATTTGTAACCAAGATCCAAAAAGTACTAGTTGTATCCTAGGTCCTTCTACTACACACTAATAAAAAAAAAAACATTCAGTCGAATTGAGAACCTCCTCCTTTTTTTGAAGTCGGTTAAAAATAACGCGAATGTTCATCTTTCATCTTGTTTTACAAAAGGTAGAATGGAAGAGATAACATCTTCACTGTAACGCGATAATGTAGTCTCAGCATTATGGCCGGCCAGCTGATCGCTCTGCGCGGGCGCACGTGTGCTCGCACTTTTTGCTGATTCCGCGAAAGCGCCACGCTTCAAAGTGTCACTCGACCACTTCAAAGGGTTGCGCGGGAGTCGCAGGAGCGGGCCGTTCCTGAAAACTGCTTTGAAACAAGTTCTTGAAAACAAAACCGAATTGTTTTGGTGGGCTTATTGATGTTTGTACTAGAAGGTCAAGAAATAGTTAATTGAAGATCCAGAGGTATATTCTAGGTTTAGAAATGGAGACTGACCATGAAGGTTGCGTATCTACATTTTATAGTAAGAGTTCAGACAAACTAAAGTTTGGACTAAAATTGGTGTATCCTTCTCCAATGTCTTAGATTTAGCCTTACTAAATAAAGTGTATTTTGATGCCTGCAAAGACTAGACTAGGCATCCGATTATTTATCAGTTACCCTACGTCACGTATGCCCCATGCGCCAAGAGTTGACGGTTCGATCCCCACCCAGGACAAACATTCGAGTGATGAATACTTGTCTTTGTTCTGTGTCTGGGTGTTAATATTTCACATTTAAGTATATAATTGTAATACCACTTTTAAACCATAATCCAAAAATTGTTTGGTTCCCCTATATTAGGGTTACGAAGGTCAGATCGGCAGTTGCTTAAATGTAATTACCAGACTCGCTAAATCCTGGATCATGGTCTAAGTGGACCCCGTCTAAACACGGGACATAACGCTAGGAAGATGATGACTGTTGTTTCTGATATCCGTAACACAAGTGCTTACGCTACTTACCACGGAGTCAGATCAATGTATGTGATGTAGTCTGGTATTTAATTATTTATTTATAATAGTCTTCTTTTAGGACATGCCAGGCATGGAACACGTTAGTACATTCTTATTGAGTTCTAGAGCAACATGGAACTTCTTAATCACATGGATTTAATATATAAAGGATTATCATTTTGCATCTATGTATCTATCACAAACACATTTTCAGTGACCCATAAAGATGTAAATATTGTATTAACCAAAAGCTGTATTACAAACGGAAGCAGTTGATGTGTAGACACTCCCGCGGCGGTCACGCCACATGTGCCCGCCCCGCCCACGGGAGGGACAAACACGCCGACACGCCGACACACCGACACCGACACACCGACACAGGCCGACAAAAACGGGTCGTTAGAGAATGTTGCGAATAATGCGCTGAAACAATAGATGTATCGAGTCCTGTCATCTGTACTTTACAAATAGAATACCAGATGAGGATTATGGATGTGAGACGCTTATGGTTATTAAATGGTTTTTGGTTTGAAATCATTTTTTTAAGTTTTCTTTCAATGTGCAGCAAATGTGCATACCGGATTGTAATATTAGGGTAAAACGACAGTTTTAATGGCATATCTAAAAGGTGGTGGTAGATAATTGTCTTAATGGAAAACGAAGTTTCTGGTGTAATTAGCTTTACGAAGTGTTATAAACTAATATTAACTCAATTTTTGTATTGAAAAATTCTGATATATACAAAAGAAATTTAGATGTTGTAAAATTGTAACTTCCATTTAGAATTTCATAAGTTCCTTACTGTCACTGAGTATTAATTCTACGTAACGCCGGGTATTTCCAAAAATATTTCCTTATTTACATTAACTTAAGAATTGCTGTTACACATACTCCAATGCATCATTTTAGAATTGGCGCACCAAGCTCCAATAACCCGTTCAGTGCTACGGATTCGCTCGGAGAGTTCACGTAAATCTTATTCTATTGCCGACGACTCGCCTAGTGAGTTCAGTGTTTTCTTCAAAAATTAAGACGGCATCCGAGAAAACACCATGAAAACTGTAACGGCAGTGAAGGTTTTAACTAAAACACACCAGCATTCGAACGCAACCATAGCCCGCCTATCCAACAATTAGCTCACTTCAGCAATTTGCTCACACCGCTACGAGCAACAGATTCCCACTTGCACATAACAAATCGCAGGGCACAGGGTTGATGCATGTCGCCCCGTCACTCCCCGCTCGTCGGCTGTCGTCGCGAGATGCGCGCGCGCGTGATGGATGCGACTCGCGCGCACGATGACGGACACGACTGGGAATACTGTATTCGCTATTTGTATGTTTTATTTGTGATTTATATGTCTTGTATTCACTAGTAGTAGGTGCTCTAAGAGGCATTGCTCTTCTAACCTCGATTTCGCTTATTATTAGCTAAAATCTTTCTAGCGTCATGTCCCGTGCTTTAACGGGGCCCGCTTAGACAATGATCCAGGATTTCGCGAGTCTGGTAATTAAATTAAAGTGACTGCCGATCTGACCCTCGTAACCCTAAGATAGGGGTACCAAACAATTTTTGGATCATGGTTACAAATTCAAAGTTGTTTGAATTTGCTGGTTTCATCACGATGTTTTACCTTACCACTGAGCTAGTGGTATAAATACGTACATAGATTTAAATCCATAGGAACGTGTTCGGGTTTGAACCCGCACCCATCGGTTATGAGGCGCGTAGTGTAACTTAGTTTTAAAAAAAAGAACAAAATATATTATCACTTAAATTTGTTTTTTATCTGGGGTAGTTATATACCAAACGAGGTTCGAAGCTTGCTACAATTACAATCCGTAGTCTAAGGCAGTCCGGAAGTTAAAATTCAAGACCGATGAAAATGCGATCACTTTGACTTTAGATTTTTAGGAATTTATGTAAGTACAACTTAAAGATAATCAGGAGATTAGCCCCTATGCTACCTTGATTTAAATAAAGGTTTCCATTTGTTTAAACAAGTTAGTTAATGATCTAAATCTAGTTTGGAAGACTGGTTTCATGAAATGTCAATTTGTTGCCCTTTTCATTTTAATTCAGCGCTATCCTATAGAGAGTGCTATCAATCTGCTTAGTGTAATTGCTAATTAACGTCAATATCGTAATGGCCGCTCGGCTCATTAACGTTCGTTCGAATGCGAGCACCATTGTCTATCGTTTAGTAGTATTGGACGCCGCCAGCAGATATAATTCGCTTGGCTCATGATCACAACTGTTATAAATTACGTCGGTGGGTCAACATTCTATAATTTAGCTTCTCTATTTAGACATTGGTAATAATCGGCGAATAAATATATTTTAATCGAGTAACTTGTCGTAAAAGGCGACTAATGGTATATCGGGTTTTGGGTGTGTGATTGTGTAGGCGACAGGTTAGCCGCTTGTCACTGCTTTTTTACAATTTTCCATCTGGCCTAGCCCAGCTTTATTTTTGGCCGAGTGTGGTTGAAAGGGCGTGCTGCCTCTTTGACTCAGCCTACCCCTTCGGGGATTATGGGCGTGATGTTATGTATGTATATATGTAAATAAAGCGCAACGCAATGCGTTAACCTATAAAGTACATACATAAATAGCACGTCCATAATCCCCGAAGCGGTAGGCAGAGTCAAAGGGGCAGCAAGCCCCCTTTAACCATATTCTGAAAAAAATAAAACTGGGCTGCGTTTAATGGAAAATTGCGAAAAAGTAGTGACAAGTGGCTAGCTACTGTTGCCTACACAATCACATACTCAAAACCCGTTATACTATTAGTAGCCTTTTACGACATGCTAGGCAAGAAACACAGTTGCCACATTATTTTTAAGTCTCAGTCCAACATGGGACCTAAAACCTATAGAGTTAACTCAGTAAAATGGTCGTGGAGTGCAAATTAGGAGAATTAGATTAAAAATAAATTAGACAATGTATTTTTACCGTACCAACCATTATTATATGTATTTATTATTACAGAGCGGTGGTAGCTCAATGATAAGGACACGCGCCTCTTAACCGAGGAGTGCGGGTTCAAACCCGGGCACGTACCTCTGGATTTTTCAAGTCTATGTACGTATGTATACCACTAGCTTGACGGTGAAGGAAAACATCGTGATGAAACCTGCAAATTCAAACAACTTTGGATTTGTAACCATGATCCAAAAATTGTCTGATTCCCCTATCTTAGGGTTACGAAGGTCAGATCGGCAGTCGCTTCAATGTAATTACCAGACTCGCTAAATCCTGGATCATGGTCTAAGCGGACCCCGTCTAAACACGGGACGTAACGCTAGAAGATGTATGTCATTATACAGCTAGCTCAATCGTTAAACCGTTAAAAGTAAAATAAACCGCATACTTCGTTAAGGAATATCTATAATATAATATAGAATAGGTAAAATTTTAGTTAAGTCGCTAACGCACTAGAGTAACCGATATCGGATAAATAGTCGCGAAACTTAAATAGTAATGGGCCGGACATATCTGCCGCAGAGACGACGACAGACGAAGCCATAAAATCCTGCATTGGGTACCTCGGACAGGAAGGCGAAGCGTGGGCAGACCAGCTGCCCGATGGTCAGTCAACTTAAGAAAGACGGCAGGGCCGACCTGGACCAGAAACGCCGCATCGAGAAGTTTGTGGATATCTATGCAAGAGACATATGTCCAGCAGTGAACGCAGACATGCTAGGAGAGAAAAAAAAAAGTTCAGTTCTCTCTGCCTAGGGTACGCCGTTAGGGAAGTGGTGTTAAGTTTATTTAGTTGGTTAGTTAAAATATGAGCATGATTAGTCTTGCCTGGTATTCGGTCATTTTCTCATCACTATTCGGATGAACGAAATAGTCAGACCAATGAGTCCTGAAACTATAAGCATGATAGTTCATAGTTTTAGGATTACAAATTTTCTATTTATGCGTATTTAGACTTTTAGCTTACTAATTTCAATTGTTTTTCAATATATCGATGGTAGCTAATCATCCCGCTAAAATTTGAGGCTACTAGACAGTTTATTCTAGTATAGAATATTAGATACCTAGTGCCTAGTAGTCAGTCTAGACATTCTAATAGGTTCCTGCGAAGCTTGCATATTCGTTTAACTAGATGTCAGCGGTAATTGGAAAAGCGTTGCCAAATGTATTTATCAGGGCCTGGTGATGGACCGCCGCTGTAACTCAAATCTTCGCATGGCACGTTGCGTGGTTACATGGGCTATGTAATGTACGTACGTGTCCATACACGTCCACACATTTATTAGGATTATTATGTTAAGGACATACATTATACCATTTTATTGTATGTCCTGGACGTAATAACTTTTTAATTTAATCACGCTTGATCGATGAAATCGCGAAATGAATAATTGCACTACGAACACAAAACTCTGATACCAAAAAATAAATATCAAAGAGCGCTGCTTGCAAAATAGTTATTTTATATAAATATAAATATCAGACTACATCACATATATTGATCTGACTCCAAGATAAGTAGCTTAAGCACAATAGCTTAAGCAAATCAACAGTGGTAACTCAAATATATACTTAAATATTGGATATTAACACCCAGACACAGAACAAACACAAGTATTTATCATAGGAATTTTAGTCCTGGGTAGGGATCGAACCCACAACTCTTGGCGCATGGGGCAGGGTCACTACCGAATGCGCCATCGAACCAGTGAAATGAAATGAAATGAAATTATGAAATGAAATTATTTATTTCTGCAAGTAGATTTGTAACAAATTCTTTTGCACGTCACACTTTTTTACCCTACCAGCACCTCGACGTGAATGGCCTGATGAGAAGAGGTGCCGCAAGAAACTCAACAGATAGCCTTTTTTTAAAAAAACATGTTTTACATATCTCTAATATGTGGTACATTAAAATAACATGACTAAAATAACATGTCGAAATAGAAGATCAAGAAATAGCAGATCAAATACAGCCTCTCTAAGAAGTATCTTAGAGAGGCTGTATTTGATCTGCTATTTACTAAGCAGTAGTAACTGCGTTTGAGTGGAAAGCATGAGATTTGTGATATTTTGAGACCGTTTATTGATACAAAATATTTAGACAAATTCATCAGCGAAGACAGAACTTAAAATTTATAGGGTACTAAAGTATCCGGTCACATTTGCCTTTGCAGGTAATTTTGTCATTATCATCATCGGCCTATACTCGTCCATTGCTGGACACAGGCCTCTCTATCGAACGCTACTTGGCCCCATCTTTAATCTTGTCATCATTCGTTATTATCTTATTAAATCACACAATGTATTCGGTGCCGAGATCCTAATAAACAAATGTCATTTATTTCGTTGTACAACACTTGTAAATACAAACCAACAGAACTCTTGTTCACATCCAGATCTCGGATGACAACCCGAAGCATCAATGTCACATCGTGGAAACATTGTCGCGACTGTCACGACGTTACTGGACGGATGCAACGCGAGCTGCGCGCGCGCATGACGGCTCCTTGACAGCTGTCACTCGTAATAGCGCGGGGGCATTTGTTACAGATTAGAGGAGTACTTCTAATTAGGAATGATGGTGGTTTTTAAATAACATGTTTTAGATATGAAGAGACGACTTTAATTAGTGAAGTGAAGGTATTACAAATGGTTTGCAATCAGGAGAGCATCGTATTTGTCTCGTTGTTCTATTTGATGAAATAGAAGATTTATTATGAAGTGGTCCTTTAGGCACTATATTAAGATATATTTATACATGGAACTGATTCAGAATGAGGTATTATCTTCAAAAAAATTTTTAGTCCGTAAATTATATTATCAAGAAATATTGAATACGTAATTTTTGCTTTTAAATCTTGAAAAATTACAAAGATACAGCGCTTCAAAGATCTGAAATTTAGCGCTTTACGCTACTTCGCCGGTAAAATTTTACACGCCTCGTGACGTCACTCGGTACTTTTACACGCTGTATATTCATCATTTTTAGTTTGTTGAACAAAAGAAAAAATACACGTAAGCAATATTTTTTTGTAATCTCAAAAGTAGACTATATTTTTTATTTGAGTAAAATAGCCTATGGAAGACCTAGAAGGAAGTTTCTTAATAAAATTAAACGAAATTGCAAAGATCGGAAAATTCGGTAAGGAACTATATGATATAGTATCTGCCTATCCTTATAGGAAAGAAGGCGAGGCGTAGTGTAATGCAGATCCTATGCGTACTGGCGCTGCTGCAGCTGGCGTCGTTCATTTAAAAGGACTCTTATGCTTCAATAAATAGTACATCATTTACTTTTCTGAAGGCGCAATTTAGACATACGGTATTCAAACAACCTTATGACCGCAATATAGTACCTAAGGCATATTAAAAATGATACCTACACACAAATTTTGGTTTTCATAGTTCATGAAAAGTTGAATGCACAAGCTATTGTCATTGCATTTGCATTGTTATTGAGCACGGTAGCCACGCTTTTCAGTAGCTGAAATGCAAATTATGGCAGAGCCAAAAATATGTCAGTTCTGATAACCGACGGGTCCGTAATTTGTCACTCGCGCGCATGTGTGCGGTGACGTCAGCGCCTGCGCCGGCGCTCCGGTAGCCATTCTCACTATTAATCCGGGACTTTTTACTACTTTATTGCAACAAATATACTTGTATACAATGCCAATTCCCTTGTTCTAAACTTGTCTTCTTGTCCTGTGGATACTAGGAGAACGGATAGACATAATTAAATACGTTTATAAACATTCATGACATGACATACAAATGTCCATGTTCATCACACGAAACATTTGCCTTTAGCGGGATTCGAACCCGTAACCCTTGGTTTCAAAGCCAGGGCCTCTGACCACTCGACCAACGGGCCTGTCAAATATAACAAATATATACCAAAAAGAAACAATCAGTGTTGTACGATAAAGTTTTCAACTAAGTATCTTAAAATTCTCAAGTCACAGTTATGTGGATCTATGGCTGAAAACCAGACGCGTGGTCACAGTAGCGTGCGCAGGCGCAGCGGGCCGTATGTCACCGAACACCGCGTTTGAAGTCGTCGCGTGTGAAACCGCACCCGCCGCGAAGCGCGCATTGTTCCCTTTTATTAGTATAATTGGCTGGAAGACTTCGTCGCCCTGACCCTTTGAAGGTGAGACGCCGGATTCTTGGGGTCCTCTTTCATCTTCGAAATTTATTTAAAGTCGCTGAATTTTTCACGCCGATCTGGAGCAGCGGTTTCTGAACTTCTGGCAATGGTATTCCTAATAACCTCGAAGTCAATTTTAATCTTTGTTAAATCGTAGGAGATACTATTTTCAAAAGTAGCTAACGAAAAATCCCTTTAACAGTAGGAGCATGAATAATGCTCTTGGAACTTTTACACAAAGGTGACAATCGCTTAACAAAAAGGCCAAATCCTTCTAAGTCAACCAAATATAACAGGGGTGGATTGTATTAAATTAAATTAATTAATTAAAGATTATATAAGTCCGATCAAAATAAGATAAGCTCAATGAAAATAGCGGGATGGCAGAGAGGTAAAGATGTATTTTTCTGTCTGTCTGTCTGATCAAGTGAATCTGACCAATGTTTATTATTCCAGACCCCAGCGGCGGGGGTATGGGTAACCCAGGCGTAGGCGGCGGCAGCCAGCAGTACGGCGAGGTGAACCAGCTGGGAGGCGTCTTCGTGAACGGCCGGCCGCTGCCCAACGCGGTCCGGTTAAGAATAGTGGAACTGGCACAGCTGGGGATCAGGTAAGGATCTAAAATATGCTGATGATTTCAATAGACTTCCCTTTAGTTTGAGAAAAGGAGCAAGGGCATTGAAAACATCATTGCAGTCGTAAACTAAACTGGCTCAATGACGCATTCGGTAGTGACCCTGCCCCATGCGCCAAGAGTTGGGGGTTCGATCCCCACCCAGGACAAACATTCGTGTGATGAATACTTGTGTTTGTTCTGTGTCTGGGTGTTAATATCCAATATTTTTATTTAAGTATATATTTGTAATAACACTGTTGATTCTGATTATTAAACAGTCAGAAGGTGGTCCAGTACTTTATTGCCTATTTATACTTATTATGAAAGCTAGATATTGTCGTGTCCACATTTTCCAATTTTGATTACTCCAATTAAACTATTATTTATTACAAATTATCTTATACAAATACTTAATCGATTCATCCTCTATGCACTAATAAAGTACTTCACCACATCAGGCCTTGTGACATCAGCCGGCAGCTCAGGGTATCCCACGGCTGCGTGTCCAAGATCCTGGCCCGGTACCACGAGACCGGATCCATTCTGCCCGGGGCTATAGGGGGAAGCAAGCCCAGGGTCACCACGCCAAAGGTAATGGGATTTAACAGTGATCAATTACCGACTAAATATTAGTTAATATTTATTTTGAGAATTGGTAGACGTGAGTCGTTATAGTAAGACCAGCGAGCTAGTTCTTTAGAACTTTTGATTACAAAATATGTCTTTCGTGCTCGTTTACCAACATGGATTTATACTAGGTACAAGCAAAGCATTGAAAGCAAAGCCGTTGAAAAAACAAGTATTGTTGATCTGTTTTTTTTTTTATATTTACTAGGAGACAAACATATAAGTAAACTCAGCCTTATGGTCCGATCTCATCTGGATGATCTGGACCTTGGTCTTAAAAATAATGTACAGACAATGCTCCTAGCCTAGCATGTCGTTAGGTATTAGGTTTGTGATTGGGTAGCTGTAGACAAAATTTTCACAATTTCCCATATAACTTAGCTTAATTTTATTTTGGCCTGAAAGTGTTTGAAGTCAAAGGTAAAGTCAAAATATTCTTTATTTATATAGGTTAGGGTTAAAAGAGATATGATTCTACCACCGGTTCGGAATGTTGCATCTACCGAGAAGAATCAGGCAAGAAACTCTGTAGTTACTCTTTTCAACAACAGTATTAACGAAGTTGTAAGAATCATATTTGACTTTGAACCATGTTTCAAAGTGGGCCTGGTGTGAAATAAGAAAAATAAAAATGTATAATTACTAAGAATAAAAAATATGACCCGACCAGAGAGTCAGAGTACAAGGAGAAGTGTTACTGCTCCTTGCACTCTGTCAACTTTTCAGAGATTACAGGCATGATCATATGTATGTTACATCTTGGTCATGTTCCAGGTGGTATCCTACATAAAGCAACTGAAAGCAAAAGACCCGGGCATCTTCGCGTGGGAGATCCGCGACCGGCTGCTGGCGGACGGCGTGTGCGACAAGTACAACGTGCCGTCCGTGTCGAGCATCAGCCGCATCCTGCGCAACAAGCTGGGCGGCGGCGCGCTGTACCCGGTGCCGCCGCTGTACCCGGTGCCGCCGCAGCGCTGCTGGCCGCTGCACCAGCCATATGACTACTATGTGTATCTACAGGTTGGTTTGCTTATTAGTATACTAAGTTTCAGAAATCGGAATAAATTTTATTCTAATAAACTTGTTGAACTCTCTCTGACTCTGCCTACCCCTTCGGGGATTATGGGCGTGACATTATGTATGTATGTGACTTGTTAGAGTTCGATTTTTAAAACTTACTAGCATTTGCAATCTAGCAATGTTTATCTTAACTTCTTTTCGAATATTTTTGATGGATTTTTGTACATTCTTGCTTTATCGGTTCAAATCGGTTCAAATACCGTAATCTCGAAATTCTTTTTGTGGTACTTTAAAAAAGGGCTACGACGCGTTGTGGTAAATGCAAAAGACCATAACATAGCGAAACTCGGCTCGTGATTCTTACAATAAAAGTAACTTGCCAAAGGACTTACCAACATCCCCCCCCACAGGGCCGGCAGCACGCAGCAGGCAACCCTCATTCCTTGCCCCACCCGCACCAGCAGCCGCCTCCCCACCACACGCACGCGCTCTGACGCTGACGCTGACGAGCGCGCGCTGCAGACTGGACCAGTGGCACTTGTTGCGTATTGACTGATGTTCCATTTACTTGTAAGTTAGTGCTATTTTCTACCGTTAAGATCATTCATTTGATTCTGCCTACCCCTTCGGGGATTATAGGCGTGATGTTATGTACGTAGGTATGTATGTAAGATCATTCATGCGTTGCAAGGTCTACTTGCAGTTGTCATAATTCTGGTGGCCGCTTACCATCTGGTAAGAGGTCGCCTTTAAAAGTAGAAAAAAGATATAAACTATATTCCAATACGATGACTGTGAAGAAGAGCCCTTCAAAAAGAGAAAAGGTTTTCACTGCTGCCGAAAATTTTACGAATGTTATTTGTGGATTCGGAGCAACACAAGCACAGATTCACCAGAGTCTTAGAAGTTACTAAGCCAAGACAATATTTGAGATTTTTTTGATGTGTAAATGTTTTATGGAACATCATCAGTACGTACATATGCAGGATAAAAAGTGCAGTGATATAGACATTGACTGGACGGTGATTGTCAGTGGAACAGTGATTAATTAATGTATTAATCAATAGGTATACGAATGACAAAGTATTAAACCACTAGTGTAAATACTACTTAATTAACGGTGTAAGATAATAGTGAATGATTAGATTATGTAAGTGTAGACTTGGTTATGTAAATTTGTTAGGATTAAACTTGAAGGTGATATCTTTCAGATTAAATAATGCTACATTGATGACGAAATAATTTGATTAAAATGGTTATTATATTTCTAATGTTTGTTTCATAAATTGCATAATTTAAAAACGAATAAGGATCTGGAAATTGTTTAGATTAAATGACTCATATTTATAGGTTTCAATGTTTTGGCTCAAATCACAGCGTATGTAAATATGTTTTGCATTACATTGGAGATAAATAGAATTTGAAGATATGTATTGTTTTTCTGATTATTCCATTTTATTTTTTTCAAATTTGATACCATGTGTTTATTATTTCCAAGACATTTCTATAAATATTTATCTTTTTATTTTAACCATTTGAATATTATCGACAGCAAAAACCTTGTGATTGTTAAATTATGTTTTAGCAGCAATTGTTTTTATTATAGTTAACATTTTTGTATTTATTATGTTAAAGTGATACAAAGGTTTTAGGGACTATAACAAACTGCAATTTAAACTTGTACTATCAGAATTAATAAGATGCCTTTAATTATGACCTAAGTTCAACTTATGCCTAATAACTTCACACAAATATATAAAAAAAAAACTTTAAAAACACTCGGATTTTCTCCTGAACAATTAGGTTTCGTATGCAAATATGCCACCAGGTTGGAAGGCGGTTTGTCACAATGACACTAATGTGATTGATACAAGTTAATAATAACCTGGTATTGCTATCCCTAAGACCAACAATTCTCTTGGACCAGATTTTAACGGTTTGAATGTTTCTCATAATTTAAGTGGGTGCAATCATGTAAATATGTACTTTAGTTATTTTACTTAGAATGGTACTTAATGATGCCACAAGGTTAGTAGGTACAGAAGGTTTTATTCAACGCAATAATTAGGTATGTAATAAGTGTGTTGAATATACCTACTATAAAACACACTTGTGATCGTGTGGAGAATCTAGGATCAATTGGAGCGAATTTAAGTTAGTATTGGGAGAGCTCATGTCTTTGATGAATAGCCCAGCTTTATGAAGCTTTTGTGGATAAATTCTCCTAGCTATTTCGTTTAATTATATTGAAACGTCAGGACCAGATTGGTATAATGTTTAAAGAATATTCTGTACAATGTGACGTGAATACTTGTAGAGTTAAGTGCTGTAACTGGCTACATGCGGTTATTTCGCGTTGTTATTAAATCACCCTCCTGTTCCTATTAATCTCGTGATGATGCAAACCATAGTGTAAGCCAAGGTTGTCTTGACGCGAATGTTGAGGACTGTACAAAATATTTATATTCTACCAACTAACGATAAGGTTTAAGGATAAATATATATAAAATTTGAACATATCTTCAAAATAAATTGGTTTGTTCTTTTAATTTGGCTTTTATTAATTTATTTCCTCGATGTGATTTAGTGATGATGTGTTAATGTGATTATTATTTCGCCTAATCAAGGAATAAATGCCACAAATTATAGAAAAGTTAGAAACAATATTTTGTTCAAAGGTAGGTACATAACAATATATTACCAGCATAAAAAAATGATGTATTTTTTTATACTTATCTATCTTAGAGACTAAGAAGTAATTATGTTCGCCCTAAAGCGTATACTTCAATAAAAATGTTACAATTTGACTGGCCCGTTGGACGAGTGGTAAGAGACCCTAGCCACGAAACCAAGGGTCGCGGGATCGAATCCCGCTAGGGGCAAATGTTTCTTGTGATGAACATGGACATTTGTACTCGAGTCATAGATGTTTATAAATGTATTTAAGTATGTCTATCCGTTTACCTAGTATCTATAGCACAAGCATAAGCTTAGTTTGGAACTAGGGAATGGGTGTGTCAGTCTGGAGAATTTATTATTATTATTATTATTTATTAATTTACTTCATGTACCTAGATCATAGAGAAGCTACTTCAAGTTGGTAATCAAAACGTAACAATTATAAACGAATCAAATTCTATAGACCTTGTCCCGTTGATCTTAAATCTTAAAATTTAAAATAAAGCTATGTAATTCACCACAAGTTTAGACCTAAATCCGTAAATTATAAGTTATACAAATATATTTTTTTCAATTTTTCCCAGACAAGTCACTTTTGAACTGCAATCACCCTAATATGCCTTAGATATAAGAGCTCAAATAAAGTGGGATCCTGAACAGGACTGTAGTGTACGAGTTATTCGGATGCACTCGTATAATATTTCCCTATGTATGACGTGATCTCCTAATGTAGGAACATATTTCGCGTATTAGCTATTGCGACAACCATTGAAAACACATTGTTTCTCGCTTTTTACCATGATAAAAAGTGTATTTGGTCTTTATTGGACTTTAATTGTGAGAACGTAACAGACAGACAACTCACTTACGCATTTATAATTATATATTAGTAGGCTAGAGTGCTCATACGGACACGAATCACAAAGGGCGTGACGTCACCGCGGGTGCGCGACTATTTCGGAATTGTAAAAGAACGCGTAATTGATTCTGCGCGGTGCGCGGGCGCAGAGCGCAGGGCTGGCTCGACGCCGACTGGGCTGAAGGGTTTGTCCCTTCGGTCCAAAGGCAATGGATTCTGCGAAGGCGAATGGAACGGGTCATGTTGTATTTGAGAAATACTTAAAGGTTAAAGATGTATGCTTGCTTATACAACCTTTGCAATAAATCTAAGGCGGTATAAGTGAAATATATTGTTTGATTGATGGGGTTATACATTTTTAAATGTAGTACTTAGACAACAATTTTAAATTCCGTAAGGAGCAATTTTAAAATGTGCTCGAGCCATAAAGGTAATAACTAAATAAATACATCTATTCATTAGCTAATATCCCTAGTGTACCTCCGTACATGCTGTGCTTAGGTTAGTGTTAGACAGGTGAGAGAATTTACAAGAAAACCCTAAAACCTGTCTATCATCTACAATCGCTAACACTCTATCGTCATGGTGTCATATATCTTATTATCGAAGCTTCGAACCTCGGTGGAGCTCTCTTTTGTTGGCAAATCACTCGTGGGCAGCCCTGCGCGGCGTGTAAAACAATAACCGAGCGGATATTGGCAGCGGCTGCGCCCGCGCAGCGCCAATTAAACCGCTGCTTTGTTCCGAATTTTATAGTAATCCGAAATTTTACTGTATTAATAACAAACTTTACGAGCGCCGCGCGGCGAAAAAGGGCGGAGCAAAAAATATATGTGCGGGCGGCGCGCGCGCAGGGACGTATTGAAAGGTTCTGTAAAGAATAGTTTTATAGCATAAAAGTTAGTGCTCGGTTTAAACCTAAGGAAAAAAGTTTCAATCAAAAAATAGATTGAACTGTGTTTAATTGAAAAGTGCAGAAATTAGCTCGTCGCCTACGCATTCACATGCACAATATCCAATATATTGTGGTATTTTACGACATGCTGACCAAGGAATATAATTAACACATTATTGTAAGTCTGACCACCATGGGAAATGAAAAAAACTAACTAACTTCACGCCACTTCCCTAGCGGGGTAGGCAGAGAGAACCGAATAAAGCTGCCATTTATCCCAATTCACAAGGTTTTCCTGCAGAACTGCCAAAAAATTACTAACTGGTACGCCGTTAGTCATCAAGCTGTATACTTAGAGGGTTACATTTTAATAAGGTCAAAAGTAAGTATATATGCCCCGGCGGTATTCGAACCCGCGACTCTTGGTTTTGAAGCCAGGGTCTCTGACCACTCGACTAACGGGCCAGTCAATTAGCATTTAGGGCATACCCGATTTAGCCTCAACGGTGGCTCCACACTACCCTCTGACAGAACCCCAAAGTCCGCCGCTAGCCACCCGATCCGCGTGTTCGTAATTAAAGTCAGTGCAGGCGGGCGCTTTGTCGCGCGACGTCGCGTCGCGTCGCATGTCGCGTGTCGCATGTCGCGCGGTTGGTCACGCTCACCGTGAAATAGGACGGGTTACACGCTCACGGCTCTATACCTTGCGACAGATTGCGACGCTGAAATGAGCAAATGCTGAATTTGCTGAAATTTATTATTTTGGAAGGACTTCCGATGATGGACTGGAGATTTGTCTACATTGCCAGACTGGAGACGAAGGTTAAGTAGATACTCCACTATCTTATGGAGATTACGACTTTATTAAAATAGATACATACATATAATCTAGTTAGCAATTTCCGAAGGGGTAGGCAGAGTCAAAGGGGTAACAAAGCCTTTAAGCACTTTTGCCCAAAAAATAATCTGGATAACACCTAACACCCCGTACACTACAAGTTGCCTTTTACGACTTGCTTGGCAAAGAACACAACTCTTAGGTTCAAGATCAATATGGGATGAACTTTATTGCACAGAACTGGAAATTTAGATAAACAACCTTAGCAGTTTACCTTAGTTAGGTCGAGAAATCCGTGCGATGAATAAAATACAACCAATGTAAAAACCCTACCCAGATCGATATAAAATGTAGCTACAGAGCTATGCTACCTACGGAGTTTTTAGATATAATAGAAATTCGTATATTCAAAATTAAACGAAAATTAGAATTGAAAAAACTATTCGGAACGTGTTTCTAGTAAATCAAAAAAATCGTGTCCGGGCGCCACACAGTCGCGGTGGCTTGACCAGGCACCGAACCGCAACCGCGGCTCCCGTTTCAGACGCGCCGCCGCGCATGTGCGCGCGCGCAGCCCGGCCCATTGGTCACGCCGCCCGCGCCGCGGACAGATGGCGACATTTGACACAACTTTGTTTTAGCCAATCTTTTATCTAGCGTATCGTTCGGTCGCTAGTCGGTGTAGCTTTAACTGTAATCTTAGATTTACCGACTGTTAATACGAGTAGCTGACCTATAGATTATATCCTTACCAGTGGCGTAAATATTACGTACTATTTATGGGCCATTAGTAAGTAATATCATAAGACTATGCTGGCTGGAGTGCCCCATGCTCACGGGCCTCCTCCGAGCAGGGACCAGTGGTTTATGTATCTCAAAGGTATTAGAAGCATCATTTAAAAGTGTATGATTATAAAGAAACACTTAGATACCTAAAATTACGCCCGTGATCCCCTAAGGAACAGGTAGAATCTAATGAGCAGCAATTTCTATTAACTACTGTTAGTATAGGTACATTTAAATAAATAAATAACCGACAACATCAAATACATTGATCTGACTCCGAGCGACGTAGTTTAAGCACCTTGTGTTACGGATATCAGAATCAGCAGTGGTATTACAAATACATACTTAAATATTAGATTATTAACACCCAGACACAGAACAAACACAGTATTCATCTCACGAATGTTTGTCCTGGGTTGGTTCGAACCCACAACTCTTGACGCATAGGGCAGGATCACTACCAAATCGCCATCGAGCCAGTCAAAACAAATATTCAAAAGTGGCAAAAGAATAGTTGAATTTGAGATTTACTGAATGTTTACAGCTTACTTTACCCAGTTGTAAAAGCCTTATTTACAGAAATGGAAGGTAAAATACAGAACCTACCAGCCGATTTTTTGATACTTATGTAGGTTCACATATTAATAAATGCTTTAATTTCTTTCTTCGGTGCTATCAATTTCGTCGGTTCAAACTTCGCGTTGAATGTTAATAAGAGTTCGATCCCGGCAGCTCCGGATTCAAAATGTAAGAACAAATATAAATAAATAAATATCTGATAACATCACAAAAGTATATTGAACTAACTCCGAACTAACACACCCAGACACAGAACAAACACAACACAACACAGGAATGTTAGTCCTGGGTGGGTATCGAACCCACAACTCTTGGTGTATAGAGCGAAGTCACTACCGAATGCGCCATTGAGCCAGTCAACAATTGTAGAGCTGTCCCCCTGCCCGTGGAACTCGTGCGCTGCTCTATTTATTATAATAACCCCCTTTGTGTACGCCCATGTGTCATAATAATAGCTGTTTTTCATTCATTTGTTTGGTTAGATGTTTGTTACAACGGTTACAATACGGTCTTAAAATGCAGGTTAAACATTTAGACCATATTTTAAATAAACTCCTTTATTATTTATTTTATCACAAGTTCTTTTTTCTATTTATATAATTTATTATCAGCTTTCTATTAGTGAAAGTTCCGTACAAACAAACGAACTACTGCTTATACTTTTATATGCAATTAGTCCTAATAATTTTTTATTACTAACAGACATTTAAATTTTATTCTAAGATTTATCTTTATCTAAAATGAATTTATTGGACTTACACCAATTAATAAATCAACCTTATCCGACTTCAGATAAGGGCTATAGATATGTATCTAATTAAATAAGTAAAATTATCTTGTCCAATAGATATTTTAATTTTATCTCATTGGATTTTATTTGTCTAGTTTAGGTATGAATAATTTGTAAATTAGTGCCATCTAGTGATGAGTGAAAAAATATTAAGTGCGTTTTGTTATTCCAGCTCAGCGCAGTTGACGTAGACTCTTGCCAGTTTGTAGTTCTGCCGCTGCACGCAAGATGGCAATACATGTCTATCGGTGTGTAGGTGGCGATTGTTGTATTATTTAATACCTACATTTTCTATGAGTATTATTACATAAATAACTATTATTCTAAATTTTTTAATAAATGTAAAAAATGTACGTAAGTAGAAATTACGTTTAAATGATCAAGTCGTTTTGTAAAATTATCACTAAATGATCTTAGAACATTTGGACAAAAATTTTTATTAAATATTTTTAACTGCATGGTACCTAAGCAAAATCCAAAAAAGTTCAATAAATTAAAAATACTCTAAATTGGACCATTCGGAATAATTACCTATCTACCTACCTTCTCCCTAAATTTTTACAATAGATAACAAATTCAGTTGTTTCATAAAAGATGAAAGTAGTAAAAGCAGTGGCAATTTAAAAGGACACCTTTATTTGTTTGACCTCAAAAGTCGCCTCTAAAACCACAGGTATCAATCACTGATCATGATTTCCGAAATAGATTTGAATAAATAATAAAAAATACGTGCTTTACTGACGCTCTACCGATAATTAATCCGTGTCTGATTACTAAAGAACAATTCAGATAGGCAATCGTAACACCAAGTTGATGTTATCGGGAAAGCCTTTTTGCACACGGCTCGCACTCACGTAACGAGGGCCGTGTGCAAAATTGGATGATTGACTAATTATTATCTGTTATTTATTAGGTATTTTTGTCATAAGGATAATTAGAATTTTAAAGTTGAAATGATGTCACTATAAATCAGACCAAAATAAATATGAAGTATGGCATCTTAGCCAGTTTAATTTTTTGGCTGAATTTGGTTAAGGTTTCTAGCGGCCCCCCTTGACTCTGTCTACCCCTTCGGGGAATGAAGGCGTAATGATATGTTGGTATGCATGGGTTCCTTTACTTCTTAGAATGTCGTAAAACGTTATTGGGTATTGGGTTGCTGATCATGTAGGTTACAAGCTAGCCGCTCATCACAATGGGGTATTATCATCAAAAAATGCTTTAAGTCCGAAAGTTAGATTATCAAAAAATATTAAATACATATTTTTTGATTGATCTGATACCTACTCGAAAAATTACAAAGATACAGCGCATCAAAGATCTGAAATTTAGCGCTTTTCGTCACTTGGACAGTAAAATTTTAAACACCTAGTGACGTCTTGCAGTACTTTAACGTGATGTATCCTCATCATTTTTATTTGGTTGAACAAAAGAAAAATACGTAAGCAATATTTTGTAATCTCAATATTTTTTGAGGAAAATAGCTTAATATATTTTTGACTGAATGTGGTGTAAGGCGTTATTGCCCCTCGGACTCCCCTACACTTAGAAATAGCAAGTGTGATAGTGCATGTATGTATATACCCTTTACAACTGTTGATTAATGTGTTGTTATTGAGAGGCATATCCTGTTTAATTTTAGGACCACTTCAGAAGTAAAATAGAAACCCGAGTTTGTGTTTTATTTTGTTGTACAGAGCCTGAATAGATTTAACTTAGCTAAATTAGCCTTTCGGTAAGTCTGCTTAAATCTACGATTAATTCATAGATTTAGAATTTTTTGACTACGCAAAAGATACATAAAGCGTGGGAGCGAGAAATCCTGCTGAAATACAAACCGCCCGAGAGAAAAAGAGACAGCGAATGAAGTACCTATATGTCAATGTTTTTGCGAGTAAGAGGCCATAGCGTCCCGGTCTATTCTACGTCGCAGTGAAATTCGTGAATTTATGTATTAAACCTTTGATTATAATCGAGAATATTAAATGTGCAATTAAAATGACTTGTTCTGTACGTGATTGTGAGATTACACGACGGAATAAATCCAAATAAATACACTTTTCACAGGTAAATACGATTTCATCATTAGATTTTTTCAAACCATATTTTGTCAAATTGTTGCTAGTAATCGGTTTAGAAAAACATGTTTACAATAGTATATTGATTATAATTGATATTTCTAAGTATACATCGTGATTATAAACAGAATTGGGGAAAATATTGTGTAAAATAGTAAATAGTTTGGTTACGCTAGTGCTTGACAAAGTGGTGACGTCACGAGTATCGATAAAAACTTAATCGTCTTTTAGCGACATCATGACATGAATACAAAGTTATTTAGCTAAGTTATGTTGAAATATAATTTAATATTCACATACACTCATTATCTCCGTAAATTTGTTAGTTAAGTAACTGATAATTTTTCTAGATTTCCAAGCAACCCAGCATTGTGTAAAAAGTGGATGCGGACTATAGACAGACCAGATTGTACTCCCAGTAAGAACTCCACTATCTGCAGCAAACATTTTGACGGCAAATGACGGCAACAAAAAATTTGTTGCACCACATATTATTTTTAAATAACTAAATGTCACCAAATTAAAAGTTGCTAATATATTATTTGTTTCATTTCATTCCATAAGTCAAAGCAAAAGTCTTGTCTTTTTGTCTTATAGGTATAAATCATAGAACATGTTTCTATTTTTTTAATTTTTTACACGCTGAGTATTACGAGGAATACATTTTACCATCTCATTGTTTATAGAACTGCTTAGAATGCGATTTCTTACCGACCAATTCCGATTTACCTAATATAAACAACTGCTGATTTCATCAATGCCATAAATAATTTATCAAAAGTATAAAAAAGTGTTTTAAATACCTATACTATTAGTAGGTATACAACTGAATCAGTCGATAATGTAAAAGTGCGTCTTTGACAACACTATTTTTAACCCACACATAGACGTCAACCAACACATGCTTAAATTTATTTTGGTCATGTCTCCGAGCCGTCATTGTGTATCTTGTACATTCTAAATCTATGGATTAATTACAACAATAAAACTACGGAATGTTTAAGTTTATAAAAAAACACTGCGCTTAAACACGTAACGTACTAAAGCAGTAGGTATCCGAGTTGTTGGGCCATTGGTATTTGGTTCAATTGATCAATGAGTTTGCCGACCATTCATTTAATATATATAAGTAGAAGAGCCACACCGACGGTTCATTTCTAAAAATTAAGACTAAACGGGACAATCATATATTTATGGTTTAATCGTTTACAAATTGTTTCAGACACTTTCATAGATTGATAGATCAGATATCTACACACAGATAGGTATACCACCATGAACGCAATATCCTTGAATGGATCGGCAGAGTCCAAAGAGTAGCAAGTCCCTTTGACCACTTTTATTCAAAAATAAAAGGTTAGGTGTTGAGGGTTGACTTATTTATACTGTTTGGTGTTAGTTAATGAAATGAGGAGTAACTGAAGTTATTCGGCTCGCCACGGAGCATTATACAGCCGTATTATATCGTTCTATGGTTTAGTTTTGAATATAGTCTATTTCTTCCTTTTTACACTAATGAGTTTCTATTGGCAAAGTGTTTATTACCAATAAGGAGGTTGGTTGTCTAACATTACGTATGATGAAAAATTTTAAAAGTAGTAGTCACTTGTTACAAGTCCCTAGTTAGTACTTGATTGATGAATGAAAAAGTGAAAAGTCTTATAATTCTGAATACTTTATTTTATTTTTTCAAAGAGTCCTCCATTAAATTGTGGCATCCGCTACCGCTGTTTAGGTACCTACATCACAGACTCTCGATACTTGTCTCTATAAGAGTTATTTTTGAGGAAAGATCAAAAGAATGCAAAATAATCAGACAAACGTTACTTTACGTTCGCTATAGACTTCTAATTGCTTGGAAGCCTGGCATTTTTATTGTAAGTTACTCTTTTCTAAATGGCGTCAGGTCCTATGCGATCTGTACCAGTGAAGGTAAGTGGTTAAGGGTTATTTTTGTGGGAGTTGTGGAACACTCTGTATAAACTTTTAATAGCGACTATATAAGGCGACTCTTACTTTTTTTTTTTTTTTTTACGTGAGGAATGCATTTACGCACCGTCCAAGTAAACCTAGGCCTACGAGGGATGTGTCGGGCTCAGAGGCAGGGAAAGCACTCTACTACCGACTAAACCTCACGGTGGTCATTCTTCGGGCGTTGGCGCAGATTCCGGGCTCCCCGCTCGGGACTCTACGCGAAATCTACGTCTACGCCGCTGGCGATCCATGCGGCCCATCTCGAGGGAGAGGCAACCTCGCCCCCAGAACACCTCGCGGTGCTTATGACGGCACAGACCACAGTGTCACCCCATCCTATTTAACGGACGAGGATCCACGTGTCGTCATCTTCTCTGGGGCTGCTTAACGAAGTGAATGCAGGCCCCCCCGCAAACACTCCACAGCCCCAAAGGCCCTTTTAGTCGCCTCCTACGACAGGCAGGGATACCACAGGAGTATTCGGAGCCCCCCCTGTAGGGCGCAAGGCGACTCTTACTTACGGTAACACAATCAAGCAGACACGAGACACAAGTTTTATTAACACCTTTTGGCCAGGTGCGAGAATCGAACCTGCGCCTTTCCGCTTGCCATAAACTATTGCGGCAACAGAGCTTAATCTATTTATAAATGGATGCCATTATTTAAACGAATACTCTACTATTTTCGAAACGCCGAAGTAGGTCTAATACTTTATCCCGCCAATCTGAAAGAAACACCTTGTTATTTGGCTACCCATTTCAGCCTAGTACCTACCTTAACTAAAGCGATCTATCATGGATTACAATAACCACTATGACGCCGAGTTCATTAACCAAATAATTGTTCTGATAACCTTCGCAAATATATCTCTAATATCTGCAGACACTGCGCCAAAGTCCGCTAATTGGTCTGTTTCAATTGACGCGTTATCATTGCGCGCGCGCACTGATTGAGTTCTGAAAGCCTTCTTGCGCACGACACTAGTGCCGTGTGAACAACATTTAAGGAGGAGCGTGATGAGATTGATTGTGTTTTTCAGAGAATATAAATAAACATAAGAAATAAATTGATCTGATTCCAAAGTAGTTTAAGCATTTGAGAATCATAAGAAAGAGATCGAGAGTAGATTAATAAGTAGGAGACTATTAAGGTCTGAATTTTTAGATTTTTCAAATCTGAGTATATATGGATTTATTCAACATGATCAGAGTTAGGGGAAAATAGTGTAAGAAAACTTGCATGTGCATAAAACTATGTGTAACCATGATCCAATTTGTCTCGATTCCCTAAGGATTACAAACTTACAAAGAGCCATTACCTCAGTGCAATAACCGGACCC
Organism: Glyphodes perspectalis; assembly: GCA_951394215.1. Lineage (NCBI taxonomy): Eukaryota > Metazoa > Arthropoda > Insecta > Lepidoptera > Crambidae > Glyphodes > Glyphodes perspectalis. Next base: position 14,562,400 of record OX596216.1, read on the forward strand.
TCTAAATCCTGAATTATGCTCTTAATTTAATGCTTCTCGACGAGAAACAGGTCATAAGCTATTAGGTCTATCAAAATAAAACTGGTGGTCCAATTATACCCATAGTTCACTGTAAGTAGACATTTAGAATTGGGGCTCTCAAAAATTATTGTTTTAACACTCCAAATCACATACCAAAGTAAAAATAATAGTCATCATTGTCTTCCTCTTAACGGCGCTGCACACGGCCCCAATGGCGGCTAATGATTAGCTTTAATATCAATCGTTATCAGCGATATATGCGCACGCGCCGTTGCCAAGACGACTCACACTTTATCTGTCAATGTCTTCGGTACCTACTGGACAACTTTATGGTTATTATACTACATATAAAAATTGCGATAATATCGAGTACCTAGTCGTATCGTAACGGCTACTGAAAGTCATGTTTCGGATAAGATAGAAAAAGTTAATAATTATTACCTTAAGGTCATCCGAAGGTCTTGTTCAGAAAATCTTACCTAAAGGGCAAAAAATAAATCTTTAACATTTGTATCTACAGCTAAATACGTACTAGGTATCATAATTATACAAAACAACAATCAATTAGCTTTATGAGTAGGTAAATATAATGTCTGGTAAACAAGGATTAACTTGTTCTCTTAAAAGAGACATTTTCAATCAAATCAATTAAGACATTTTATCAAGATCTTAATACGAGTAAATCATGGTTTCGTGTGGACATATTAATCAATCAATATTTATGCTTTATGGATTTAATTAATGAGGCGTTGTAGTGTTCAAAGTGTGTCTAGGTTATTACAAATATTTGTTGTACTCAAAAATAAATATCTCTAGATTTCTGGAATAATTTGTAAATGCTGTCAATATTCTTTCAATACTTATGTTAAACGTTTTATACAGCATCTAAAATTGACTAACGAGTAACTGCTTATAGATAACTAAGAAGCTGTTAATTTACCTTCTTATCTAACGTATCTTGTGGTGGAAGGAAGTTTCCCTCCAATTCAGCATTATAGTCTTAGCAGAACCCGATTATTAACGAAATATAATGCTAGGAAGATGATGATCCTCCTACAGTCTCCTAATAATTTGGAAACAGGAATCAGACTTAACACTCTGAAATAGCACATATTAAGATGTTTTCACGGACTAATACAAATAGAAGGACTTCGCCCCACTAACTAGACTTTGAAGCTCCTCAGGTGCTCCAACTTAACACGCAACTTACGTCACACATTGACATAATAAGTGCTCCAAATGACAGATATCCGATATCTGGTATCCTTAAGTAACTTACACATGCATAAACGTGGCTTTACGCTATAGTATGACAGCATGGAGTCCTTCTTTTTTGACTAGTCCGTGGATGGTTTGTAACTTTTTGCACACGATTCCAAGAGATGCGCCCGGCACTCGACCGCCGATATCAGATTAGATACAGTAAGAGTAGTTGTGAAACGCGGCCAATACGCTACTGGTGACAAACTATCCGTACAATTGTTTGTAAATTTGTTATATATTGCGTTGCTATCTAAAGTTGTTGTGATTTTTATTCTGTGTGTTCCAACTGCTTCAGCCTGAATAGTGATGATGTTTCTCAACCCAGAACCGAATTTAGAAAAAAAACTAATATCAAAAAAATACGTTTTAAATCCGGAATACAGCTTTCAACTTTCAACATTTTGTGGCCAAGTGGATGTAAGTTCAAGAAATGACATTGTGCCTGTGGTTAAAATTGAGTTTAGTTCAGTGCATATTGTGTTACAATCGTTATGGAGATTTGAATTTCCTGGTGTCTAGAAGCAAAATGCATACACAATGATGCGCAATGTGGTGATGAACGTTTGATCCGAGACTTGTGCACTACATGGCCGTGCATTTGAGTAGAACTTGCTTCACCACTGCTAGTAATAATAGAATAATAATGTCCTCCTAACCGATATCGGTTACGGCGGCCAATCTCAACGAGGATTAGCCATCTGCGCAGGAGATATTATAGTGCACAAGTGTGTGCGCTAACACAGGTGCACTCTCTATTCCTTCACTCTCAAAGTCCGGTAAGACGGCAATTCGCCATGACCGGAGAGAGGTTAGGCGCAGGACCAACGGCTTAGCATGCTCTCCGAGGCACGGGGGTGATTAAACCGCCAACTTCCTGACTCCGGGCTGTTACTGAGTAATATATATCCCTGCTAGTCCTAGGTACGTATCGTGAAATATAGGAAATAAAAATAATATCCCCATCGACCCAATTTACACAATTTTCTATCAAACCTAACTCTATTTTTGACTAAATGTGTGTTCATCTCCACATACCCCTTAGGAGATTGATTGACGGCGTTATAATTCAATTCAAATTCAAATTCAAAATTACTTTTTTATGTAAGCTTCAAGAAAGCACGTATACCTAAATCGTCAAATTTACATAGGTGATCCTTAAAGCTACATGAATCTACCACCGGTTTAGAATGTTGATTCTACTAAGAAGAAACCGGCAAGAAAGTATGCACCTAGTTATGATTTCAAATAGATAAGAGACTGTCGCCAGATTATGGGATATTTACTCGCAATGTTTTATTGTCGCGAGTAGGTAAAACAGTCAGCATTTTTCAAATTAATTATCATCTTTCAAGAACCAATTTATCTAAAGATATTAATGGGAAGATCATAAATCTTAATAAACAACATGTAAAACAGCTGAAGTCTGTTCTTTATCTGCATTAATGGTTTTAGGTATCAGAGCTACTTAATCGATCAACTATAGTTTAATAACTGGCTTATTCAATCATAAGTCAACAGTATCATTGAAGTCAATTAAAATATTTTGCTTTTTATCGTCTTAATTCAATATTAAATAGATTTTATACATATATGAGTAGGTAACTAATTCCATTATTTACGTCACACGAATGTCATGGTTTTTTACCCCTCTTCCGTCCTTATGGTCACATTTGTTTGATTAGATTCTGATCGAAAAGGCATCCCCTTTTCGATCAGAATCGAAAAGGGGATACCTTTTCAATCAATTCTAATATATCTTATAAATCTAATCTAAGTTCTGATTTATAATACCTGAGATTAATGCTTGTGACGATTAAGTTCATGATTCCCTCCTGTGGCGGACTACCCGGGAGTCGGGGTGGTATGGGCGGTCCCGGGCCTCTGGTCCTGATTGGGTGACATTATTGATTTTTATTTTTATTTGCAAGTACTTAAAAACATAATACTTACACAAGATAAGACACATTTAAATGTGTACATACAATAAACATGGTAAAAGTAATCAGTGTCATCATAAAAAACACCTCATTAATTTTGATCTCTTAATTACTGATCAGTAAATAAGTAAACTTTATTATTATTAGGTAAAACTTATATGTTTACACGTATAAATTACCATAATTAGCTAACTATATTCAAACTATTCTTCTATTGAAAATACGCATTGACTATTTGAATTACAAAAACCTAATTTATTATTAATTTTATTAGAGCGGATATAATAATAAATATGTTTAGGATAGATAAGGTACAAGATTAACATTATAGTTTGAATTACATTTAGGCCAGATAGGTAATAAATTCAAATAAAAGTATTGTAAGATCTGAATGTGTGCTTTGTGGCATATACATAAAGCTGAGTTTACTTAATCAAACGTTGCCAATTTTGGAAGCATCGAATGCATGTTGTATGCAAAAATATGCAATGCACGTAGGTGATACAAATCTTCTCAAGGTTCTGGGAAATACCTATGTATATATAATATAGGTACATTAATATGTAGATATCGTTAGTCTTAAACTGTTATTCACATTTAGTAAGGCACGCTGACGTCACGATCACGGACTGCCATATGTAAACAATTATTATATTTAGATAAATCTAAATAATTTGATTTGTAATAGTTTCGAAAATCTAATTTTATTAAAATGTTGGATTTGTTTTAAAACATAATAATTTTATGAAATTTTGAACACTATCTCATATTATTAGGCATATCATGCTCATGCATAACTTATGCATGCATAAGCTCCCCTTAAAGAGCTAATAAAAATAATATATAATAACATTCAAGTTATCTACATACATATTACAAGTATATGGATATTATTCCGTAAGTTAGATTATCAAAAAATATCCAAGACGTATTTTTGGTTTATCTGATACTGAGAAAAAATTTCAAAGCTACAGCGCTTTAAAGATCCGAAATTTAACGCGCTGTATCTTCATTGTTAGTTTCTTGAACAATAGAAAAGTTATGAAAGCAATATTTTTATAAAAATTGTTTGAGGAACATAGTAATTCTAGTTCCATTTTCTTCTAGAACTTAAAATAGGTATATTATTTTTACCTACGTAGCACGTCGCAAGAAACTATTAATGGTGTATTTTACTAGTAGGTACAGGTTATTTTTGGTTAGGAAGAATATTATGAGTATACATAGTAGAGTAGGTCTGCGTTAGAACTTAGCCTCTTAGACTTAGCCACTTGACCGGGTAGGATCACATCACCCTTTCAAAAAAAACCAGCGTAACTTCTAAACTGCTGTGCCTCTTTTAGCACTAGGAGTACTGCAGTCCAAAACTCAGAAAATACTCAGCGCCGAAATTGGGAGAACAAAAGTGGTTGTCGTGTCTATGTCTTTAGACAGCAGTTGAGTCAATAGTCATCAAAAAATTTAAATAATAATTAAATATCACACTACATCACAAACATTGATCTGATTCCGAGGAAAGTAACTTAAGCACTTGGGTTACGTATATGAGAATTAACAGTGGTATTACAAATATATACTTGGATATTAACACCCAATATTTAAGTATAAGTATATTTGTAAATAGTCGAATTCTATGCAAAATAAGGCCAGGACGAGTAATGAAAGATGATGTGTTTCAGTGAAAGTCTGGTTTAATAGTCTCAGATCAAATCAAATCAAGTTATATAATCCAAAATTGTTTTGCCCATTAAGTAGAAATTGTGTTAGCAAAAAAGATCTAATTAACTAGTTGCAATCATTTAGCTATTATTACTACGTAAGTAATAATAGTTTAATGGTTGCAATGCCTATTAATAATTTATGCTTAAATATTAACGAAGTTGTCATAATAGAGAGAGTGTGACACCTACTGATTGACCTCTTCAAATTCAGAGATTAAATTAATTCCGTTATCAGGGTAAACTTTATCCCCGGATTGTCTGGGAGCTCATTGTAAGGACAGATTAAGGCATTAGCTTCCACGCTCAATTAGCAATCTGTTCGTTATCGAGTATATACTGCGCAGACGCTTCGCCCTACACCACTCGTTAGCTGCGCGCGCGCCGGTATAGCGACTGACGATTTGCCGATCTAAAAAGCGTAAGTAGTAGACTTAATATTATATATTGATTGTATTTTTTTAAGCTGAAACTATGAGGACAATTTGTAACATTGTCAAATAAATAATTTCTGTGGAGTGTTCCCTTTCAAATGGATCAGTGTAACTAGCGAGATCTATTATTTTATAGGTTTAAAAACCCGAAATGTTTTTGATATTGGAATCTCTTTTTTATTCTGATTTCTAAATTTAAACAGACACGTATAAGTAGTAGTGTTTGTTAATGTAAATACTATATATCCATATGAAATTTATAATTATACAAAATTTGTTAATTTATCTCTGTAATTATCCAATAATACCTATCTAGGTATTTAGAGCATTTGAAATAGCCCCCCCCTTACAAAATGTTTGCCTCTTTGTATTCAAGACTCGAAGGCCTCATCTGGCTGGTCTGTCAACCCACTTTGCAGCGTATATACAGGGTGAAATCTCTTGACATCTTTTACAACAAACCTGGTGTCATTGGTAAATTCCAATTAATAAGTTTATTCTTTTTTTTTTATTGAATGGGCAAAGAATGTTTGTGAAAAGGCCATAAGATCTAGTACTTGACAGTGGATTTGGAGGCCATTGATTAAGTCGTAAGAAAGTAGTTCTCGTCTGCTCTATGTTATGTTTGAAGGAGGTGAAGATCTGACAGTTTGACTATAAGTGAAAAAGAAGAATAAGTATATTTTGTGTATCTAGGACAAGAGTTATAAAAACATGGAATAAGTTTCATAATATTGCGAGAGAGTAAATGTCAATCCTTTAGACTGATACACCAATTCGCTAGTTTCAAACTAAGTTTATAAGCTTGTGCTATGGATACTATGTGAACGGATAGACCTACATAAAAACGTTTATCAATATTCATGACTGGAGTACAAATGTCTATGTTTGTCACGCGAAACAATTGCCCCTAGCAGGATTCGAACCCCCGACCCTTGATTTCAAGGCCAGGATCTCTAAACACTCGACCAACGGGTCTGTCAAAGATAATGTTGGAAACATAATAAATGACACACTGCACGCTTTTAAGCACCTTTAGCATTTCATACAGGCTTGTAGCTCTCTAAACTAATGTATAGAAGTGAATGTTGCGTTTGCAGAATTCTTTAACCCTGTATACTCGTAAAGTTACCATTTTATTAGGAAATATATCGCAGAGAGTTACTGTATGCGATATTTCTATTGCTTTATAACTCCACTGAAGATTTATGTACAAATAGAACTTTACATCAGTCCACTTGATTACATCCTGGAGCTCTTTATCGCTAGCTGTAGAACCGCCCCGGTTTTGTTCGGTTTCTGATAATTTGCACAAATATATTATGGCACTATGCATGCGTATGGAAACCACTATACTAGACTTAAACTGTCTGTCTATGTTAAATTAACTTCAACGTTAAAATAATGCTTATCAGGAAATTTTACTTGTCTGGTTCTCCTATACAAGGGTTACGAAGGTCAGATCTTGATCAGATTGGTGTCTGACAAGCCAACTTCACGACATGGTTGAAATACAAATATGATCTATACACCCCTGTAAAATATGTTGTTGAAAAGAGTAACTACCGAGTTTCTTGCCGGTTTCTTCTCGGTAGAAGCAACATTCCGAACCGGTGGTAGATTCATATTATTAGTTGATTTTCCTATTGAATTAACGATTTATAAGTGTTTGTTCCAAACCTATATAAATAAAGAGTATTTTGACTTTGACTTTGACTTTGAGATCGGCAGTCGCTTCTATGTAATTACTAGACTCGCTAAATCCTGGATCATGGTCTAAGTGAACCACGTTTAAGCACGGGGCATAACGCTAGGAAGAGTTTATATAGTGTAAGGACTTATTGCTCGTTGATTCTGTTCGATAAGACAAGCTCGATGGCGCATTCGGTAGTGACCCTGCCCCATGCGCCAAGAGTTGTGGGTTCGATCCCCACCCAGGACAAATATTCGTGTGATGAATACTTGTGTTTGTTCTGTGTCTGGGTGTTAATATCCAATATTTAAGTATATATTTGTAATACCACTGTTGTTTCTGATATCCGTAACACAAGTGCTTAAGCTACTTACCTCGGAGTCAGATCAATGTATGTGATGTAGTCTAATATTTATTTATATTTATTATTATTTATTCTGTCGACCCCTTAAGGGATTACGTGTGTATTACCTAATATGTAGGTAGGTATAATTTAAATAAAAAAGATAGTGATCATTTTAATATTTTTATTTATCTCTTCATAAATCCGTTTATAGCAATCTGTTAAACTATTTATTTTTGCATGATAAAGTGTAACAGTGCCAAATGCAGAGGCCGCAACGAGGTTCATACATAAACATTCATCGCACAGCGCGCTAGCGGTTACATCACTTCCTTCTCCAAATGTCATACAAATCGCGGTTTTGCTAGCATTTACATTCAAATCATGTAAAGAACTTTGTGCTTTGCAAAAAATGCAGACTTTTATAAATAGCCCAGTAGTTTGCAGACGTAAGCATAATAATAACATTTACACACACATACATAACATCACGCCCATAATCTCCGAAGGGGAAGCTAGAATCAAAGGGACAGCAGGCCCCTTAACCACACTTAGCCACAAATAAAACTGGGCTGGGTTAGATGGAAAATGTTTATTAATTATTGCATTTATAAGTATTAGGTACTCAAATGTCTTTACATTTCGTTGTACTTATTTATTAACTAGCTGTGCCAGCAGTGTCACCCGCGTTTATGGTTAATATTATAAAGACTATTTCCGTCATACATGATTTCTATGTAACTTTAACCATTAAGGCTGCACACGCGACGGAAGCTTAAAAAATGGAGTAACTTCCCCCGTTTTCCCAACATTTCCCTTCACTACTCTGCTCCTATTGATTGTAGCGTGATGAAAAGTATACTAGATCCTGCCCAGGAGTATGAAGAATAATTGTACCAAGTTTCGTTAAAATCCGTCGAGTAGTTTTTGTTTCTATAAGGACCATACAGACAGACAGACAGACAGACAGACAAAAAATTTACTGATTGCATTTTTGGCATCAGTATCGATCACTAATCACCCCCTGATAGTTATTTTGAAAATATATTTCATGTACAGAATTGACCTCTCTACAGATTTATTATAAGTATAGATTATATAACCGGGATCACGTAAAAGTCTTTATAGATTTTATACAGATATACCTAATTTATTAGGCAGCTAGATACTAACTATAGAGAATCTTAAATGTAATTCTGAGAAACGGAGCGATCATAATTATTGTGTATCGACTTCACCAACAAAAGATGTGAGATGTAAATTGGTGCCAAGTCTGTAGTCGCAAACCAAACTCTATTGGGTACCTAGTCTCGATAAAGAGCGGTAGCTATCATAAGACAACTCAAGGACCCAAGAAGGAAGAAGGTTGTAAAAAGAAAAGCTCTTTAAAGTGTAAGCATAAATCTCACTTATACCTAGTAAATTAACCTTTTTGGGCGCAGATATGATAAGCGCTATAAGTTTATGCGAAGGTAAATCAAAAATTAGATGTCAGAAGGAGGAAAATCTGATAATTTATTTAGTCCAACGTAATAAATCTAGGAAAATAAGTTCTTCAATTGAGATCTTGTGGTAGGAAATAGTGCGTAGCACATCCGGGCTTGGATAGATAACTTGGTGAAAAGCCGCAGGAATATTGACTCTGGAGGTTGCTTACCACTTTAGAAATACTTTTCCCACAGTCATGATAATACATTGTAAAGAAAAAAATAATGTAGAGTATATAGTCAAGGTCATCATGTCGGCCGATTACAATTAACAATGTTAACAATGCCATCCATTCTGTTATCACCCAACCAACCACTTCGACAATTTCTGAGACCGCAACACGCAACACGCCACAAAGTTGTAATTAACTCCGTTGCTGCGCGTACGCAAGCGGCGGCAGCGCCACACGATCGCCGCGCGCCGCCTAGCACGCACGTTTCGCGCCAACAACTGACAGCTGTCAACGCGAGTTTATACTTTTTTACGCCCGTTACCGCAAGTGAATTCGGTATTACAAACTTTTTTGACAAAACCCTTTCGGGATTTTTTTAGTGTTTTGTGATCATATTGGTAAGTGGTGATGATTGGTAATTTTTGCTATGTGCTTAGAACAGTGGACGACCTTGTAAGTTATGTCAGATATTACTTAAAAAGTGAATGGTTGTGTTGTGTTTGTATTTTACTATAGGTATGCGTGCCACTTGAAATGATAACATATTTACAACCACATATGGGAATATTTGGTAAACAAGTATGTAGTTTAATACATAAAAACGTTACAGTAAATATTCTATAGATTGCGATCAGTTCCTTTAAATGGGTACATAATTATGGATTTAAATATAACTGATTTATATATTATATATTGTTTATTTATTTATATGAGGAGAAACCAAATTATTTAGAAATCTCTTGCCATTAAGTATTTAGTTAAAATTAAATTATATCGGTACGTGATTCAGTAGATAATTAAAACACGATTCAACCTAGAAAACGAAATCAAAAATACTGCGCAGGATACGCGAAAAATTTGTTCAAATCCTCGGTAAGGATATGTAATCCAAACCTTACTTTTTGTCAACATACATATATATGCGGCAATAAAAATAATATATTTGACAGGCCCGTTGGTAGAGTGGTCAGAGACCCTGACCACGAAACCTGGGAATCCCGCTAGGGGCAAATGTTTCGTGTGTTGAACATGGCCATTGTACTCGAGTCATGGTTTTTTATAAGCGTATTTAACTATCTCTACCCGTTCACCTAGTATCCACAAGACAAGCTTATATGCTTAGTTTGGAACTAGGGAATTGATGTGTCCGTCTGGAGAATTTAATTTAATTATTTAATATAAACTGCAGACAAATCATCAAGGTACCCCGTGAGTTTTTAAACTTACAATTGTACGTCATTTGTGTACCTGATATGCATGAATAATGTTTATTAAATTAATCAATTTGGTAGTAAGTAAATGACTAGTATTACCGACGACGAAGTTTAGATCGCCGCGGATTGGCCCAGGATTCATAAACCACAAAGTTAACAATAACAAGGCAAACTGATTTAGTGCCTCTTTCTAATGTAGCATACTGTCATTCAACTTGTCCATTAAAGGTATTTCCCTGTACTGAACATATGAACTATAAGTAGGTGTCTCAAAATAAGTTATAAGGAGTCGTAATATTGACATTATCATAATTTGATAATTTTCAAAAATGCATTATTTTTGTGGGCACGACATATTTTTCAATCGGTTGAAACCACAGACCACAAAAATACTCCATGGTTAAAACACATATAGACTGGCTTGATAGCGCGTTATGTAGTGACCATGCCCTATGCGTAAGAGTTGTAGGTTCGATCCCCAGCCAAGACAAACATTCGTGTGATGAATACTTGTGTTTGTTCTGAGTCTGGGTGTTAATATCTGATATTTAAGTATATATTTGTAATACCAATGTTGATTCTGATATCCGTAACACAAGTGCTTAAGTCTCGGAGTCAGATCAATGTAAGTTGAATATTATAAATAAAATAAAAATAACACAATATAGAAATATTAAGGTATATACATAATAAATTCAAAAATACTGTTATTATATCAGCATATTGGCAAAAGTATCAGTACACATAAGTATTTAAGCTTATCAGGTGAAAGATTATGAGACAGATGACAGACAATGTGGTAGTTCACGTATTTTTTGCAATTATTTAGAAAGAGGATTTGCATTAACACTTATTGAACCATACATTATTATGGTAGTATGGTAACCTCCTAATCGATTTTGGCGGCGGCCAATCTCAACGAGGAATTAGCCATCTGCGTAGGACATATTATAGTGCACAAATGTCTGCGCAAATACAGGTGCATTTTCTGTTCCTATACTCTCATAGTCCGGAGACACCAATCCGATATGACTAACGGCTAACGTGCTTTCCGAGACACGACGGTAATTAAACCGCCAACTTCCTGACTCCGGGCTGTTACTGAGTAATTTCAATATTGAAATACTCAGCTACAATTTTTTGGGCCAACCCGGGATTTAAACCCGGGACTAATTGGTCCTTAGGCGGCGCCTGCTACCACTAGACCATGTATGTAGTATGAACAACCATGTAATTATATCGAAGTTAAGGTGAATGTATCTTTATCTCGGTATCCTATAACTATTTGGTAACTATTGGTACGTACCTAACATCTTATCATTTGTCAAATTGCGTTATCACCTGTCGAAGCGAAACGCATAGCAATATTACTAGCTCGCATATTTATCGTAAAATATTGAAACTACAAATATTATCTACTACTTAATACTAAACTTTGAACGTAACGTTTGGTTCAAGATATAGAATGATGGTTCCTTAGGTGGATTATATCGACCCCAATGGCTTGTGCTGTTTCTGATATAGGTAAATAATTAAACTAGTCTATAAAAAAATATTTAAAGGAAACTCTCAACTTCTTTCATTATGTTAATAGAGGTGTCTGTACTTCAACACCCATTTGTTCAACTGATCCAAAAAATCATAGCTGGGCAGTGCCAATTTGTCTGACTAGCTCGATGGTGCATTCGGCAGTGACCCTGCCTCTTGCGCCAAGAGTTGTGGGCTCGATTCCCACCCAGGACAAAAATTCGTGTGATTAACACTTGCGTTTGTTCAGTGTCTTGTTGTTAATATCCAATATTTATTTAAGTATATATTTGTAATACCACTGTTGCTTCTGATATCCGTAACACAAGTGCTTAAGCTACTTACCTCAAAGTCAGATTAATATATGTGATGTCGTCAGAGATTTATTTATTTATTAATATAATGATAACCAACATATCGATATATTTTACCAATAAAAGCCTATAATGTCCACCTGCTTTAAGGTCAAAAAATACCATAGCAAGGCCAGTTAATACGTAACGCCGTGACGTGGACGCAACGTGTTACGCCGCTGTTGCGTGTGCGCCCGCGCAGACGAGAAGCTTCAATCGCGAGGCCGTTTGCATAGCGTGGGTAACGCATCTCATGCTCTCTTGATTCAACTACATACTGTGCGATTATGTATTATTCATTAGATAAAACCGACATCGTTCGTAATTCCCTTTTTTTCATTTCCTGCATTTTCAAAATATATGCATCATAAGCTGTAGCTTATAGCTTGTGATGCTTATTAAATAGAGATAGATAGATATATTCTTTAATGCACGAAAAACAGATACAGATATAAGGATACAAACAAATACAAAATATTATATATTATATTTTCCATTTTACCGAAACTTCAAGGCGCAGGGTAGAATATTCTTTAATATCAATGAATACTAATGAATTGGGAAGATCCACCTCCCATCTCCATAATTTCTGATGACAACCAGAAAAGCTTTACATTATTCTATAACATTTCATACTTAAACATTCCTTTGCTTATGTTTAATACGTTTCTATACGTTGATATGACTATCAGAACAAAATAAACTATAAACTAATCCTAATTATTTTTCTACAAGGTAAAAGTCTCGTCAAAAAATAAAACTAGGTAATCTCTGTAACAGATAAAATGATTTTGACAATTTTTTTTTTTTTGTCATAGTCATCGGTGATAACTTCGTATGTATATACAAATGATGCTGTTGCTCGGGTTTGGATATTACACAGACGGTTTAATTTTATTCATCTGTATAGATTATATATCTTTATGTAATTACACAAAGGCTCTGAGGCACGTGCGGTGCCTACCACGTAGTTAGTACTGCATTTTGATCGCACGAGCTACATGCAAACAAAAAGCAATAAAATATCAATCGAAGAGCATGCGACTCTGCTGAAGTCAGAAAAAAGATGAATGATAATTATGTAAATACTAGCTGTGCCCGCGGTGTCATCCGCGTTCATGGCTAATGTTATATAGCTTATAGCCTTCCTCGATGAATGGGCTAACTAACACTGAAAGATGTTTTCAAATCGGACCACTAGTTCCTGGGATTAGTGCGTTCAAGCAAACAAACAAATTCTTCAGCTTTATAATACTATAGCAGCGCCCTGCGGTTTCACCCACGTAGGTCCCTTTCCTTTGGGACTACGAGGGTAAAATATAGCCTATGTTACTCCCTGATAAAACAGCTTTCCATTGGTGAAAGAATTATTCAAATCAGTCCAGTAGTTTCGGAGCCTATCCAGGATTTATCGTGCCTGGTAATTACATTGAAGCGACTGCCGATCTGAAACCAGACAATTTTTGGATCATGGTTACAAATTCAAAGTTATTTGAAAATGTAGGTTTCATATCGATGTTTTCCCTCACCGCTGAGCTAGTGGTATACGTACTTAGATTTAAAAAATCTAGAGGTACGTGCTCGGGTTTGAACCCGCATCCCTCAGATATGAGGTGCGTGTCCTTACCATTAAGCTACCATCGCTCCCGAGCTTTATAATATTAGTATAGATTATCGGCAAACTTATAAAAGGAGTCCCCATATTATCTACTAATAAACGTAAGCGCATAGGTTGGGTGAAGATGTAAGGTCTATGGTTCCCAAGGTGATTCATATCGACTTCAAACTTAAAAGAAGATTCTACAACAAAAATAAAAACTGTGTAAAACCTTATTTATGACAAGCATAAATAAATATTACACTACATCACATACATTGATCTGACTCCGATGTAAGTAGCTTAAGCACTTGTGTTACGGGTATCAGAATTAACAGTGGTATTACAAATATATACTTAAATATTGTATATTAACACCCAGACATAGAGCAAACACAAGTATTCATCATACGAACATTTGTCCTGGGCGGAAATCGAACCCACAACTCTTGGCGCATGGGGCAGGGTCACTACCGAATGCGCCATCGAGCTTGTCAAAGCATAATAGTGCATCAAGGACCTGGTAACAAACGGGCTCCGTGTTTGATTCTTTAATTAAGAGTAGGTAAAATCGTTCCCCTAGATAACCTAGATAGGCCGTAATAAAATTACAGTCGTTAAAATTCACTGCCACCTAATAAGAAGAGCTCAGAATACTCGAACTTTAAGTTAAAGCTGATAGCGAATGCTCAGTATAATAAATTTTGTAGTCCGCAATTTAGATTATCAAAAAATATTGAATACGTATCTTTTGCTTTATCTAATACTCAAAAAATGACAAAGATACAGCGCTTCAAAGATCCGAAATTTAGCGCTTTATGTCACTTAGATGGCAAAATTTTACACACCTAGTGACGTCACGCGGTACTTGACGCGCTGTATCTTCATCATTTTTGGTTTGCTGAACAGAAGAAAAAATACGTAAGCAATAATTTATTGTAATCTCAATAGTGGAGTATATTTTTGTTTTAGTAAAATAGCCCATTCAAAACATGTAGTAAAACTATCGCTTATGTTACGGTTTGTGACTTGCTAGTTCACAGATAAGCGCACTTGTTTGGTATAATTAATAACCCTAAGCGTTTCATTAGATTTAGCCACGTTCTGGCTGATAACAACAATTACGAAGTCTCTCGAACGCACGGACATTTGACAGAATTATTGTTAAGTGCGTTGTTAAATTAGGGTTGTTTATTGTGATATCATACATACATACATATATAGGTACCACCACGCCCGCAATCCCCGAAGGAGTAGGTTCGTTCTGTTAATTCAGCTAAAAATAGGGGCCCTCTTCACCTGCGCTCAGACTTTACGAGATGAATCCCGACAGTGGGGATCCCGTTGGTTTTGCGTTAGCGCCCGAAGAACGACAGCCTTGAGGTTTAGTCGGTAGGGTCTCCGGAGATTGCTACCGGTTTCGAGCCCGACTCACCCTTATGGGTCCACCCAGGATTCTATTTGGATGGTGCGTAAATGCATTCCTCAAGTAAAAAAAAAAAAAAAAAAAAAAGGGGCCCTCTTCACCTACGCAATACAAACCCAACATCTGACATCATTAATTAGACTGGCCCGTTGGTCGAGTGGTCAGAGACCTGGCCACGAAACCAAGGGTCGCGGGTTCGAATCCCGCTAGGGGCAAATATGTCGTGTGATGAACATGGATATTTGTACTCGAGTCATGGATGTTTATAAACGTATTTAAGTGTCTATCCGTTCACCTAGTATCCATAGCACAAGCTTATAAGCTTAGTTTGGGACTAGGGAATTGGTGTGCCAGTCTGAAGAATTTATTATTTATTATTATCACCATTAGTCGTCTTTTACGACCGCATTCTAAACACAAAACAGAGTTGGCACGTTCCTTTTAAGACCCAGTCCAACATGATATTATGAGATCAGACAGTCACATAAGACCATCATCACGCCACTTGTGATAATATATTATTTAACCCACGAACTAGTAAAAAAATAAGGACTCCACGATGTCATACTATAGCGTGACACCACATCTATGAATGTGTGAGTCAAATACTTATGGATACCAGATATCGGATATCTGTCATTTGGAGCACTTATTATATCAATGTGTGACGTAAGTTGCGTGTCAAGTTGGAGCAACTGAGGAGCTTCAACGTCTAGAGCGGCGCGGAATCCTTCTTTTTTACTAGTCCGTGATTTAACCCAACCTAATTGTATTTTTGGCTGATAGTTGTTTAAGGAGCATTAGGGAGCGATAGGCTCCTTGGACTTTGCATACACTTTCAGGTTTTTCAGTCGTGACATATTAATAATGTTATATCATCATCAGACTCTTTTTATCAATCATTCTGATCGTCAGACAGGACATAGTTTATGTTCAGCTAGTTCTATTTTGCTTAGTCAAGGCGCAAAAGTGGGTTAAATCCGAGAGCGGTTATAATAAGTTGCGCATGAGTTACTGTGTTCCCCCCCGCCGGGGTCCTCGGTTTGTCGTACCGGGGGGGCTTAGTAGGCCCTGACATGGCAGGGCTGAAGCGAAGAAGGACCCCGAGGTGAGCCGCAACTGCACGACTTGCTACCGGGCAGTTGCGGCGGTCCGGCTGTAGACCCACTGCGGCCGGACCAGGGTTGCCGAGGAAGAGGAGGAGCTGAGTGTTGTCGTTGCTCGCCTCCCTATCCTCGGCAACCCGACAGGGGCGCGCTGGGTCGCGTCGTGGTGGGTCGCAGAGGGATTGAGCGTCTCGATGCTCTCCCTCTGCGACGACAGGGCTAGACCCTCAATCTGGGTCGCCGGGCGGAAGGCGGCCCCTTTGACGAGGCGCTCTCCGCGTGCCCCTCTGGCTTAGCAGAGGGCACAGCGCGAGAGTGGGCCCACGACGCCGGTCACGGGGATGATCGGCGTCTGAATCCTGGGCGGAGTGGTTGAGACATGCTGGGTGGCCTGGCATGTCTCGACGCGCGCGCGTGCTCGGTGCTGTGCATCCGACGACTGTTGTCGTGGGCTGCACAGCATCGACCACCGCCGCGCGAGGTGGGCCGCGTAGCGCGGCACGCGCATCACCGGAGGAGCAGTCGTATAGTCCCGACAGTGGGGATACAGGCTCCTCCGGGACTGCGCCGCTGGAGGCCACGTTGGGGTTTTAGTCGGTTCGAGTCCGACACACCGCCCTCTGCTTCCCCAAGTAGAGGGTGACGGCTCGTGGGAGTTTCCCCAATTAAAAAAAAAAAAAAAAAAAAAAAAAAATGAGTTACTGTGTTGTAGTTAAGATTTTATGACCAAGATAATGTCATTAATAGCTAAACAACAAAGTGTATTATATATTTTTAGTTGGACAACGACATCTGACAGATTGTATACAATTAAATATCAATCTCTGAGAATTATAAAAAAGAATATTATAGAAAATTCCAAAAACTATACCATTAATTATACGTTATGATAGTTTAGTTACTTGTTATTACAACCTTGATAGTCGATACCGAGTTGATAAGCTTACATTTCACACTTGTTGCGCCATAACAGTAGTATATTGTGTTTTTAAAGTAACCGCGTATCTGTGACAAATCACACCGATATCGTAACAGGTGCGAACACTTGATAACATTAAATATTTTTGATTTTTTTCTTACATATTATTCACGCCCGTAATCCCCAAGGGGTAGACAGCCCCCTTAACTATATTCAGCTAAAAAAAAATTTGGTATATATGTTGTTTTTAGGGCTTCAAAATAGCATCTCGCTATTAATAAGTTGACTTTCATTAACATTATAAAGTCAGAGTCAAAATATTCTTTATTTATATAGATTTCAAAGAAACACTTATAAATTGTCAAATACAGATAAGGAAATATGATCCTACCACGAGTTCGGAATGTTGCATCTACCGAGAAGAATCCGGTAAGAAACTCGGTAGTTACTCTTTCCAACAACAGTATTAACAAAGGTGTATGAATCATGTTTAACTTTGAGCTATGTTTCAAAGTGTAGAATAGAAATCTAAATTATGAGTTTTGTCAACACGAAAAGGGTAGATTACTGATTCACCTTAATATATTAGTTATCAAGTACTCTAATTACAAAACCCTTGATACTACATAATCCTTGTCAGTTGTAGACATACAAAAAAAAAAAAAAAATATAATATTTCAGCAGTAACTGCCTTTAAATACTTCTTCGGACGTGTAAGTGTACATGAATAAGGATAGTCGTCGCTAAAGATACACAGTGGGCGCCTATAGGTCTACCCCACGACGGGTATCGCGAACCAGTTCTGGCTCCAGACCTACATACATAGACAATATCTAGCCACGATTGTAGGGCATCCGAGGTCATCATTGTGTTCCGACTTGTTGAATTCTGGTAAAGCTCAGTACAATATAGGTATAGTATGGCTGGATTTGTAAAACATAGTATAAAATTATAACGTCTTTATTAACCAATTCACAAAATGGTTTGAACAATAGGTGTTTCGCATAAACTGAAATGACTATGTTATTTCTTAATGTTTATCGTATAACAAGAATATTAAGTACCTTGAATATCTACGTAGTTATATAAGGTAGGTATTTAAAAATATCATTAGATATAGATAAGCCAAATTTCACGATTCGCCTTGAAAACTACATGCAAATATTGATGGAAGTTACTTTAACGCATAGGTATAGAATTGATAAGCATGTTGAATTTTGACGAAGTTAACAAAATATACGCCACGATAAAAAGAAAACAGAAACTGAACGAAAACGCGAGGTGTCGATCGAGTTTTATCAAACGCGCATTTTACGAGGGAACCAGTTGTTTTAACGACGGCTAAGCCAAATGCCTTTACAGTTAAGCTGTGTAGGTATAATAACTCCTCTTCACTATATAGTTTTGTAGCAGTATAATATTCAATGGAGCCACATCTAATCCACATACAAAAATATAGAAGTATACAAATTCTATTACAACAATATTTTTTACGGACCTGTTATCAATTCAATCTATACTCGTACTAATAATAAGCTGAAGAGTTTGTTTACTTAAACGCGGTAATCTCAGGAACTACCTACTGGTCCGATTTGGAAAATTATTTCAGTGTTAAATAGCCTATTTATCGAAGAAGGCTATTTATGCTACACAGCATTAATTAAGAACGTGGGTGAAACCTCAGGCACAGCTAGTAATAAAATAGTGAACACTATTGTCCCATGTTAGTCTGGGACTTTAAAAGAATGTGCCAACTGTGTTTCTTGCCTAGCATATGGTAAAAGGCGACTAATGGTATATCGGGTTTTGGGTAGGTATGTGATTGTGTAGGCGACGAGCTAGCCATTACTTTTTCACAATTTTCCATATAACCCAGCCCAGTTTTGGCTCGCTGTCCCATTGACTCTGCCTAACCCTTCGGGGATTATGATTATGTAATACTATTATCATAATATTAAAAAGAACGGGTTATAGGTTAACCGTTTAGATAGAAATAGTACACCAAACTGAATATAGAACCTTGTTTGAAGTTTCAAGCTCTCGTAACGCTGTTCATGATTCTTAAGGCTGTTAGGTCACATATCTAGTTCTTACAGTCACGATTTCTGTTGTTTTCATGCTTTAACCACTTGACCGATTTGTTCATAGGTAAGGCAAAAGTTTGAACCCTAAATAGACATTGGCTACTTGTATCCCAGAAATAATGATAGCCGGGAGCACGATAGTATCTAGCCATGCGGAGCTGAAGACACAAGCTAGTATTAATTTAAAGTGATGATACAGCAAGAAACCTGCAAATTCAAACAACTTTGGATTTGTAACCTTGATCCAAAAAATTTCTGGTTCCCCTATCTTAAGGTTACGAAGGTCAGACCGGCAGTTGCTTCAATGTAATTAACAGACTCGCTAAATCCTGGATCATGGTCTAAGCGGTGATGATACAGAAGTAAGGATAAAGAATATGTATAGTTCTCTTCAAAATGAGTTGGCTGATGGTCACTGGGTGCGCGAGGCGCGTCCGACGTCGTTTAGAACAATAACCGCTTATTGAACGATTGAGCAATCATAGAGGATTTGAGGGGTCGGGACCGTGAGCGGCGGACTCGCCATCCGGCCTGCACTGGTCGTAACCGCTTCGGCTCCGTGCCAAAATGGGGTAAGGAAACACAGGGATCATGCGTCTCTATAGTATCCACAGGACAGTGCAATTGCGTTCTCTTGGATTTCTCTTGAGTCTTAGATAAAGGTGTAGGATACAAACCTTAGATTCAATCCGGTGTAATTGCATAAACAAAATAAAAGGGAAACGAAAGGGACCCATGGAGTAAGGGGAAGGATAGCAAATATTTAATGGTCCGTGGAATTGAGTCCTTATGGGCTGCTATGATTTATTTGGTACGGACTTGAAAAACTACTCGACACATTTAATAAATCTTATCTACGAGAACATACTTAGTTCGTGTGAGAGGATCACATCTGTTTAATGTTTAGCATTTTTCCGAATTAGCTGAATAAGATGAAAATTAAGTAAGTTAATAATCTTTCAGTGATTTCATCACTATCAAATATTGGGGCTTTCAAATACATTTTTAATTTTTTAAGTTTTAAGTTTGAAAGTTATAAAAAGATAGAGAACACAAACAGCTTTTAAAATCTATTTTGATTTGTTCAATGTCCATTCGTTCAGTTAATCTTGGTACATATAATAGGATGATCACGCACGGGTCATACCTATAAGACTATCATATAATTAAGAAGATTCTCGCTCGTGCGGTAATCTGGTCCACAGCCCCGCCCACCTGATATTCCTGATCGTCTGCGTCTGATATTCGTTCAGTATTACGGTCACACTTAATCTTAGCAAGTGCTCGTCTTCCATTTAATATCCTATTGGTATCAATTGAGATTAACATTTCAATGCTCGGCCAAACAACTCCAGTCATAAATTAGAGATAAGTTTCAAATATTGACTAACTATATTTTTGACATATCAAATTAGTCTGGTTCCCCTATTGAAGGGTTTCGATGTTCAGATGGACAGTCGCTTAAATGTTTTGTTTTGCTAAACCTGGTTTGCTTATGTAAGGAACCGAAATCCTGATGATGAAATGGTCTAAGAGAATGGGGCTGATGCTAGGAAGATGATGATTATACTTGTAGATTAGTTACTTCCTCAGAAAGTACAATGGTACCTTTGTGAGACTCGATAGCCCATATTTAAGACCTACATAAGTATATTTTTTTATATCATACTATTAAATATATTAACCTTGATGGAGGTTAGGCATGATAAAAACAAGATTAATTAAGGTAAATTCTCTTGGTATGTCCAATCAATTTCATTGACTCCAGTTGTCCATGGCACTGGTAGAGATTTCTCAAGTAGCGGGTTTCGCAACGCGGCCGTGCGCTGGCGCATGTACCGGGCGGAAAGTGGCGGCCTGGGCAAGGTCACTGTTGGGCAAACTACTTTTTGCTAAAGGCAACTTTCGCTGATAAAGTAGTAAAATCATAGAACAACCACAATGTAAGCTAATAATAAAAAAAATATTTTGTCCTCAAAGGTTATATAAATAAGTATCTCAATCTCCCAACTTTTTCTTCAATTTCCTTAGAAATTATCAAATTCTAATCTAAAGTGTCCATCTCTCTATATATTATAAAGAAAACAAAAACATAAAATGGATTACATTCTTCCAACATTTTTACTAAAATAATAAAGATGTTTACTTAAATTGTCGCTGTGCCACTTACTGTGACATATTTTAAGTGTGAATTGAAATTTAGACCATTTATCGTAAATGCACTAACTCAGTCTAAGCCCACTTAGCATTTATGTGTGCACATATAAACGAATATGTACTGTGCACTCTAATTTCCAATACAATAGTGTCTATATCTTGTCTACCCCGCTAGGGAACTGGCGTGAAGTATAGTTAGTTAGTTAGTGTCTATCTCATTCTGAAATCTGACTTTCAAAACTGCCCAATTAATCTAATCTAGAGGACAGTTGTAATTTTGATAACCTAATCGGTGCGATACCTCGTAGACAGCATGATAGCGATGCATATGCACAGGCTTGTTCTACACTAATGGTGCACCAGGCTATCGTTAATGTTGAGCTGATAAACTCATTTAAACTACTTCATTCTGAATTTATGAGCATTCTCGTATTATTAACTTAATCAGGTTCCACATCAAGAGTTATATGCGGTAGTCATCTTTTTCCATTTCTATTCTACTTCTCATATTGTGTAGGTGACGAGCAAGCCATTTGTCCACACTTTTTCACAATATTCCATCTAACCCAGCCCTGTTTATTTTTTTAGCTAAACATAGTTAAGAGACTAGATGGCTCTTTTACTCTGCCTACCCCTTCGGATTTAAATGAAATTTGAAATTATAACATAAAAGTGGTCGTGCGTCTGCGCTTCTGTTTTCGGATTTTTAATAACTTTATTTTTTTAGAGCCGCCTGAGAAACTGTATTTAGTTCCAAACAACACTATACGCGTGTATGGCTGCATTTTTGTCTAATGTGACTCTTGTTTGCTCTTCATTTTAGAGAGCCACATGCACTGCATGATAAATTCTAGAAATTTTTAGACGTTGAACAAAAGTGTGTGTATGTGTATTGCGAGGAATTCGTGGTATTGTTCGCTACGCGAAACCAATTCAAAGGTGGCCGTGGCCAATTCTCTCAAACGTATGACTTGTATGGATGACTGAAAGTTTGGACAAAACATTGGCGAGCGTGGCCAATCATCATCACTTTGTGCGACGTTAAGAATAGAACATGTTTTATTATTTTGAAGAGGGAAAACGGTCTAGCTTGATATTTGTGAACTGCCACGATGATGAGTAAGCTGGGGTCATCTGATTATCTTTCACAATCTCAGCGCGCTTGTTATGGCACTGATGACGTGATGCACACGTAAAAACCCTGGAAAAAGTAATCCCTGGACTTTAATCATCAAACCATGTTCCAAAGTTTCAATTATGTAATATTATCTGTTATTATCTTTAATAACATCGTTGAAACTGGTTGTATAGTACGGTTTGTAAAGACATACAGTAGTTCAAGCTAGGTACACAGTTAATGTCAAACAAAAAATTCGTCAAATTATTTATATAAACCTGCTAAAAGTCTTTCACATTTTAAAGACCAAATAGTAGTAATAAACGACTTTAGAAACCGGAATGGTTGCTTAAAGGTCCGTCGCTAATTTCCATCAAATGGAATGAAAATTGGTCACCAAACTGTATCTACGCAAAAATCTGCACCCAGACAACGAATTCAGCGTAAAATCTCAAATATTGTCGCTCTTCGAGGCGATGTTGAAAAAACAGAGTTGGATGCGTCTCCGCAGCGTAGTAAACATCCACGTGGCGACACGGTGTTGCCAAACATCGCCTAGCACCAAATCTGTCGCGTGTTGACAAAATAAGCTAAGCCCGGCTCCGGTGTCTATTCAACAAAGTGGATTACTTACTTAATCCATTTTCATACATCCGATTAGTATGTTTATGAATTGAAGTAACAACATTGTTCTCAAAAAATCTTGGTGAATGTAACATTATTTGAAACGGAATAGACGAAGTTTAAAACCAACTTTATCACGAAACAAATTGACTGGCCTGTTGGTCGAGTGGTCAGAGACCCTGGCCACGAAACCAAAGGTCGCAGGTTCAAATCCCGCTAGGGGCAAATGTTTCGTGTGATGAACATGGACTCGAGTCATGGATGTGTATAAACTTATTTAAATGTATGGTCTATCCGTTCACCTAGCGTCCATAGCACAAGCATGAGCTTAGTTTGGGACTAAATTTGTGTATCAGTCTGGGGAATTTATTTTTAAATAAAGCCTAAATGCAGTCTAAGCCAGTGGCCATGAAGTAGTTCAAACTTTATCTGGATTATCTCAATGTCACCATTTCGAGGACTCTGGAGTACCTAAGAATAAAAACCGCTATAATTTTTATAGAGGTATAAAGAGTAAAAAATGCGGCATCAATTCAGTGTAATCTGTTTTTAGCGTGTATTTGTAACCCACATTTTTGTAGCTTCTGGTTCAGTGGTGGACTAACCGGAGGCGGAAGGAGCGGTCCGCCCCAGCCCTCTGGTCCTGGGAGGCCTTATATTATCTCCAAGTTCCTGTAATCAAACAGTGGACCCCCCCCCCCCCCCCCCCATTTCGGGCAAGCAACACTGCTCGTATCCCTACTAGGGACTTCGTAGAGGCTTAGTCCGCTACTGTTCTGATCTTTTAGTTTATTTTAAGGCAAAAATAAATACTTAAGCATCCGTGTAAATTCATCATTGCTTTGCACAATGTCCCAACAAAAAACACGCTTCATGGTGTCACTACGATAATCATGGGCCATATCTTTTTGGCGACAAATACTCAAAAGCGAATCTGAATTTATCACGGCATACGAATTCAAACAAAGCGACTACATGTTGCGCATGCGCATGCTTTCCTCTAGACAATTCCGGCTTGTTGGACAGCAAATGACTCGCATTAGCTCCCCGGAGGTGCAGACCTCAGCCCGGCACGTAGTATGGTGCCAGAGGCAGCGAGTTGCTTTTGTTATTTCTATTTAAATAGTCTTCTTAAATGAAAAATCTTTGATCATTGGTAGTTGCGGGTCAAGTCGGTAGTGAAGATATAGTCTTTGCTTGATTATAATCATGGCAATAGGTAGATATAATGTTCACAGAATGTGTATTACGAAACGCTTGTGCCATTTCAACTCAAACTGGTCTATTTTTCTATGTTCTTTATTGTTGATATAGAACTTTTATTTAAAAAATTTTGTGGGATTTTTTCCTATCACGAAATTTCAATACTGATAGTAGAAGAAGCCAGCCAAATCGTATCATTATGGTTCCATCCCTTTAGAACACCCATCTATACTAACTAGTAGGCAAAGGAACGTCCTTCCACTTCACGGAAGCACTCTGCCCTCAGACGTGCGACTACCGCGCTAAATAAGTAACTCGGCCACCCTTCCGCTGCGGGTGGGGCCGCGCGCGCAGGATGCGGCCCATTGCTGCGCGCGCGCACGCTTTGCGGCTGCGACTGTGGGCGATAGAATAATAGCAGTAGGTAATAATAGGTGGGTGCAGTAATAATGGGTTCGCGATTGTTATAACTTGAAGGCAACTAATTTATGAAATAATATCATTTAAAAACTAGATTACACCATAACTTTGTTTATGGCGTGATCATTAACTAGTAATTTGTGTATAGGTAGATATTAAACTAAACTAAACTTCACGCCACTTCCCTAGCGGGGTAGGCAGCGAGAACCGAACGCCATTTGGCATGATCCTTACACACCTCACTCGCCTCTTCAACATTCATGATCCTTTTAATACAAGCTTTTATGACTCCTTACATCACCTAGGTCAGCGGTTCTCAAACTTTTTGGCTACGGAACCCTTTTGGGAAGCGGAGTCTTACGGAACCCCCTGAACAATTAAACAGTATCGAACCCCCTGAACCCTTTAGTTGTTTATAAAATATGATTGAGGCTATTTTCATGGTCCCCCCAGAAAGGCTTCGCGGAGCCCCAGGGTTCCGCAGAATGAGTATAGCTGACCTAAGTAGTAGATATTTATATATGAGTTTATGTAAGTGACGCTACATGATCATAGATTAAAAAATATATTTCAACACAATTAGGTAATTGTTTTGTACAACATTTGTTAAATGATTTTTGATCTACAACTTTGACAAAACTTTGCGCCGAACAAACACTTTGCGGTCAAAATGCCCGCATTAATATAGTCTATTTAAATGATTAACATAAAAATCCGGCTTCGGCTTTGACTTTGACTTTTCGCTCTCGTAACTGGAAGTCGTAAAGGGAGCGAATGCCGCGCACGCTCGCAGTGTCAAGGATGCGCCGGCGCATACATTTGCGTAAAACTGTGACGCGCGCCCGCACAGTCACTCTCTCGGGATTTCACCTGCGTGTACCTCGTTCGTACAACTTGTACTTGATAAATAAGACAGGAAAATAACGAAACGGCAGGTTAATCGGCTCTTCGATTAAGTTTTATCTATTTAAAGCGATTTTATCAATAAAAACCTTCACCTACCTAATTCATGTAAGGGGAATCCTTTACAAGACATTTTTCTACGCAGTTTCAGATAAGTACCTACAAATTTCTCACACATTAATTTTAACGCATCTAACTTATAAATCTAACTTTAATAGAAATTTACACATTCACTAATAAGTAAGATTAATAATCAACGTGTTATACAGCAAGGATAAAATCGTTTATAAGTTTTCGTCTTACCTTTTTGAATTTATTTATTTATTTATTTATTTAAGGACAGCTAACAAGACATACACATACAATAGTATAAAAACATTTGTGATTTTACATGTAAACAGTGTTGCCTTAATTAGAAGCTGCCACGACATGTATAATTATTTGCGTGGAAGAGACGGATAACAAAAATTCCTGATGGTCGGATGGTTTTCCCAATCGGTGCATGCAGACAACCTGTAGGTATTGTACATATATTGTGTAACAAGAACACATTAAATACACGCTTAATATGTATATGTATATATCCAACCAATATTTTGCTCGCTTTTTCATTAAATTCCTCCTTAACATAAGGATTTACTTGGTTATTGGAAAGAAGAATAAAAAGAAAATAGAGCATGAAGCAAGAAGAAGTGCGTTTATCTTTAGCTAAATGAATTATTAAAAACAAACATGCAATGTTGCTGTTGCCGACGCTAGCCTCATTACTTGTAGGTATATTCATACTTTTTATGAAATAATATAGAGATTGATAAGAGCGGTGGTAGCTCAATGGTAAGGACACGCGCCTCTTAACCGAGGAGTGCGGGTTCAAACCCGGGCATGTACCTCTAGATTTTAAAAAATCTATGTACATATATATACCACTAGCTCGACGGTGAGGGAAAACATCGTGATGAAACCTGCAAATTCAAACAACTTTGAATTTGTAACCATGATCCAAAAAATTTCTGGTTCCCCTATCTTAGGGTTACGAAGGTCAGATCGGCAGTCGCTTCAATGTAATTACCAGACTCGCTAAATCCTGGATCATGGTCTAAGCGGACCCCGTCTAAGCACGGGACATAACGCTAGGAAGATGATGATATTCATACTTTTTATACCTTTTATTATTTTTGTATTCAAGTTTAGAATTCTTATTTTATTTTGATATAAAGTACCTATTGTTTTTCTAGCAGTATCTTTGTACAAGGTGTGAACGTCTGTTCACACCTTGGCAGTTTCTATCATTTATAGTTGTAAATGAACATTTAATGTTCAACAAAAATCAGAGAGATTGGGTGCCGCTTAGGTTCTACGTAGTCAGTAGGTAATTATTCGGAAAATAGTTAAGTACATTTTATTACATACATAATTATCTTCACGCCCGTAATCCCCGAATAGATAGACTAATAGCCTTTGACTCTGCTACTTTCAGCCAAAAATAACTGGACTGGGTTAGATGGGAAATTGTAAGAAGTGACAAGTGGCTAGCACTTCGCCCACATACCCAGAACCCGATACAGATATAGGGCCTTATTTATCAAATCGCCAATACTAGTTTCTCATTACGAATTCTATTTAGATGGCACCTACTTCTGACACTACTAATCATGTACCGATGTTGGTGACATAACGCGTGTTGCAACAGCGGCGCACGCGCAGCGTTATACAATTAGCGCCGAATGCCGAACGCGGCCGTTACTCGTGTCACGAGGTGGGTCAGACTGTTATGTACATAGAGCTCATCAAGATGTTCCATACATAGTCAATGACGGTATATGACGAGTCATATGACGGAAGTCAACGCGTTAGAATAAAATTAAATATCGTTATAAATTTCTGATAGGAAATGAATTTGATGTATTATAAGAGACGTTATAAGTGCGTTCGGTGAGATTGGTAATTCAGGATTCAAACTTTTGGCGCACCTACCAAATGTTATCACTATGGAAACAATAAGGAATTACCTAGTTTAACGTGACAGACAGACCTACAGAATCAGCTTTATCAATTTATCCATCTTTCACCCTCACCACAAGAATAAAAATGGCGGATATTTTTTTACTAAATTGATATTCCTGAAGAAGCACGGGAGAAACCACTTGGCATCATCACACAACATCCTAATTGCTAGAGTTTAAAGATTGTCGGCTCATGCAACCATATCGTTTATTGCATGCAGAGTTAGAAAAAGAAATGACCTGAATTGTAATTATTACCAACTATTAAATATTAATGAGAACAGATTCGTTCTAAAATCACTAAACAAAGAAACCAACGAAAACCTCTGAACTATAGAAGTCAAGTACGTCCAATGCACCGCTCAATCATTTTAAACTCTGGCCTCCGGTAATAAGGTCGATTATAGTAATCGCGGCGGTAATTGCCCGTTCTGTGTCGCTGCGCGCGCGCAGATGATCCGCTTCAAGGTGATCTGCTGGGCGGCATTGTGCAAATGTGAGAAAATATTTAATGAATCATATATAAAATAAATACCCCACATTATCAGGTATACGGCTCAATCATAGCGTAAGGTATAAAAATAGAGTAGATTAGGAAATTATATTTATCGTAACCATTCAGATAGTAACTATTCTGTCATTTTAAGTTGGCTTCAATATATTGAGTCATATTCAATTTTAGCTTTACACAGTTTACAATACAATACCGGTTTAACAATATACGCGGTTCTATTGAAGATTGTCAGAAACATATTTTCTTTGCTTAATATTTGTTGATTCATTCCGTCAATTTAAGAACTATTAGACAATAATACAATTACAAAATTAAAAAAATGAGATGTTCAGTGTTAATAAGTAGGTAACTGATTGATTTTTAAGTTCTTTTTATCGTACATTTAGTACATCACATCATTCATATCGAAATTTGGACATTTTATAAAATATACTATTTTGTACTTTAACTGTTTTATGAATTATCCCAATAAACAGTATAAAAAATATCACCTGATTTTAAAACATGCTTTATTTTTTTAACAAACTGCTTCAGAAGGATTTTTTTATCATAAGTGTAAATTAAACATTTAAGCGAAGCTTCACTTGGTGATTTTAACGTTTCCTACCCATTTATTTATTTTCAATATCAATAATAAATATTTGAAATGGTGTGGTATAGACACACATTATCTACACATAAATACTATACTTAAACTTTGTAAGCATCCAGTAGAACTGAGGATTTCCCACAGACCATATAATTTCCGGAACAAAAGCCGACATTTCCTCTTTTCGTTTTTATCAATTAACTTTGCACTAAACACAAAAACGCAATCAGCGTCTAATCTGCATTAGAACTCTTTCGCAACTTCCTCATGCAGTTGCACAGCTGACAGTTGTAACATCGCGGATTGTGGTGAAGGCCGGCTGTTGACTTTTCCTCTCGAATCGACTCCAATGCGGTAGCCGTAACGTGTATTCTATTTTTCATATATAACTATTTTGTTATCTCTCTTCGCATCCTAATTCTGTCGGTTGTACATGCAACGTCCCGTCTGGGACTTAAAAATAATGTGCCAACTGTGCTTCTTGTCTAGCATGTCGTAAAAGGCGACTAATGGTATATCGGGTTTTGGGTGTGTGATTGTGTAGGCGACGAGATAGGGCCTGCTGTCCCTTGACCTTGTTATGTTTTGTGGATACAATCTTTAGTTTGTTTGTTGTTAGTTGTTAGTTGAATTATAAATCTAGGGTAGATTTAGAAACGCAATGTAGTTAAACGTAGATTCAGATATTTCCGACGGGTTGTACCTACCACCCGTCGGAAATATCTGCGAACCTCGCTGGAATGGAATGCGCTTCCCATCGTGCTTGCCCGCACCTCCCGTTTCGCCTATCCAGTACCTTTGCCAATGTAAACGCCGACGCGTGACGTCATTAAGCCAGTTTCGCAGATATTTCCGACGGGTTGTAAACGTAGAAATGAATTTGTCTAGTAAGTAGTTTATTAACTTTAGCCTTTTTTGTCACGGGGAATGCGTTACGCACTCTCACTCTGCCCGGGGGACAGAATGGTGTGTGAGACTCCCAGGTGCCTTTGGATTGGGGTCCTCTCTCCGGCCAAATATGGTGAGTGGCCGGGGTATACCCACTGAACCCCGCGGTACCCCTCGCTCAAGTGGAAGCGCCATAGGGACAATTCTGCATCCAAATCACTTCCAGCGATTAGCACGCCCTACATGGCGAACACCACACTCCCGTTAGAGGGGGGGGGGGGGGGACAAGAATGATCGGGGGTACAGGGCCATTCCCATCCGGCGTTATTAACTTTAGCCTGCGACTCCCAAAAAGTAAAATAAAATTTAGTCTGGGAAACGAAACACAACGAAAACTGGCTGGCTGGTCAATACATGATCACAAATCTAACGTTCAATAACTAAACCCAATAATTAGTTTTGGTGTTTAGACGACTAATGCAAACACGCTTTCCATTTTTATCTACGGCTTCAGTGGGAGCCGTTTTAAAACGACTTTAAATTACACTTAATTGGAAGACTCACTCGGCAATTCCAAAGTCAAAAAACAAATTGTTAACAACACTTGATAACAACTCGTAGCATGCGATTCTTTTGCTTTAAGCAAAATCAGACATCTTACTTTAAAAGGCAGATTCAATTGAATATGCCAAAGTAATGAATGGCCCTTCTAAGCGCGTCATAGTAAACAGAAAACAATGTTTCGCGTCCCACAGCAGGGCGCGCGAGGCGCGCAGATGCAGGGAGCTGCAGTCGGTTGCGCAGGCGCAGCCAGTGAAAGCCGTTGTTGCATAACGCCTCACCGATGGTTTTGCCCACTCGTGCTGTGGCTGCTAAGTCTAATATACCACTTATTTGAAAACTATTAGTATTAACTACTGGTATATTGCAACACTGGTTTGGCTAGCTTAAACTAGTTACATCCGAACTAAGCCGAAGGGCAATTAATCAAAAAAGAGATTAAACGATAGCAATATCTTTATCGCGATGGAACGCGGTTATTTCCAATTTACCAAAACACACGGACATACTTGTAGGTATGTATAGGTCCAATAAAAAAAAATTATAATATAATTTTTTAAATTTATTTGCGATTTTTTTCAAGTACGTAGTGAACCTATCATATATATGTAACGCCATATTATCCATTTGTGTAGATGTAATGTACGTACAGGTATTAGCAAAATTTTTGCGTAGAGGTTTCTCATTACTACTATTAAAATAGATGATCAATAGTTCAACTATGTGTAAACTTACCTTTAAAATACCTAATCGCCTGTGCGAGTTTGTACACAAGCGGACACATACTCTATTGTTGTCCATAGTCCACGTTAGGTACGTCCAGTTACACTTCGATCAAGTATATCTTACTGGATGCATATACAGTACGTAATGCATGACGAAAGATGGCATGGAAAATATTTCTTTGCTTTGTTTGGTATTAATCGGCCTTGTCAAAATATTTTGATCTCACCTAATTACTTACGTGTCATATTTGAGGTTGACTTTGGAATCCTAACAAATATATAATGCAGAAATGTATTTGTTTGCTTGCTATGTTTTCACTTCAACTAATCATATTCATTTTGTGCTCACGTTGACAATGAATTATATCATCAAAAACAAATGTTACAATTCAATATTAACGTAAAATTATAAAAATGTATGCCCTTTAAAAGAATATTCAATTTTTTAGGTTACATACATACACAACATCACGCCCATAATCAAAGGGGATAGTAGGCAGAGTCAAAAGGGACTTTTTAGTTTGATCTATGTTAATAATAGTTTGTTGCAATGCTGCAAATAAAGTGGCAATCGAAAATATAATTTAATTGTTAATTTTAAAAACAAGTTATGTCAATCCAGTTCAGTATTAATGATCGTAGACTCTGCTGGCGGGTTGACAATGCCTCATTACATTTTATACTTAACGACATAATTTACTATACATCGCAGCTATTAATGGCGTAAACAACAATTTTGCGCCGTTTATTTTTCATTAAAAACGTTTTTATTTATATTATAGTGATTTACGGCACAAACACTAGTTTGACGTAGATTTATCACTTTACTTATATATTCATACTTTTTACACCTTTTATTATTTTTGTATTCAAGTTTTTATTTGGATATAAAGTACCTATTGTTTTTCTAGCAGTCTCTTTGTAAATACACGTCTGTTCACATCTTAGCAGTCTCTATCATTCATAGATAGTGCCAATTAAACTTATAGCTACGATAGCTATAGCGGTGGTAGCTCAATGGTAAGGACACGCGCCTTTTAACCGAGGACTGTGGGTTCAAACCCGGGCACGTACCTCTGGATTTTTCAAGTATATATACGTATTTATACCACTAGCTCGACGGTGAAGGAAAACATCGTGATGAAACCTGAAAATTCAAACAACTTTGGATTTGTAACCATGATCCAAAAATTGTCTGGTTCCCCTATCTTAGGGTTACGAAGGTCAGATCGGCAGTCGCTTCAATGTAATCACCAGACTCGCTAAATCCTGGATCATGGTCTAAGCGGACCCCGTCTAAGCACGGGACATAACGCTAGGAACATAATGATTCAGGAATAGCTACGAATGAATTACTGGATCGGATGTTTATCAGACGCGTCAAACGCAAAGGGCGCAGTCACCTCCGCGCGACAACATTTTCTGATGAGAACAGGTTTTTGTTTAGGATCTGGGTATTTTGTTGATTCTGAATTGTATATTACACGTGCTTCTTCCTTTGGTATCGGATCGTTGTATGTGATGTTGTCTGATTTTACATTGACTTATGTACGTGAAGTTGGGTTTTCACAAACTATTAAGTACAGATTTAATCTGTCCAAACCGCAGGGCCGTATCTAGATACTACAGGGCCTTTTTGGGCTGCAGCCCAAGGTCCCGTAGATAAAAAGGCTTCCTTGAAGGCAATACACATCGGCAATATAGATCAAATTTTGATTTAATGTAAGGGTTCACTAGTAGAACCTAGAAAAAAAATTATTTTAGCTCCCCACGTTCGAGATCCGCTCCTGGCTAGCCGCCATATTAAAGTTCCTTTATGCAAACGAATATCGTGTGTTATGTTATCTCGAATGTAAATAGAGCAGGAAAATCTCAATATACAGGCGTCAGGTGTCGCGGTGTCGGCGAGAGCGTGATATCAGCTCATTAAAGCCTGTTTAGACACCACATTTTCCTCGTGCAGGTTTTGTCACTCGGAAATGTGTAATCACAAATGATTGTGCTGTAAATAGCAGTGAAGAGACTCGCTGACCAAATGTTACACTTGTTTATGTTTGTGGTAGCGAAGCGAAATCGCGAAGATGTAGAATTTGCATCCCTCAAAAATATGCAGTGATTTCTTTATGACAGGTGCACCATATGAACCACGACAATGTGTTTTTTAATACAGTTGCTCAAAAAGTGGCGTATTGCAGGGACCTATAGCGTTCGGGATGTGGGCTATTACATACTCGTGCTTTTTTTTTACCTTTCCCGAACTCGTGCGTTCTCTTTACCAACTGTCAATAGTATATTATAAGAATTAAATGATTAGTTAGTTAAGTTTATGGTGTTTTTATTATTTTATTAAATTGCTTCATTTTTTCGCAACTGTATTAAAAATAGTCGTTCAGTACACGTACGGAACCGTCATTGCAACTTGTTCCGACTGTCAACCCTCGCCTTCGGCTGCGCCTTCGGCTGCGCCTCGGCTCGGGTAGACATTTGTCGGAGCTCTTTGCAATGACAGCCTTTCCGAACTTGTAATGAAATATACTATTGTCGAATTACATTGAGAACGGTTGAGTAGAAAACAAACGAAAAACGTAAAATGTAAACCAATAGATTAAGTATACAATTATGTAGTCTTAAAAACAAACTCGATTTCGCATTTATAGCAATGATGTTAGTTAAAATGAGATT
This sequence comes from Glyphodes perspectalis, assembly GCA_951394215.1. Classification (NCBI taxonomy): domain Eukaryota; kingdom Metazoa; phylum Arthropoda; class Insecta; order Lepidoptera; family Crambidae; genus Glyphodes; species Glyphodes perspectalis. The sequence continues at coordinate 14,596,081 of OX596216.1, forward strand.
TCATAATTATTCCACAGAACCCAATTTCGAATTACGTTAGCGCATCACTGGTGTTTGCCTATATTGTGGTACAATTACGTATGAGTTATGAGTATGATACATAATGTATTTTCCTCATAATCTGGTCGAGTGATTTCGTATTTTGGTCGAGCGGTGAAACACGCCGCGCGCTTTGTCATTCATAACATAGCCCGCTGCTAAGTTGCCACTTACAGGAAAAACGGTGCTTATCGTTGTACATACTAACCTGTCAAAAGTTTACGATGTAAACTTGAGTAACAGAGACAGAGCTTCATTTTTATGAATGTGTTGCTAAGCGCAAATCTCGAGAACAGGTAAACCGATTTCGCTAATTCTTTTTAGTTGTGTTTGTTATTATCAGGTGAAGGTTCTTATGAAAGAAAAAAATTAAAAATGATGCACGGAAATATAAAAAAATGGGTATATATCCGAGAACGGAGCGTTACGGAATGCGCCGGGTCAGCTAGTTTGTAATATTAATAAGGCCATATTGTTAGAAAGATGATGAGGATGACGACATTTGTTAAAGAATAAAGTGCCATGGTTTTGATTATAATAAATTATAATCAAAATATACTGTTATTGCTATAGTATTTATTATCTACATAGATAGAAAACCTTACCATTATGACAAAGTAACTGCTAATATCAATAAATAATTAAACATCTGTTCTATAATATTTGAATTGTGCCGTTGTATAGCGAGTTACACATTGTCAGCCATGTTTGAACAGCAGTTATTTTTTTTTCAAATAAATTCAATACGCATTGTCATTGCTATTTTCATCAACAGAACTTCAGACAAATTGGTCTATGAATAGTACTTAGAGTCCTATCCCTACAGGGTAAAAGGAAATAATTGTAGGAATAATTTATTCTTAAAACTTTGTGTTTAATTTGTGTTTTGAACACGGACTAGTAAAAAAAGAAGTACTCCACACTGTTATACTACACCTACCAGATCTGGTTCGGATATCAGTCATTTGGAGCATTTAATAAATGCTCAATCAATGTGTGACGGAAGTTGCATGTCAGATTGGAGCACCTGAGGAGCTTTAACGTCTAGTGAGTGGCGCCTTCTTTGTTTACTAGCCCGTGGTTTTGAATAAGCTAAATTGAATTGAGCTAATTTGAAAATAAGAATCTACAAAGATACCAACAAGTCCCAGGTGACGAATACTAGTTTCATCGACAACTATTTGTCCCGGCGCGGGCATTAAGCCTGCGTTCCTAGCATTCAAGGAGTTCTAAACATTGCACCTACCGGACTGTCTAAAATACAAATACACGTGCGTTCGAGTAAGAGTTTAGCACGTTAAATGCGATTCTTATTTACTGATAGTAGCTTTTCAGTAGACAAGTTACAAGTTTCCAACTACCACCGAATAAAATAATAACGTGATGACAGTAAGGGCACATAAAAATTAAATGTCACACGACAAGTGGCGGCATTGTTATACTTGTAAGTAGTCGTTGGAAATTCCATAAAATGAGAAAAGCCGACCATAACAAACAGTGTTTTCATTTTTGCCATTTCAATAACACATTGCCGCTTATTATTATAAAAACTGGCACACTTGTGTTAACAGTAGCTAAGCTATTTTAATGAAATGTCGAGACATGCGTCACTTTTAGCGAGTTAACAAACTCTAGCAGAATGTGTGTTACTGCAGTTATAGATGTAAAATTATTTCATAATTATTTTATTTATGCTTGTAATTTGTCTTCCTCACAAAAATCCCTATAAAATACGGTTCTTACTCTAAGAAACATTAATAATAGGTAAAAAAATACGTTATATTTAAGAATTTATATAACTAGCTCGGCAGTGAGGGTAACGTTTCGTGAAGAAGCCTACTCATACAAATAACAATGAAAATGTGTATTAACTATGTACCACTTTACCGGGTTCTATCTAAGGGCTACGAAAGTCTAGAGATAGTGACTTCAATGCAATAACCAGATTAGGTAAATTTAACCGTAGAGCTTGTATGAAAAGGATCATGAATGTTAAAGAAACAAGTAAGGTGCGTAAGGACGGTTCTAATAATTGGCGTAAAGTTTAGTTAGTTAGTTTTGGTTACTGTAATTGACATAGCCCTTGAAACAGGATGATTCCTAAGGTCATAAAAAGTGTTCACTTGTAACTAACTTCTATCGATAACCGTACTAAAAATTTATCGAAGTATCCCATTAATTTGGTCATTCGTTGCTTCTAGAACCCCGTTACCAACAATGGACCACACCGACCACATGCCTCACCACGCCGGCCACGACCACAGCGGCCACGACCACAGTGGCCATGACCACAGCGGCTGTGGCGGCCACGCCATGACTGTGAGTACACCCTGTATATTTAAACCACTATACAATGCTAAACGGGTTAAACTGGCACCTTAAGCTTAAAAGCTCCAGTTCTATTTATGCTTTACGATAGCCATACCCTAATAACAAGAAAAGTTTTAGATATAAAGTTTTTGACAACCTCAATGGCTCATTCGGTAATGACCCTGCCCCATGCGCTAAGATTTGTGGGTTCGATTCCCACCTAGGACAAACATTCGCGTGATGAATTCGTCGTTCGTTCGTTCGTCAGTTATTAACAAAAATATTTGACATCGATATAGACAGCTTTTTACATAAATATACACTCATAATCGTGTTCTTTCGAATCCAAACAAAATCTATACTCATATTACAATTTTAAACGCTCATGTTTTCGCCATCTTACATTGAAATTCAAATGTAATTTAATAAACAAATTCGGTCACGCACGCCGCCTCTAACCGCGTATTTTCGTCGAACCTGCGACTACATACAATGTGACGTGACAATGTCCCTGCGGTCGATATTCCGCGGTTTCCGGCGCGCTATCGGCAACGCGACTGGGAAAGACTCCTGCGCCGACCGCGCCCGATAACGTCTTGCCGCTATCACGACATTGTCGTTGAGCGTTATCTGTTTTTGTACAGTATTTATAATTTGTCAATTAGAGGTGCGAGGAATCGTGGAGAATTGATTTGGATCAGAATCGTCGTCGCCCTCTAATCACATGTAAACTTAACACTCATTGTGAAATGATAAGGCGAAAAGTTGATGAAATGAAATTCTCAACGTTTTTAAAAGATTTATTTCTGAAAATAGCGTCCATTGAATTTTGTTTGCTATTTAGTGCGCATACGAAAAGTATATTAGAGGTCATATGGACTCTCAAAAAATCAGGGTAATCAGGGGTTAATGGACCCACTCGGGTTAACGGACCCTGATTTTTTAAACAAGTGTTTAATAACAATTTTCACAAAGAGGCAGGCCTTTTCCAAATCATTAAAAGTATATCGATATCAATTTCCCACGCCCACCTATAACAGATTACGTGCAGTTATGCGTGTCGCGAGCCAGCGTCGCTGCCAAAAACAATTTGTGTCGCAGGAAGTGATAGCGACCCGCGACAGCGACGAAGAATGTCGCGGACTGCGGACGAGGATGCATAAGAAATTGGATGCTCAGTACATAGAAAACGCTCTCCGAAAATGGCAAACAAGCGTTTAACGGATAAAAATCTATTTTACTCGGCTAGTTTTGACGGCCATGGTCAAAAATATATCATAATTATGTAATTTGGTAATTTGTTTGACCTCATTTTTTTTCATATTTGAAAATTAATACAATAGGCTAGATGACAAAAAAAATTTGTCCGTCAGTTAAATTATAAAAAATATTGCACACGTAATTTTTTATTTACTTATTTGTCAAACAAACATTGACAAAGTTAAAATGCATTCAAGTTGCGCGACACGCTTTCGTAAAATTTTTACAAAATAGTGACGTCGCAAGCCCCCACTCCAAAACTTTGATGCGCTTTATCTTTGTGTTTTTTTGTTCATTTGGTAAAGCGAAAAATATATGTCTAGTATTTTTGTATAATCTAACTGACGGACTAAATATAATTATAGTTTTTTAATCATCATCCCTATTAAATACACACACTTTTACAAGCACGATCCTTATACGGCACGGTGTCGGATGCGCGCGCGTGTGGCTGGCAGGGTCGCCATGTAGGGACGAGAGAAATAAAACGTCTCGAGGTTGGATATAGACTCAATTTATTAATTAATTACCATGCGTTATATAGTTGCATTGAGTAAGTAGGTATACTTTAGGTTACACAGTACAATAGTTGAACAAAAAAAATATTTTTAAGCATTACCTATTATCCTTAGTATTTGTCAAGATAGCAGATGGCTCAAGATAGCTTCCTTTAAAAACGTAAGTAGGTACAGAAAAAATGCGTGACTGCGAAATTGTATTAAGTAACGCTTGTCATAGTATTTGAAACTTTTGTAACTCCTTATTTCAGTTCCACGCGAACGTGAGAAACGAGATCCTGTTCAACGGATGGGTGACCACCAGCGGGCTCGAGCTGTTCGGCTCGTGCGTCGCCATCTTCCTCGCTGGCGTCCTCTACGAGGGATTCAAGTACTACAGGTGACAAAGAGACATCAATAAACAATAGCAGAGGTGTTACGGACATAGCAACTCAGCTAGGAAATGTGCGGCCACCACAATTATAATTAAACTGATATGACTTTATATACTTATAAGTATGTATCGAATATAATCTATAATCTGCATGCAACTGCTAGACACCATCGGAGGTATTTATTTCTGCAGCCTTGAAGTTTAAGAATCGAACATTCAAATGTTATATCATCGCTATTCCGTTGGTCCTAATCGTAGGCTATAGCTGTCGTCTTTTAAGCGAGATTGAAGCCTGAGGGATAAGAGCGATGGTAGCTCAATGGTAAGGACACACGCCTCTTAACCGAGGAGTGCGGGTTCAAACCCGGGCACGTACCTCTGGATTTTTCAAATCTATGTAAGTAATTATACCACTAGCTCGACGGTAAGGGAAAACATCGTAATGAAACCTGAAAATTCAAACAACCTTGGATTTGTAACCATGATCCAAAAATTGTCTGGTTCCCCTATCATAGGGTTACGAAGATCAGACCATGATACATCCTGGATCATGGTCTAAGCGGACCCCGTCTAAGCACGGGACATAACGCTAGGAGGATGATGACGAAGCCTGAGGGATAAACTAATAACTGGGTATAACACTAGGACGAACCAGAAGAAGACTAGTTTAGTATGACTATTAAGATATAATGTTGTTGTGCTGTTCCAGAGAGGCACTGCACGTGAGAGCCACTACAGCCACTGGTGACTCGCGAGTGGACATCACGAAGAACGAGTGTGGCAGCAACGGCAACAGCAGCGGACCGGCCAGCGTCAAGTGAGTATCTGCTATTAAAAAAATTGCACTTATTTTTATATAGTAATAAAGGAGGTAAACTAGCATACCTTCTGTCTGATGGCATCCACCAGATGACCAGTCGCTTGTAGCGACTGGTCATGTGACTGGTGCATTGTGTTCCTTCTCAATGGGTTGACATAAACACTTGACTACTCTTTACTGGATTGACCGCCTTGGAAAGTAGCAAATCGCGTCATGTTTATGTTAATAGTATTTTAGTGCTATTCTGCAGCTGCTACTTTATGCGGTATATAACCAAATGCGCGCCAGCGATTTCATAACGAACTTCGCTATCGCTCGTATCGCGTATCTAACTCCGAGTTCCGCACTTTGAGTTCTTAGTAAATAAGTTTGTGGTGCGATACGTGCGATAGCGAAGTTCGTTATGGAATCGCTGGCGCGATTGGCTAAGCATCCAGATATTTCTCGCTGTCGATTTTGATAATAGTGATTCTAGACAAACATTTTAATATTTAATGAATATTTTAGATCATATTCGGTATAACAAGCCATTAGCATCTAGGATACAATAATAACAAAACTCCTTGTTCCAGACTAACGATACTCTCAAGCGGGCACATCATCCAGACCTTCTTCCACATTATACAAGCGACCGTCTCCTACATCCTCATGTTGATATTCATGACGTACAACGTGTACCTGTGCCTGGCGCTCGTGCTCGGCCTCGGCCTGGGCTACTTCTGCTTCGGCTGGCGGAAGGTCTCGGTCATCGACCCCAACGAGCACTGCCACTAGGATCAAGGACCAGGGCCGCGCTGACCCTTGATAGCGCATGTGTACGAGACCTATGAAACGCCATATAGTTTCAACAACGGGCGCTGGCACTGTACTGTGCCCATATTGCTCTGGCGCTTGTGTTACACTTTGCACATAGACGGCTCTGCCCTGACAGACTAATGGTTTCGATACACGAGTGTTTATATCTATGCGTAGTCCTGGCAACCATTATCTAAAAAAGGAAACAAAAGTAAAAAAAATAACGGCTTTCAGGCTTGATACAGTCAGAATTCAATGGTGCAATAAGAATGAAATTATTTATGCACATAAATACATAGTATCGCAACTTTGTTGACATTAGAACGTTTCGTAAGATCCTTGGCTCTGCACAGATATAGTATACTCATATAATTTTGACTTTAAGACTAGGCTGTATGTTATGACTATCTTTGCGCTGTATTTTTATATATTTTTTACCTTTAAAATGTGACCATTTAATATCAAACAGTATCCACCAGTAGTTTAAAATGTTCTATTGATGTACAAACTGACACCAATATGGGTAAGCTCTTACAGTTTCACCTTTTTGGTAAGATATTAATAATGCTTATCAACTTTTTTTCTTTATGTTTTTTCTACATCGACAGTGATTTGTGCCCCATATAATTGTGAATGCAAACATGATTGTTCAAGAAAAATATTGGTTTGATATTAAAGCAATTAATAGTTAGGTAAAGTTTTGTCACGATCACGTATTAATTTAATTCCAATATACGTAGGTTAAGCGTCATGTTAGTGTGATATCCCGAGTCTAGGGGTGCATCCACACTAAAGTAACATATGAACAAACATTTCCTATGTAATAAATATATGGAACTTTATTTCCGTTATGTCATTTATTTATGCTATTTCCGAAATGTTGTTAATTGTGCGATAACTTTATATAATCAAATAACCCGAAATATTATTCACAAACATCTGCAGACGCCTAGAGGCAACAACAACTGTTGTTTTAATTGCTGGCGGGAAATAACAATGAGTTACGTTCAGAAACAATATTACTGGAAGATCACCGGTTGTTTTCGTCTGAACACTTATTTGGTAAACAATTAAATATTTGATTTTATTTCTAAACTTATTAATTGCAGCACAGTCACTATTACCTATTAAAATTCGTAAAGTTTTTGGTGTGGATGCCCCTATATTTAGTTAAGTTTATAATCTTGCCATTCCAATGTTCTTTCAATTTAGCCCTGATGTCCATGATTAGCATCATATTAGGTTGATTGTATGACGATTTTTAAACATTACACAAATGTAACCTTACGTTCTTATGCACGTCTGCCTGTCTGTTTACTTGTGAACGCTCAGAAAGCTAAAAAAATCCTCTGCTACAGCCGCCACATAACAATTTATGATGCTACGTGGACAAGATATCCTGTTTTAAATTTTATATTCTATTATTATTACTATCCAAATTAAATTCGCTCGACTACACTTGTTATTGTAGCAGAAGCGAGAATTAGGTAGTATTGCTCTAACTTTATCTCCAACTTTATCAGAATGGGATTCGGAGGTTAATCTGTTATTTGTTATTTGAATACATAATCCATGCTACCTATCCTCATTTTAAGAGAGCCTTGTCATCTACCTAATTCATATTGCAGATTTTTTATATAATAGTTGTCCCATGTTGGGCGCCATTTATTTTCTGTAGTACGAACTAAATGGTGCCAAATACATCTCAGAGTTGGCAACAAATTTGTGTAGTATAAACAGCATCCTGCTCTCCCTTTCTTCTTCAAAACACATCACTAGCCTGCAAATGTGCAGTATACATACCTACATTATTTTTTATAATTTCAAATGAATTATAAGTACATGTTTGACTAACAGAATAGCATGATCTATCTACACATGTACACCATAAAATTTGAAAGGAGAGCAAAGAGACGAAAATGTAATGCCTACTTAAGGATACGTATGTACATCGTAAAAGCACTTCAATTAAAAATTGACATAAAAACAATGTGCATCTGATTAGGCACACATGTTTAAATATTAATAAATTCATCCTTTAGCATGAATCATTATGCATTATTTGTTTATTAAAAATGCATTTTCTACGTATATCAGCTGAACAATAAAAGGTTTAATTTTTATTTCGTAAACGGATTCTCATAATATTCTATTAGAATAGAATTAGTTCTTATCACTTTTTCATTCATGACTTATTTATCTTAACGACAAAATAATTACTCTAAGTAAAATATTCAATCTTATAGCAATCATAGTTCTACTAATTACCAAATATATGTATAAAGTAGGTAAAGCTATTTCGTCACAAACATCTTAGTATGGACATGACCAGACTTGAAAAATTATTATCGACAAATATTTCTAGAATTCAGCTGCCAGATACCGCAACTAAATTTGACGATAACATAAAATAAAAATTAATTACAAAAACTTTTATCACATCTCGAAAAACAAATATTTTTCATGTAACATTGCTGTAGCTTGTCATAGATCAGGTATGTCCATATTATGACTATGAACTGCAACTGTAAATAGCTCCACCTACCTTCTCCGATCATTGCTACCTTTACCTTTATCAGGACAACCTTTAAATAGCTACCATTGTAACTTTAGATATGTGCGAAAGGTCAGATTCCGTATCAATGACAGATCTCACAAAAATGTAGATATCACCCTTAAATCTGAGTACTACAAAATTGTAATTTGACAGAAAATTGTGATTTTTTTTCACATTTTTCCATTTAAGATGTGGTTAAAGGGGCTTGCTGTCCCTTAGACTGTTATGTAATTTGAGAGGATTCAGAGAGAAAGAGTAATGTCCGATTGTTATGATCCCTCTTATGAGATTGTAAATATATATGTATTTTGAGTAAGTATATTTTTCTATAACGAGTGTATTAGGTAGGTAGTAATATGATAGAAATTTCGACAAATATAGATTTTATTCAAAATTTTCTAAACGAAATTGGTTAGGCATACTTAAAGAATTTTGAAAGAAATGTGATAATTAACTATGATTTTAGATGTAAGTATATGTTTTAGATGTAAGTTTTATTATCAAAATACATTCCTGTTATATACATACATTAAAGTATTGTAGACAATTATTTTTTATTTATTATTCTTAATTTTTTTTTTTATTACCTAATGATATACTTACCTAATGTGTTCAATACCTCGGCCGCGGTAATTCTTCTAGTCCAATGATGAATATATTACCTTTAATAGTATAATTAGAATAAGCCCCTACACGGATGCTTCATGATAACCTACATAGTTGTATACATACATAGTCCCTATATGCATACAATTTAATGGGTAGGTACATTTTAAATATTATCCTCAAAAAAACTTCAAAGTCCGAAGTTAGATTAAAAAAATATATTGAATACGTATTTTTGCTTTATCTGATACTCGAAAAATTACAAAGCTACAGCGCTTCAAAGATCTGTAATTTAGCGCTTTACGTCACTTGGACGTTAAAATTTTACACACCTAGTGACGTCACGCGGTACTTTAACGCGCAGTGTCTTCATAATTTTAAGTTTGTTGAACAAAAGAAAAAATACGTAAGCAATTTTTTTTTGTAATCTTATTAGTGGATTATAAAATTTTTTTGGGCAAAATAGTTTACCTACCTTGTCTTACCAAAAATAATTATGAGAATCTGTGGTACACCGCCTCTTCTATAGCGATGACGTAGTGCCTCCTGTAAATGCCTTTACTTTAGGTTGATAACAGTATTAAGTATTAATTATTTTTGAAAACAATACAGAGACTTATATATAAGTGCTTACCAGTTTTCATACATACATCCAGTGGAGTAACTAAAGGGTGGCAGGAGTGGCATAATGCCCCGCCCGTAAGTTGCCCCCGGATCCCGTGAGCACGGGGGACCCCCCTATGCTACTGATTCAAATCGAATACAGTCATTTATGGACAGCCCTAATCGATTGACTGGCTCGATGGCGCATTCGGTAGTGAGCCTGCCCCATACGCCAAGAGTTATGGGTTCGATTCCCACCCAGGACAAACATTCGTGTGATGAATACTTGTGTTTGTTCTGTGTCTGGGTGTTAATATTTAAAATTTTAGAAATATATTTATGTCTTATGCCTGATTAGCACTGTTGAATCTGAAATCTGTAACGCAAGTGCTTTAGCTACTTATTTCGGAGTCAGATAAATGTACGTGATGTCGTCGGTAAAAAAAAATGTTAAGTACCCTATATGATGACGGCTGACCGGGACGTATGGAAAAGGAAGACATGCTGCGCCGACCCCAGATGAACTGGGAGAAGGGCAAGAGAATGATGACCCTATACCTAAATATATCAGCAGTCGCTATTACGACATGCTAGGCAAGGTTAATAGTAAAACCTAGATATATCATCATAGCTTCTCTCTGATCTGTGGCAGCTTAATGAGATGGCAAGTAGGCCAACCGCCCTGCAAAAATCTCCAGAGCCTCGCCGTGCAAAAGCCGCCCTATACTTTACATAAGTAATATGTTTACTTTTTAATTCTAATGCAATAACAAGTGCCTTTAATTTTTGCCAAAGCATCGTGCTACTGCTCTTTAGAGACCTACCAGTCAGCAGCACAAAGAAGTAGGTTGTGTAAATGTTTTTCTTTGGTTGGCCGCTCAACCGATCAAACATGAACTAAAAAACGACAATTATTGCGTCACGAACTGCCAAAAAGATCTCTGACAATGCCGGTTCTAACGCTATCATCGCTCTAGGCGAATTAGAGAGGACTATACGCGAAATCCTGGATTACGGGCAAAGATAAAAAGGTAGGTCAAGAAGTAAATGATGCAAAGAGAAACTTGATTAAATTGCAAGGAGATGAAAGCTTGCACTAGAGTGAACATAATCAGGGACCCGCGTGTCACATGAAAAGACTTCTAAAGTTTAACAATGTTAAATGGTCGCTTCAATTTAATTTCAAGAGCCACTAAAACTCGAATCATGTCCAAGCCCAAAACCTTGACTAAGATCTTTTGAAAAAGTTCGGATTTCATAGAGTGTCTATATAGTGCCTATCTTTGAATTTGTTGATTTGTTGATTGAACAAACTAATAATCCACTTCACCAGCAAGTAATTGACGTCAAATAACCCGACTACTTCATATTTACTTAAAACTATCTCAATGCTCTAATGAGCAATGATGTAATGTTTGATTACGTTTGTATTTCATAATGACCTACCTGAGTACATTTTATTGGATAGGTGACGTTTATTAGCTTCGTTGACTACATAAAAACAAATCATGTACATAATTTCATTGATGTTCATTAAATACGTTTAGGTTTAGTCTAATGTACTCCGTAGCACCATTTGATATATAAAATAACGGGACATATCTTCAATATGCGCATTGCTATAAATATTCTAACAGGCGCAAACGTAGAATTCAATTTATTGTATTTTAATCAAAACAAGAACCGTATTTAATTATTACAAATTTACTTAAAAGCCATTATTTTTATTAATACTTAATAACCACACAACGCTAATGTTAAGTAAAATTAAGTAGCAAACGTGGCAGTATAACATGAATACCGTTGTCTGCTTTCCAATCGACAGAACTTGTTTGTGAAAAAAGTAAAATGTCAAGTTAGGTGAAATGTGACGGTGGCCCATGTTTTGTCTTTTGTATTTTTACTTGTTGATTTTGCAAATAAAATCGGTGATAAATAAGTGAACTGCTGTGATATAGTGCCGTGAACAATTATGTTATAACTGGGAAGGTGTCCTCGCCGTGTTCGTCCCGTTTCCTCGTTTTTCGGAGGGCCTTTCGTTCAGGTAACGGTATTATTTATTTTTGACGACGTCGATCTGTTGAATGGATTCCGGGGCGCGTTATGATTTCTAGTTCTCTAAGTTATGCACTGGAGTCGTCATGCTATCGGAATTTCGTGGTCGGGCTCCCACATGGTGGTGAGTCGGCGCGCAGCAGGTCCGCTTACGGTCCGGTCCGTCTGCGGATGCACAGTTCACGGCGGTAATCGTTCCCCATCTAATAACTACGTTCTTTTAATTGCTCGCCGGCTGACGCCGTCTAATTGGAATCTTCTTGGCATTATCTGATAAACAATTCATTGATATAAAACAATCGCCCTACTTTTCATTTTTGTTTTTTTAATATTGGCCATAACTTCAGATACTTAACTTAAATATATAAGTCCGCTACATAACAGAACTGTAGATTTAATTATACATTTTTTCTAACCACATTCCAATAAGAATTTGCAAGCAACTACACTTATCCAATTGAAAATGTAATAGTATGTGACATACTTATAAATGACCCTCATACATACACACATACATACTATTTCACCAGCAGATCCCGAAAGGGTAGTCCACACAGCAATAAGCATCTTAACCAAAACTATCCAAAAAAATATTGAGTTGCATTAGATGGAAAATTGCGACAAAGTACGTAATCACAAGTGGCTAACTCATGGTCTTCATAATAACTAACCAAATATCCAATGCACCATTAGTTGCGTTTTACTACATCCTAGGCTAGGACAGAATCATATTATCTATAAGTGAGACATTTCTTATTATATTGAAGTATAAGTGCATGGGAAATTACCTATTTTATTTTAGATTGGTTATTTCCTACATCTGAATACTAATAGACCTTTCATGAAGTAGGCTAATTATTTTCTTTTTAAAAATTCCTCTTGGGTGTTGGTGGTCTTCATTTTTAATTTTATTTAAATATTGACATCAATCAGGTTGCTTTTATTTGTGAAGAATGGTGGTTATAGAATAATATTATTTGTGATAAAAGCTAAAATAGCTCACCCCTAAATTAAATGAAGGTATGTATACACTATAATAACCATGAATCTAGTTTTTACCCAAGAAAGCCAATTGATATGTAATAAGATTTGTTAGAGCAAAAATTTACATAAGGAAGACATGCACTTGCTGGGGACCATTGAGGGTGATCCTACTAATGAAATAAAATTAAACAACAATAATTAATTTATTGTATGCTTTTCATAGTATAGGTACCCTATGTACTCTATAAAATTTCTTATAAATCTGGTTCCAAAAGAGTATTCTGTTGTGAGCCAGATCGCTACTCCTCTCCATATTCTTTCCGATGAGCAGGCCTGCGGCAGATGTTACGTCAAAGTTGTTGTCTGCCCTCACGGGTTGCCATAACATGGGCACCAGCGTTGTGGTGAGTGGTGTCGGATCCCTGGAAATTAAAGGGCAATATACAATAAGCATAAATCCTCATTTACACGCCTTCAGTATATAAACTAAATAGCCATATCTACATTTGATCTGGGTGTTTTTGATGACATCATTGTTCCTCATTTTCATAATACAAATAATTATGCTTCTTACTAATTGATAATCTGATAAATGTGATGTTGTTTGTCATTAATATTTATTTTTGAATTTTAAATAAATATTAACAGATTGTTCGCCTGCAAATATTTATGAATTTTACTAGGTAACTTCATTTAACTTAGAAAATTCCCCCAATGATATCTTAGATTGAGGGATTGCCTGCTTTATTAAGTTGATTGTCATGTCATTGTTACTATGTTATCCTTGATAATGAATATGCAGGCATAGTTATATATCTGCTTAATTTTTTTTTTTTTTTAATATTTATCAAGTGTGTAAGGATTCGGTTTCTTAAATTAAAACAAATCAATTGTAGAGCTTTTTTATTTCATTTTTATAACTAAGTCCAGTGGACTGTCTTTATTTGACCAAATTTTATAGAGGTAGGTATAGGACATTAGAGATTTTTGATAATGTTCAGTAAGTCATGTAAATACAGCATACATATATATAAAATTACATTACTATTCTACAGCATTATCATGGCAGCATCTTTCCTTAACCATTTTGAGGAAAATGTAAAGGTAATTAGTATTCATTTTAATTGTATGTCTAATTACCACACACGATGATGGGTGGTTCAATCATCCCAGCACCTTTGTGCACTAAATGTTTAGGGCACAGTAGAATTTGGCATTATTTACAATGTAATATGATTGTATTTTATATATGACTTGGCTTGAAAAGCATTTATGTAAGTAACATACACGCTTAGTGTTAAGTTATTGACTTATAGCTTAATTTCTATTACATGTAATATTATTGGTAAAGGGCTACTCTTAAGGTCTTATTATTTCGCCAGTCGCACATAGAGCTAAATTAAACTATATCGCAACATAGCACAAGCAAGTCACCCCAATTTCCCAGAAAAGTTTATGAAATTAATATTGGAGAATACTTACACATAGTAATTTGGTACATGCTAGATCGCGCGCCTTGCAAAAATATTTTTTTGTAAGAAGTTTTCTATCCTGTTAAATATTTTGTGACAATGTTAGTGAAGTATGATAAGTACATAAAAATAATGTCGTCTACACACTTTTAACTATTATCTTGTTGTATTAATTGTATTAAGCGGTGGTAGCTCAATGGTAAGGACACGCGCCTCTTAACCGAGGAGTGCGGGTTCAAACCCGGGCATGTACCTCTAGATTTTAAAAAAATCTATGTACATATTTATACCACTAGCTCGACGATGAGGGAAAACATCGTGATGAAACCTGCAAATTCAAACAACTTTGAATTTGTAACCATGATCCAAAAATTGTCTGGTTCCCCTATCTTAGGGTTACGAAGGTCAGATCGGCAGTCGCTTCAATGTAATTACCAGACTCGCTAAATCCTGGATCATGGTCTAAGCGGACCCCGTCTAAGCACGGGACATAACGCTAGGAGGATGATGATTAATTGTATTAAGCGAATTCCGGATCGTTAATTTCGTAGGCGGAAACGTGAGTGTCTAATTACTCAATATAATGTGGTCAATCAGATTAGATGCCGATAACGTCGATCTGTCCGGCCGACATCCATCATCGCTGTCCAGGAGCCGTTAATTGTATTGCTCCGCCCACGGGTTTACCCACAACTGTGTCCGGTTTGCCGCCGAAAGTCTCGCGACTCGTGCGTCACTCCGGAACTAAGTCGGGCGAGGCGATCAGCGACGTCACCGCGCTCGGTCTAGAAGAGACCGATGCATTTACGTGGCCACTTTTTACGGAATGTGTGCTTACATCTTGCCGGTAACCATTCGTCAGATTTACGTGATCCGTATTATTCATAGAGCGACTGTTTTATTAAACAAAACAAATTTCAATTCAAATGGAATTATAGATACACGTTAGGATTATTCTAGGTATTTTTTCTTTTACTTTAACCGATAGAGAAATACTTAAAATATATTTTATGGCTTAATGCAAAGTGTGAAGGTAGATCACCTTCTGAATGTAAATATATTATCTTACGAGTAGTTCAGTACTTGAGGTACTGCTAGTTTTGGGATAAACCTATTAAGTGAGCGAAGTCAAAACTTCACAATGTAATAACTTCTGACTGGCTCGATGGCTCATTCGGTAGTGACCCTACCCAATGCGCCAAGAGTTGTGGGTTCGATCCCCATCCAGGACAAACATTCGTATGATGAATACTTGTGTTTTTTCTGTGTTTGGGTGTTAATTTGAATATATTTCAGTATATATTTGTAATACCACTCTTCTGATATTGATGACGGCTGACCGGGACGTATGGAAGAAGAAGACATGCTGCGCCGACCCCACTTATATCCGTAACACAAGTTCTTAAGCTACTTACGTCGGAGTCAGATCAATGTATGTGATGTAGTGTAATATTTATTTATAAAAAATAATAAAAAAAAAAAAAACTTTAGCTTACCCTATTCGGATGAAGTTGCTCAAGACAGTCACCATTCGTTGAACTGTTGTCTGATCTTCAATGTCTTTTTCGTAAAAATAATCTAAAATGTTCTTACAACATTTTGTATTCACAATAGAGCTTCTTCTTTCAATCTTTGGTGTAAATTTCATGAGGTATGTTGGTGTAGTACTTGTGGCAGCGTGGAGAACTGTCGATTTAATAATCGGGTATTCAAATGTGACGTCATTGATGTACTCGATATAATTCTGGGTAAGATTTTCGTCCCCGCTCTGCTTTCCGAAATAAAACTCCTTCACCACTCTAGCCACTCTACGTTTCGTGTTGTTATTTGGAAATTCTAAATTGTTTGGCAGCAAAATCTCAAAATTGTCTGGAACTTTTGCATTCAAAATTTCGAATTTGGTTTCTGATGCGCCTAACGTATTTGTATAAGCAATGATCATTGGTACAGCTTGATAGTTTCTTTGCTTGAATGTTTCTATAGGATCGAGTTCGAGCAAGCTATGTGTGGCGTCCAAGTTATTTTCTAAACACGGCAAAAAAATCGTGGAAGTATTGATTAAGTTGTTTACAGACAACTCCCTGTAGAATCTAGCCAATTCCTCGGCATTCTCTTTGCCAGTATATCCCATTACGACGGCCGCATCGAATGCAGTTAACACGGGCTCGTATGAAAGTGAAAGAGGCGTCAATGCTGACCCAGATTCCAGAATAGCCTTGTGCAAGAGTCCTCTAGCCGCTCCCGACAGTAAAATGAGTTGTGTCGACGATGCTCCGGACCCTATCCCGTAAACAGTGACATCGAGCGGGTTCCCTCCGAAATATTCAATGTTTTTTTGGACCCAATATAAAGCTGCGACTTGGTCCTTCAATCCGGCGTTTCCTGGGGCGTCGGGTGTGCCCAGGCAGAGAAAACCGAGGGCTCCTAAGCGGTAATTGAAGGTCACGATTACGAAATCCTGCGCCAACATGCGAGTAGGCGGCTGGAAGGCACCCCAGCTGGAACAAAGCGCTTGTCTCACGTGTTCGTTTAACACACACTCATTAAGCTTCCCACACGGCTGTCAGCTGCACGCATCCTATTGAGCAAGCTCTATAAAGGGATTAATATGTTGTTAGTAGTCTGCCTTTGATGCGTTGGCTGAAGGAAAACGATTTCTCTGAAAGTTGATTGTTAATAACATTATGATTTTATGTAAATGTACGTTTAATGTCATAAAAGTAGCTTTAATACTTTATGCTTGAATATTTATGAAGCTTTTACTGACGGCTCGTAAAAATTTGGACTGTCATATGGGCTTATACATTTTCTAAAATAAACACTAGCCTACGTCTTTCTCAGACCTTGAGGCGTACGGAGATAGAATTACTTTCGCCTTTATATAATACTAGCTGCGCCTGCTGCTATTTCATCCGCGAAGTTCCTGTTTTTGTGGCAATACGGAGATAAAATCTATACTTACTTATAATAAATCTGTAGAGAGGTCAATTCTGTACATGAAATATATTTTCAAAATAACTATCAGGGGGTGATTAGTGATCGATACTGATGCCAAAAATGCAATCAGTAAAAATTTTGTCTGTCTGTCTGTCTGTCTGTCTGTATGTATGTTCCTTATAGAAACAAACACTACTCGACGGATTTTAACAAAACTTGGTACAATTATTCTTCATACTCCTGGGCAGGTTATAGTATACTTTTTATCACGCTACAATCAAGGAGCAGAGTAGTGAAGGGAAATGTTGGGAAAACGGGAGAAATTACTCCATTTTTTAAGCTTCCGTTGCGTGTGCAGCCTTAATGGTTAAAGTTCCATAGAAATCATGTATGACGGAAATAGTCTTTATAATATTAACCATAAACGCGGGTGACACCGCTGGCACAGCTAGTATATACTATGTTGCTCGTTGATAAAGTAGCTTTCCAATAATTAAAAAAAAAAAATCGGTTAAGTGGTTTATGCGTGAAAGTGTAACAAACTCACATTCGCATTAATAAAGATAGATCCATATATATTACCCGCTCTGGAAGTTCCCGTCGTGTACCACCACGACGACGGGCTGCAAGACCGCGTGCTCTGGAGTGAACACGTTCACCACCAGACAGTCCTCGGACCCAGAGCCGTCCGGCTGCGGGCACTTCACCTGGTACGTGGCCTCGAAGATGCCGTCCCAGCGCTTAGCCGGCCTGGGAGCCTGGAATATAAAAAATACCAATATGAAATTCAATTTTGTAATTGTCATTTTTTTTTTTTTTTGACTAAGGACCAAGAGGCTCCGGGTTCAAATCACGGGTTGGGCCAAAAATTTTTATTTTTACATTTTTAATCGTCGATATTGTATACATATGTGGCTGAGTCACTATTTGCTAAGCATTCTAATTTATAATTTTTAATTCTTGTGCTGTTGTGCCGAAAATCAATGAACTAGTCTACTATGATATGATAAAACAATAGTATGGGAAAGTTACATCAATGTAAATCGGAAGATAATCTAACCAATGTTATATTTTAATTGGTTATCATACAATATAAACTTCCCCTTTTACATTTACTCGTTTACGCAATATGCAAGCGAAATAAATGCTGCAAATGACAGAAATCTACAAAGCGCTCAGTCTTCAAAGTATTAAATTCGCTGAGTTCCAGCCAGCAGCATCCGCAGTCCTTGTACTTAAAGTATTTAATATTCATATATAGGTTAGTCGCGGTATCTGGGTTATAGAAACATTGCTTCAAAGAATTCTGCTCGCATGTGAAGCTTTTAAAGTCACACCCAGTGAATAATCTTGTTATGCGTTGTCGAGGGGAAATAAACAAAGATTTGAAATATGGTTTGCCAAGCTGTTTCCTTCTGATGAATATTAATATGTATAATAGTTATGGTTATTGCACGCTCCTTTTGCGAAAAATAATCTTTTTGTGCTAATATAAATTGTTATGCTTAGTAAAAAACAAAAATCACACTACATTGATCTGACTCCGAGGTAAGCTTAAGCACTTGTGTTACGGATATCAGAATCAACAGTGGTATTACAAATATATACTTAAATATTTAATATTAACACCCAGACACGGAACAAACACAATTATTCATCATACGAATGTTTGTCCTGGGTGGGGATCGAACCCACAACTCTTGGCGCATGGGGCAGGGTCACTACCGAATGAGCCATCGAGCCAGTCAAAAATCTATGCGTTAACTCTGTAACTCATAAGTCCACTTGTTTGCGTCGGCTCTTTGAGTTACGCCATAGCGTAGCTAAATGTCATCGTCGGATACTAAACACGACTTTTTGCCAACTCGAATGGCACTGTAATGGTTCTATGCGCCAACATCATCACATCACACATCTGATCTAAAAAACAGAAATACTACAGCACAGTACTGTCCATTGTCTATTTTTATTATAATAAAAAATGCCTATAGTAAGTATATATTTTATTTTTAGAAATTAATCATGATAATAGTAATCACAAATAATTGAATCATCAGCAAATACACAATCATCATGATACGGAACGATAACGACCATATACCTATTATACGTTTAAAAACAACGGTATTACCATGATAAGATTATTTACTGGTTGTAGCAGTACCAACATAACCATGCGGGACTCCCCTTGCCATTACGGGCAATGGTGTTTTCTCCGAAACCATATACCTGATAACTGTTTATGTATCTATTACAAATTACAAACCTAAGAATGTACGATTCAATTCAATTCAATTCAATTCAATTCAAAATATCTTTATTTATATAGGCTTCAAGAAAGCACTTATAAATAGTCAATATACAAAAAAAAGAACACATAATACTACCACCGGTTCGGAAGGTAGAATCTATCGAGAAGAAACCGGCAAGAAACTCGATAGTTACTCTTTTAAATGCC
This sequence comes from Glyphodes perspectalis, assembly GCA_951394215.1. Taxonomy (NCBI): domain Eukaryota; kingdom Metazoa; phylum Arthropoda; class Insecta; order Lepidoptera; family Crambidae; genus Glyphodes; species Glyphodes perspectalis. Next base: position 14,615,868 of record OX596216.1, read on the forward strand.
AATTATACAATTTTGTAAACTTAATTAATCCACACTTAAGACTAGATATCACTGCAGATGAACAATTCATTATGAAGTTAACCATAAATCTTTGTCATTGAGGAATTCTTCGATCTTGTAATAGCCCTTACTCATTAAAAATGATTTAATGCATAATTTGAATCTATGTAAGGGTAATGTTAAAATACTTTGTGGTAGTTTATTGAACATTTTAATACTTAGACCAATAAATGAATTACCACTTTTTTGGAGTCTATGATTTGGAACAGCAAGTTTGTGTTTATTTCTCGTATTAAAACTATGATTGGCGCATTAATGTAAGGAGACCAGGTTGTTTAGCCAAATGCGCGCCAGCGATTCGTTATCGAACTTCGCTATCGCTCGTATCGCGCCGCAGACTTATACGGGTGGACAAATCGGAAACTAACTCCGAGTTCCTTGCTATGAGTTCTTAGTAAACAAGGTTGTGGCGCGAAACGAGCGATAGCGAAGTTCGTTATCGAATCGCTGGCGCGCATTTGGCTAAGCATCCAGGATGTTGCTGTACCACCTCGAATCCTCCAGCGTCAGCCCCCTCCATGCCTAAAAGACGATGTTTCACTAGGTTAACCTAACGGGACATTCATCAAGTACGTAGTTCCACTTAGGAACCCCCTCTCTCTCACTAACGCTTTTCAAACTTGGTCGTCCTTTGAGGGCACGGTGTAAAGAGAACCTGAGTGGTAGCCTCGTCTTTTTTTTTAACAACAAGTCTTATAATCTTGTTAGTTTTTTTCAACCAGTAACTACTACATGTTAATGTACTTTTGATAAAATGGGGTCTTTTAGTGTACATACATAACATCACGCCCGTAATCCCCGAAGGGGTAGGCAGAGTCAAAGGTAGTTTAACTACATTCAGCCAAAGATAAACCTGGGCTAGGTTAGATGGAAAATTGTGAAAAAAGTAGTGACAAGTGGCTAACTCGCGCCTACACAATCACGTACCCAAAACCCGATATACCATTAGTCGCCTTTTACAACTTGCTAGATAGGAACACAATTGGCGCATTATTTTTAAGTCCCAGACCAATATGGGACAACCTTTTAGTGTCTGCCGTCAAATTTACACCAAATTCGTTGGACACTCTCAAAAACACTTCGTTCATAAAAAGAGTAATGGCGTGCGAACACGCGACTCCGACATTAGGACGCAAGTCTCCGTCCAGGCCGATACCGATCTCCGTAACGTTCGCAAACGGCCGAGCGCGGCGCTATCAGCAAATGAGTCTGACCTTAAACCTGTCGCCGGTAGGGTTGCCAGCTGAGGAAGAACGAACAACACTGGTTAATTTTAATGATTTACATGGAGTTCTGAAGTTCGATAGTTGCATTTGATTCCTTTAAATATAGCTGAAAACCAGTTCTGATTATTGAATCAGAACTGAATCAAAATGATCAAAAATTTTTGATGACAAAATCAATAATAAATTGTTCAGACTAGCACTCGGTGTTCTAGCTCAATATTACCTAAGCATATTTACCTTTGCTATGGATACTGGACAGAAAATAGACGTATATCTTACATTTATAAATATCGTGACTGTGTTCTGTGATAGCCTGGTTTAAACCCGCGGCCTTTGGTTTGTAACTATCACTGAAACGAAGCGGCGCAGTAGCTACAGATGAATTTTGTAACTTAAAGCAACTTTCGACGGTGGTATTGTAATATTTGTAACTAGCTGTGCCAGCGGTGTCACCCGCGTTTATGGTTAATATTATAAAGACTATTTCCGTCATACATGATTTCTATGTAACTTTAACCATTAAGGCTACACACGCGACGGAAGCTTAAAAAATGGAGTAACTTCTCCCGTTTTCCCAACATTTCCCTTCACTACTCTGCTTCTATTGATTGTAGCGTGATGAAAAGTATACTATAACCTGCCCAGGAGTATGAAGAATAATTGTACCAAGTTTCGTTAAAATCCGTCGAGTAGTTTTTTTTTCTATAAGGAACATACAGACAGACAGACAGACAGACAAAAATATTACTGATTGCATTTTTGGCATCAGTATCGATCACTAATCACCCCCTGATAGTTATTTTGAAAATATATTTCATATACAGAATTAACCTCTCTACAGATTTATTATAAGTATAGATACCGCGTAACTAACACTTAATGATAAGGTATAACTTTGACTTAAATAACATTGAAAATTAGACCTAATGATTACGTTTGACTGGCTCGATGGCGCATTCAGTAGTGACCTTGCCCCATGCGGTAAAAGTTGTGGGTTCGATCCCCACCCAAAACAAACATTTGTGTGATGAATACTTGTGTTTGTTCTGTGTCTGGGTGTTAATATCCAATATTTGAGTAGATATATATTTGTAATACCACTGTTGATTTTGATAACCGTAACACAAGTGCTTAAGCTACTTACCTCGGAGTCAGATCAATGTATGTGATGTCGTCTGATATTTATTTATTTAAGTGTTAGTTACGCAGTATTGCAGTATCACCGTTATGTATGTCTTATATCCATGTAAGATGGACTACAACGAAAGACCACTTGCACCTTTTCTTTTATTAATTTCAGTCTTCATGGGGATCTGAGATAAAAAGTTACCTAGGTTTTAATCCAGGGCAAAACCAGCCTTAACTTAAATTAATAATTTTCACAAACTTCACCATTTCTAATATCAGTATAGGTAAATAGGTAGTTTTCACTACTTCCCCACTTCCCGTTCAGTAGCAACCCTGAACTGTGTGGGGGATGTTCCGATATTTAGCGGGTGGAGGGTGTAGCGCGCGGCATTCGCCGGAGACATGTGGCTCTGTTTACTGTAGTACGCGACACCTGGAGAGTACCTACTCTGCGGTACGATAGTATTTTGCAGAGCAGACACATGGATTAGCGGTTTAAGAGAGGTGGGTGTTGTTGGAGTTTTGTTATCTAGTAGCCTCGTTAGTGGGAATATCTTAAGTTTTTTTTTTTCTCAATTTCATAAAGTGATTAATGGCGTAAGTTAACAAGCATATAAGTGTAGTTTACTAATAAATATAAATATGTTACTGATAGAGGTTCAAAAGCTTTAAAGCTGTTGGTTAGACTAAGAGATCGGGTTTGGTTTTTGAAGTCAGTACTTAGTCAGGTTTTTTTTTTAATTTGTTTGATTAGTTTCATTTATGCGCGTTATTGGAAACGTCTCGCTTATAACATAACTAAGACAAACTTTTCCCGCCCAAATGTTGACACCAACATAAATAAACTCATTTGGGCCAAATATATTATGTTTGCCAGCATACCTTAAACCTATGATGTTTCGCTCGCGCATAGAAGATGGCCCGATAAGCGTAGTAGGGGCTTCGAGGATGGCTGACCAGGTACCCTCGCACCAAGCCCTGGGTCGTGAGGAAATCCTTTGAAGGCGCTGCACATAACGCACCGACAAACACCACCAGTAGACCAAAGAGTTCAAACATCGAATAGAGAGCCTTTTTGTCTCGTTTTATTAAAGGGAAAATAGAAGAGACGGATATACTAATTGTCGGCTTATGTTGGAGCCACAGCATAATGGCGACTGAGCCATTAAACTGTTGGTTGTGTTTTGTTTTAGAAATGTCCGCAGCTGATGTCACGTAGGGCATTTTGAAGTGATGATGTTTATAATTGCGTGAACTGTTGCGTCATCCGTGAAATAGTGCTGGCAGCGTGTGAATCGATATTGGGTGTGAAACAATAACACGTGTTTGGAATAGATTAGATGCGATGACCATTTAGGTTCGCAATCTACATGTTAAGATAGCGTAGTTTTGAGGCCATATGTGTTGCGTATTGATGGGGTGATATACTGACACGAATATATGCAGTGTGTAAGTGATTTTCGTTCCAAAAATATTTTTACAATGATACACAAACTAACTAACTAGCTAAACATCACGCCACTTCCCTATGGGGTAGGCAGAGAGGACTGAACGCCATATGGCAAGGTCCTTACACGATAGATCACGATCACACGATCCTAGATACACAAACAATAGCGATATTTATAATTTTTTTTTTATAGTTTGCTCTTTGGACTATATGGACATATTCATATTTTTTTTATGAAAATAATTTTAGATATTGTCTTTGCTCTCCAGTCATCATTATTAAAAATGTAAAATGTTTAGGTTAAGTTTAGTTAGTTAGTTAAATTGTAAGACGATCTTTAGATTATGCCAAAGTCCTTTTTTGTAACGAAATTAGTTCGCTTAATTAAAGTTAGGTTAAGGTAGAATAATAGAAACACACTGGCATCCCTTCATGAAATGGTCGTGTCAATCTGTTTACTTAACGGGTGGTCGGATTTGTGAAACAACCTGTGGGGAACATCAACAGGCGGGCGGAACCGGTGACTCAGACGAGTGTGGAGCGCCAGCGAATTGTATATTTGACCAGCCTTTGTTCGCGGCTTTGCTCGCTCCGTGTTCGATTTTATTTTATATTTCACCCGCGTAGTTTCCGTTGGAATACTGGGATATAATATAGCCTATGTTACTCGCTGATAAAGTAGCTTTCCATTGGTGAAAGAATTATTAAAATCGGTCCTGTAGTTTCGGAGCCTATTCGATACAAACAAACAAACATATCTTTCCTCTTTGTTGTATTTGTTATAGGAATGTTGTTATTCAATTGTAATAAATTGACGTGATAATTTCTGTCGATCTTTCATCTATTCACTAGTTAAATAACTCGCCCTCCTCTGACCTATTTTAAAGGGTCATTTAAGGGAAAAACATTTTCAAATTGATACATCGATCTCCCCATATTTTTTTAAACACCCGACACCCGACCGGTTGAATTTTCATAAATTGAACTTATGATAATTCAGTTCTCTCTGCCTACCCCGCTAGGGAAATGGCGTGAAGTTTAGTAAGTTTTTTTATGATAATAACCATATAAATTAATAAATAAATGAATGAATAAACGTTTATTTGGCACTAAAATACAATAATTTTACAATTAAACATACAACAAGAATAAAACAATAAAGCACCAAGCGGGTCTCCGCTCAGCATGCGCCGTGACACAGGGCGCCACGACGCCTTATTTGTATAAAAGATAGATGTCCGGCATTGAGTATACAAATATACTTAATATTATGTAACTTTATCTATTTCTTATCTAGTGTATTGTGTCCTCAAAATTTTAACATGAAATGGGCCTCTATACCTCAGGACAAACATTCGTGTGATGAGTACTTGTGTTTGTTCTGTGTCTGGGTGTAATATCTAATATTTAAGTATGTATTTGTAATACCACTGTTGATTCTGATATCCGTAACACAAGTGCTTAAGCTACTTACCACGGAGTCAGATCAATGTATGTGATGTCGTCTGATATTTATTTGTTATTTATTTATATCAGTTCATTACGAAAACAAAAATGGAATGGAATATGTCTGCCCATTTACCCCAAGGAGATGTTAATGGTAATAATGAAGTAAAGTAAAACTGGTTCAATGGTGATTTATTGACATACAAACATATAGTAAACAGAAATGCAATTTACATTAACGACAAAAATGTTGCTCTGTTCAATGAATTGGAAAGTGGTGCAGAAGACATTGCAATGAGTACCTTGTTCAAATTAGTTGGTTAAGTTTCGTTTGATGAACGTTTTTATACAGAGCTAGCTTTAGCCCGCGGCGCCGCCTGGCATTTAGTAAGGTACCGCACTATCTGTCATTGTTTCAAGGATCAAACGTATCATATGCCTAATGTTGCCAAGAAATGTAAACTCTGATGTTGGTCTGGGACTTAAAAATTTGCCAACTATGTTTCATGCCTAGCATGTCGTAAAAGGCGACTAATGGTATATGGGGTTTTGGGTATGTGATTGTGTAGCCACTTGTCACTACTTTGTCCCAATTTCCATCTAACCCAGAACAGTTTTGTTTTTTGCTGAATGTGATTAAAGAGGCCTGCTGCCCCTTTGACTCTACCTACCCCTTCGGGGTAATACTCTAAAATAGATGTAATCTTTCGCGTACTAAACATCGTAATACTCCGATCCTGTGTGTATGTTACAGACAGACAGACAAACGTACAGTCAGAGTTACTTTTGTATTTATAAAATTAGTAGATTTAACTTAATCGTGTATTGAATTCATTTCAAAAACAGATGTTTCACTAATTTGTTGAAACATGTGTTTTGAATATAAAATTAACTGCAAGTTTTCTTTACATATTTACATACAGATTTCTAGTAGTGCAAACAGAACCAAGTGTTAATTCTTCAATCCACTATTTGCTTTATACACGTATTTGCGAACGATAAATAAATAAGAACAGACTCTTGAATAACCTGTATTATAAAACATGATATTATTCGCAAATACATACGCTTTGTATTTTTGAAAACTGTCCTCGAATTTCTACACTTTTTTTTTTAAATATAATTACAAGCGATAAATAAATAAGAAGCTCTATAATAAGTAACCGGAATTATTAATTATTAATAACGATATAATTTCCAAATACATTGTAAACGTTTTATACGGTGTGGAACAAGATAGAGCCCATAAGATACAGAAAGGCGAGGGCAAGCACAGACGTGTGTGGGTTCAGGCCGGATGCTGTGTTGTTGTCGACGAAGTGGTGCCGGTAGATGTCGCTCCAGAGCTGCAGGCGGTCCACGTGGAAGCCGAGCTCGGGAGTGGTGTCGGCTCCGATGGCCAGCCAGTTCTCGGCGGTGGCGTTGATCGGCTGCCAGGTGAAGTCGGTCGATGTAGGCTCGCTGGAATTTACACGGAATGTACCATTAGACTGCAATCCGACATGACCTGGGTCGAGACATTAGACACAGGACTAGCGGCTTAACGTCCATTCCAAGGCACGGACCGGTTATTACTGACTACCGGACAGGTACTAAGTAATTTCAATATTGAAATAACCGGACACAATTGTTTGCCCCTAGCGGGGATTTAAATATCCCTGGTCCCTCCCTTTAGGTGGCACAAAAGCGAATATACCAAGTCAAATATAGTATAGTTTATACACAAAATGTAATACTCATTTCCCTTTTTATCTTATAACCAGCTGTCCCGACGCACGTCGTAACGCCCCGTTCTCGGTTTTTCTTTTATAATTTTCCTCGCAATGTTTTCATATTTTCTTACCGTACAAACCTTCCCTGGAAGATTGCGAATATTTTAAAACCAAAATCAGCCAAATCGGTCCAGCCATTTTCCAGTTTTAGCGAGATTAACGAACAGCAATTCATTTTTATATATATGAAGAAGATAAAATCTACCAATAACTACTGCGAAACAATTAAATTACTTGACATCGACTATTGTCAAGGAGGGTTTTTAAAAATGCAAAATCCGCTAGGTGGCACGAGGGAGTCTTGTGATCTTATCACTGTCACTATTGGCTCATTGTTGACCGAATGTCAGTTTGTTCTGACAACTACCAATGAGGAGGGCGATAAGACTGCACGTCACATTTACGCCACCTATTGAATGTTTTAATTCAAAAAACCCTCATTGCGTAGATATCGTCTTTCAGTAGTCTCCATTTGAAGACGGTGAATTATTAGAGAACATCATACGAACCATGTCTTAAGGAAGCTGGCCCACAGTTCAGCCATCATGCTGACTATCCGCTCTTCGGCCGTGTCGGGCTTCAGCGCGCGGCTGTCCTGCGCGAACAGGTAGCCGACGATGTCACCGCGCATCGCGCCGAACGCGGGCGCGCCCTCCAGACCCATCAGCTCCTTGTTGAGCAGCCCCACGAATGAGAACTCGTACAGGAACACCGTGGCGCCCGCGCCGGCCAGCGCCCGCGCCATTCGCACGCTCGGCCCCAAGTACGAAGCGTCACTATGGTACAGCGATAGGCCCTCAGTATGCAACAATGTAATATTTCCATCGCTAAAGTATTGCCTCATTAATCTCTCTCCAATATAATTCTTATCTTGTGTGTTTGCGAATACTAAATCATTTGGCAAAAATCCAGCGAAATTTTTTCTCATTTCCGTAATGCTCTCCTCGTTATGCTGCAGTGCCTCTGCCAAGCCGGCGTGATTGGCACTGCCTATTATGAAAGTCGCGTTGAATCGTTCAGTCTGTAAAATTTTCCACGGAGTGTCCGTCAAGAAACCCTCATTTTCAATGCAAGGTCTTATCTGTATGTCCTTGGCAGATTGTAAAAGTGTTTTTACATTAATATTTTCCAACAAATTTTTACTTTGCGCCCCTCGTCCATTGTTATTTTTCCCGATTGAGTTAGCTACTTTCTCAGCTGTTTTTAGTGGGTTTCTGTCTATAGCCCAATGAGAAAGCACAGATCCACTGTCGGCGATAACTTTTGCGATGAGATGTCTAGATGTTGGTGACACTGCCAAGTACCCAGCGAGCGCTGCTGAAGTCCCGTCGCCACCCACAGCAATGTTTGAAGGATCACCTCCGAAAGCTTCTATATTATTCTTAGTCCACTGCAATGCCAAAGCCAAATCTTTAAGTGCCGCGTTGCCTGGCACTTGGCTATCTCGTTGACATAAAAATCCTAGAGCGCCAAGGCGGTAATTTGGTAGCACAAGTATTATATTCTTTGGCACCAAATATTCCGGGCCGTAGATCGAAGGGTCCCCACTGCCACTAACGAAATTGCTCTCGTGAATATAGAACAGTACGCTAGTGGCTTTCGGGTTGGGAGGCGTGAAGATGCTCAGGGTTAGGCAGTCCGTGTCTCCAACGAATTCGTCGCCGTCCAGTTGGGGGCATCTCTTGTTGTGGTCTGGTACTGCTAGGGTTTCGGTCCACGGCTCATATTCAATTGGTGCCTGAAACAGTTGGAATGTAGCGTGACACGTGTGAATTATACAAACAATTACAATCCCCATTGTGATGTAATCGCTTTCATATCCGCCACGGTTCTGATATAAAAGTTTAGGATTGATAATATTGATATACTGTACTGTGTACATTTCTAATATTTGCAACTTTCTGCAAACCTATAGGAAAGTCTGTCGTAATTTTTATTTTGTATTCCTAATTTATTTCTGGAAATATTACAAACATTTGTTTTAACTTTAAAAAATTAACATACAGCTTGATTAGATACTTCTTGGTAATCTATAAGGATTACAAAACCAATTATTATAAGTAAAACATCTTTATTTTTTTTATTACCATTCCTTCGGGTATAGTATAAATAATTTCAAACTTACCTTAAAAATGTCCGTATATTTCCCGTATGGAATGTCCAAATAGGCTAATATTTCATTCGTGCCCGGCCACTGGATTCCACGTACAGGGCCCTTTTCTGTTTTGACGATGAGCTTTTCAGCTTCATCACTATCAGGCGCAGGAGTACCCGAGGTCACGGTCGTCGTAGCAGTAACTCCACTTATAGTAGTGGTCCCAGTGGTTTCAGCGACTGTAGTATCGGTCGTAGTATTATCTTCTGGATTATTGTTATCTGCATTATTTTCATCTGAGTTATGGTCAGGATCTGGATTATTCTCATCTGGGTTATTGTCACCTGGATTATTCTCATCTGGTTTATTGTGATCTGGGCTATTGTCATCTGGATTATTCTCATCTGGTTTATTCTCATCTGGTTTATTCTCATCTGGTTTATTGTGATCTGGGCTATTGTCATCTGGATTATTCTCATCTGGTTTATTGTCATCTGGATTATTCCCATCTGGATGAATTTCAACAGGATTATTCTCATCTGGGTTATTGTCTCCTGGATTATTCTCATCTGGATTATTCTCATCTGGTTTATTGTCATCTGGATTATTCCCATCTGGATGAATTTCAACTGGATTATTCTCATCTGGGTTATTGTCTCCTGGATTATTCTCATCTGGATTATTCTCATCTGGGTTATTGTCACCTGGATTATTCTCATCTGGGTTATTATCATCTGGATTATTCTCCTCTGGGTGAATTTCGATTGGATTATTCTCGTCTGGGTTATTGTCACCTGGTTTATTCTCATCTGGGGTATTGTCACCTGGATTATTCTCACCTGGATTATTCTCACCTGGCTTATTGTCACCTGGATTATTCTCATCTGGGTTATTTTCAACTGGGTTATTGTCATCAATATTATTATCATCTACATTATTGTCGTCGTTATCATCATCGCCTGTGTTATTGTCGCCTACGCTGTTGTTGTTTTTGTTACTATCATCTTCGTTATTAGTACCGTTTGCATTATTTTCATCGCCATTATTATCGCCTATAGTACTCTTTAAAATGCCTATATCTGAACCAGACTGTTCATTTTTTGGCAGTAAGGAGGTATCTGACTCAAACACTCGAATGGTGTTATCAGGTAGTAGAATGGGAGAACACTCTGATACAACTAACGTTGCGATGAGGCATAAGCTGGTCTTCCAAATCATGATTATGTTGAGATTGGCATGCCTGTAATATAATGGTAATAATTATTATTATTATACATCACCAGGATGGTTAAGTGTTATTAAAGGAATAGTTGCCGATTTCACTCTTTTCGTCTTTGTTATTGAAGTAAGTTAATCTTTATTATACGTTTCTTACTAAAACTAATGAAGTGAACTTGAAATTCAAGATCAAAGAATCATTACGAAATAGAAAAATACCATTCCAGTAGGTACTGAAATAAGTTTGCCCGTTAGACGTTGGTGTTCATTTATGGCAAGAAGTGTCCCGTCAACCCATCTGTCTGTGTGTAGCGGTGATTCTCATATCGGTCATAATATATTGTGTGTTACATTCTAGTTTTATGAGCAAGTTAATATGATCAAAGATCTCCCCCGAGGGACCGCGGGACGGCCTCTATTAAGTTATAGCCGAGTTAATTACGTGTGGGCGTATGCCATCGCCGTAGTACAACAACGAGTAGTAACTGATAGAATAGTTAAGCGATTGATAGAGAAGCCACTTAGAATAGTTAAGCGATTTGTTGCCTACCCCTTCGGGGATTATGGGCGTGTTGTTATGTATGTATGTTTGCAAAAATGGTGGTTACATATTCGTAACTTTAGACTGACGTAATAATTAACTTTAATTTGTGAATTGTCAGAAATTTGTTTGGAGTTTGTTTGGAATTATAATTCTTATATTATTTAGACGAGTCATATTTCGTAGCCTGTTGCATTATATTTCGATTATTTTATTGGCTTGAATATTACTTATTTTAAATTCGGGTGACTACACTCAGATTTTATTCATCCGTTCTATTCTCTATTATCAGTTGTGACTACTACTTGGCGCGCTGCCGTATGCAGTCTAAGTTGCCCCTTATCCTTTTTAATAACTTGGGACCTCTTAACTTTCCCTGCCTACCTGTGAGTTGCACAATACAATATCACGTACAGCCTGTGAGCCAAGTTACGATATGGAAGTGGACTACTGACCCCAGCTTGTACTACGTCACATCAGTCGTGTGTCAATCAACGTTAATGGCATTAATTGAAAAGCAGCAGCCTTTGTTATGCGGAGATACATTAAATATATTACGGAAAAGCTAATTTCGCTCAGGTAATTGTGTTACAAACTGGGGTTTATTTGCAATCCTATTATAATTAACATTGATATAATTATTTCTACGATAAGGAATATATTATTTTATTAGAGTGGCAATCTCAATGTGATGTTTTCTTTTACAACTAATACTAACAAACATACAGTCTACCTGATGGCAACGGTCTAGTTCATACACATTTGGCTGTCTTCAAAATTCAAAAAAATCCGATTTATACATTTATATGGTAAGGTCCAAAATCTAGCACGGTACTTTTTGATATCATAAAACAACAAGATATGCTTGATGATATGTTTTATTGATAAAATTCTTAATTTCGACATTGATAAAGCACGCAAAAGGATCTGGTTGATATTAACCAAATTAAATAGCCGAAAACAATGATGAGTATAAAATCCATCTCTATGAATCTCTGTCTTGCCTAGATTGTTTTTGTGACATTGTTACAAAAATTAATGAATATAGAAGAAGCGAAAGGCTGACCCAGGATGGTATAAAAATGAAAGATGTAGTCAGTACTACCGGGTCTGCTAGTATAACATTACTAGCTGACCCGGCGCACTTCGTAACGCCCCGTTCTCGGATTTTCAATACCCATTTTTTTTCCGTACAACTTTCTTATTTTTTTCTTTCATAAGAACCTTCACCTGATAATAAAAAGGAATTAGCGAAATCGGTTCAGCTGTTCTAGAGATTTCCGCTTATGAACACATTCAGCTATTAATTTTTATATTATAGATGTTATATAATGTAGTATTCCTAGTTGTACGATTTGTATCTGAATTTCGCTATCGAGTACGTAAGTACTGGACACGTTCCAATCTCATCGATTCGAGATAACGGGACGAGGGTTAACATTTAGACAAAAAACGGGATTAAGGTATTGCGTCAACATTTAACATTGTTATTCGTGACAAACTTTAATACCTTATTGGGATTTCTACTAAAGTTCTAGGCAGGCGGGCCGGCTACCTTATCACTTAGTGGTATTATATTTGGAATCTGTAATTAGCTGAATTTGGTACTGTTTTTTTGTGTCTTCGTTAGATCTGTCTGGAAATTTATAGTTTTCCATAAGCATTCTTAAATAAGGAAATAGTTTTAAACAATACAATACATTATATGAAGTAAATCTATATACCTAGTGGTGATACTATTGTCATACAAGTAATAATTTGTGAATTTTGTTAACCTTTTTACTCCATTACTGCTAAACAAATTCAAACAATATTGAGACGAAAATTTCAATCAATTTAAGCTTGGTGTGTTTGTCTCGAGAATTTGAATTTAAAAAAAAAATCCGACCATTACTGCTATAGTGACGCAGGCCCGTCCGAAACTTTAGTCTCTTGATCGGAACTTAACTGCTTTGGTAGATATAAATAAAGAGTATTTTGACTTTGACTTGACTTTGACTCTGACCTGTACCTGCTGCACGTTGTCAGACATGTAATATTATAACACGCTTTAAATGACCATTTACTGACATCCATGACTGCTCTATGGCCACTTACCCACAGCGCAGTTAGTTAAAGTCGGAGACATAAGAATTACGAAGAGTGAAGGGTAGTGAACATACCTGATCGTGCTGCCAGCGCCGAATCCCGTGCGCAAATATCGCGCCCCGTGCCGGCGGGTCCGGCGACGATCGATTCTCGATAACGGACTGATGAGTACATAGGTTTTTGAGACATATGGAAAGTGAAAAAATAAATAAATAAATAATGAATTCTCCAGAATGACACACCAATTCCCTAGTTCCAAACTAAGCTTGTGCTTGTGCTATGGATACACTTACTTAAATACGTTTATAAACATCCATGACTCCAGTACAAATGTCCATGTTCATCACACGAAACATTTGCTCCTAGCGAGATTCGAACCCATGACCCTTGGTTTCGTGGCTAGGGTTTCTAACCACTTGACCAACGGGCCAGTCAAGAAATAAATAAATAACCAAATATTGCATTCCATATTTCACAGCAGACGTACGCTCGTTACTCTCTATTGCGTTTCCTCAGCGCTATGATTAACGACTTGAAATAGGTGATGTGTTTATGTATGACGGATATTATTTTTTTGAACCTTAATACTTTAAAAATACGAGATTCATTCATCGCAATTCCGTGTAACAGACCACTGGTTACAGCATTGGTTATGTATTTAGTCAAACAATACAAATACTAGCAGCGCCCTGCGGCTTCACCCGCGTACTTCCCGTTCCCGTGGACATTTGGGTATAAAATATAGCATATATTACTCGCTGATAACGTAGCTTTCCATTGGTGAAAGAATTTTTCAAATCGATCCAGTATGTACTCCAGTAGTTTCGGAGCCTATTCAATGCAAACAAAGAAATAAATAATATGAATAAATAAATATCAGACTACATCACATACATTGACCTAACTCCGAGGTAAATAGCTTAAGTACTTGTTTTACGGATATCAGAAACAACAGTGGTATTACACATATATACTTAAATAATCAATATTAACACCCAGACACAGAACAAACTCAAGTATTCATGATACGAATGTTTGTCTGGGGTGGGGATCGAACTCTTGGCGCATGAGGCAGGGTCACTACTGAATTCGCCATCGAGCCAGTCATTAAACAAACAAGCAAACAGGTTGTATACAAATCTTCAATCAGGTCTTTGTAAAATAGAAAAAAAACATCAAGGTAATTAAATAATGCTGCACTTGTGTACGAAGCAGTACCGAAAGTTCGCTATCAATTATCACAGAGCTTTTCGAGATACGCGGAACCTTGCGCTGATATGTGATATTGCCCTAATATTTATTTGTTGGCGCCTCACATGGTGCCGCCGGCGTGGTCCGCCCTTTTGCTGCGGCGATAAAGTTCATTTTGTCGGCACTGATAATAACTTGCCTTTTGAATATCTGCTGAAATGCTGAAATTGAACATGGCGTCGTCATAGCCGTAACATGGTAATATCAGTTTTTGTACCATTAAAAAGGCAAATAAGCTGGCGGCCTGTCTGGTAAGCGGTCACCTTACTTACTTAGCTTTTAGACATTTGCCACGTGAAATTTATCATGAGGGCATTATTGAATAATAAGAATTAAAACTTAGCATACGGGTTAAATATTGTTTAGGTTAGCTGAGAGCTTGACAACAGAATTTCCGTGTTGGTTGGTTTTGACTGAAGTTTTGTGTTTAAACAAATTAAACGTGGACGCCTTAATTTGCAGATTCTTAGCTAGCTCATTAAATAAAGCGTGCATATGCAAGCGTGCGCCTTATCAGACTTTAAATTAATGAATGCATGTACATATTGTATCATTGCACATTGTAATTTAATATCCTCTGCCATGTCATCTGGGCGGGCTAATCAAATGGAATATTCGTGCAATTCTCAGTAACTCATTGTGAAACTGCATATAATGTATAAATACTTTAAACAGTGGAATACAAAATAGCAGACTTAGACTCGGCTATGATAATGATAATAAATCGCTTAAACTATCAAGTATAGCAGCGCCACGCGGTTTCACTCGCGTAGTTATCGTTCCCGTAGGAATACGGGGATGAAATATAGCCTATTTTACTCGCTGATAAAGTAGCTTTCCATTGGTAAAAGAATCTTTCAAATCGGTTTAGTAATTTCGGAGCCTATTCATTGCAAACAAACCAACAATGAAATCTTTCCTAACTAACTAACTAAACTTCACGCCACTTCCCTAGCGGGGTAGGCAGAGGGAACCGAACGCCATATAGATAAATCTTTCCTCTTTATAATATTAGTATAGTATAGATGACTCAGAATATTATACTTGTAGATATCATGCAAACAAGGTAATGGATAGACATACTTACATACGTTTTGTAGACATATATGACTTGGGTATAAATGTTCATGTCCATCACAAATATTTGCCACTACCGGGATTCAAACAGATATTTTTTGGTTTTATGTCTCTAGTCTTTTCTAGTCGCCATAGCGGTCTGTCACATAATTGTGGTCATGTAATTGCCTGTAGAATTCAAGTATTTTTTTATTAATTCTTTATTTACAGGTAAGCTCATCCAATCACTCAATTAGCGCGAATTCACCACATCATATCTCTAGTAAGTAAGTTTTTGCGTTTAAGATATTGGTAAGAGCGATATTTGTCATATATGATTTTAAATTTATCATTTTATTGTTTCTATTGATATTGGTCATATTTATTATATTGACTGGCTCGATGGCGCATTCGGTAGGGGTGCGAGTTCGATCCCTATCCAGGACAAACATTCGTATGATGAACACTGTGTTTGTTCTGTGTCTGGGTGTTAATATCCAAAGTTTAAGTATAATAATAATAAATAAATTCTTCTGACTGACACACCAATTCCCTAGCTCCAAACTAAGCTTATGCTTGTGCTATGGATACTAGGTGAACGGATAGACATACTTAAATACCTTTATAGACATCAATGACTCGAGTACAAATGTCCATGTTCATCACACGAAACATTTGCCCCTAGCAGGATTCGAACCCGCGACTCATGGTTTCGTGGCCAAGGTCTCTGACCACTCGACCAATGAGCCTGTCAAAGTATATACATATTATAATACCACTGTTGATTCTGATATCCTTAACACAAGTGTTTAAGCTACTTACCTCGGAGTCAGATCAATGTATGTGATGTAGTCTGATATTTATTTAAAACTAAGCGAATAAGATCACCGAAGGCCAATGAAATAAAACAGCTTTTATTTAAACTTTTATTCAATAATATTTAGGTTGAAGTAAAAACTAAAGCCCGCCATGGCCCTTGTCGTAGTAGAACCGTTGGTAGATGTCGTCCCAGACGCCGGCCCTCCGGGGGACGTCCCTCATCGCCAGCTCCGCCGAGATGTCCAGCAGCCGGGGCTCGCTGGCGTCCACCGGCTCCCAGTGGGGGGCAGGCTGGCCTGGCGGGGTGGGCTCGCTTAGCGATAGAGGACAAGTTAGGTTAATATAAAAAAAATTAAAAAGCTCAAACATTTAAAAGAGCGGTGGTAGCTCAATGGTAAGGACACGCGCTTCTTAAACGAGGAGTGCGGGTTCAAACCCGGGCACGTACCTCTAGATTTTTCAAGTCTATGTACGTATTTAAACCACTAGCTCGACGGTGAGGGAAAACATCGTGATGAAACCTGCAAATTCAAACAAATTTGGATTTGTAACCATGATCCAAAAATTGACTGGTTTCCCTATCTTAGGGTTACGAAGGTCAGAACGGCAGTCGCTTCAATGTAATTACCAGACTCGCTAAATCCTGGATCATGGTCTAAGCGGACCCCGTCTAAGCACGCGGCATAACGCTAGGAAGATGATAATGGTATGTCGACCTGAGAACATACTTACAGGTACTTCACAAAATTAGTCCAAAGCCTTATCAAGTGCTGCTGAACCACTCCGTCCGCTCCGTCCAAGTCCCTCGTAGTCTCCGGGAACAAGTACGCCAGCTCGTCGGAGTGGGCCGCACCGGTCTTCGGCACCTGGTGGTCCTCATGCACTCCTTGGGAGCCCGCGTGCGAGAAGCGGTAGTAGTAGACTGGCAGAGGGGATGCTGCGTGGAGCCGCACGCTTCGGTGGATGTGGCTCGTGAAGTATGCATCACTAGAAGATGAGAAAGCTATCACTGATTGGTCCAGACTCTATTATTTAAAATAAGAATTCTGTGTCTCTTATTGTTTCTCGTGAAGGGAAATGCGGTGCGTGGAATTACCGGATTCTATTGTAGGAGGGTTGGATCTGAAAAACAGCTGGGTACGGACACTAAACTCCTTAACGAACGCTCTTTCTTTCTCTGAGTAATCGATATGGTATCTTAATAAAATAATAAATAATAAATTCTTCATACTGACACACCAATTCCCTAATTCCAAACTAAGCTTATGCTTGTACTTTGGATACTAGGCGAACGGATAGACATACTTAAATACCTTTATAAACATCCATGACTCGAGTACAAATGTCCATGTTCATCACACGAAACATTTGCCCCTAGCGGGATTCGAACCCGCGACCCTTGGTTTCGTGGCCAGGGTCTCTGGCCACTCAACCAACGGGCCAGTCGATCTTGATAAGAATGATCGCAGCACTACCGTTTCCACTATCTTAACAGGCTGATAAAGTCTATCATTTATTAACTACATCAGCCACGAACCACAAATATTCTGAAGTGTAATATATATAGCATTTATGTGAAAATTATTATAATCAAATGTTGATGTATCCCTTTCAAACCTGTGGTAAGCTAGAAGAGCGGCGATGGAAACATTATTATTCTTGAAATACGTGTCTTGTATCTGTTTGACCACATTCTTCAGCTCGTTCTCGTTGGAAAACTTCACCTCTTCTGGAAGAAGCATGGATAAGTCCTTCGTCAGTCTCCTACGTAGGCTAGTTTGCCGCAACAGAGAGAGAAATATATAAGCTTCGTCGCTGTTTGATCCGATTATCAAAGGAATTTCTCTCGTGAATTTGTTTGACATCAAGCGATTCGGTGGCTCGGATAGCAGTCGTTCCTCGTGCTTGAAGCCTTTTTCGACGCACATGCCGAAAGAGAAGTACGAAACGCCCATCGCCTCCGACTTTTCTGCCAAATCTTCGATACTAGCGTTCAATATAGTTGCGGGCTCGTCGTCTGCGTCGTCCAGCATCTGGGCAAGGATCAGACCTCGCTCTGTCGCATCGTAGTTGAACGCCCAGGGGCACAGCACGCTGCCGCTCTGCACAATGGCGCCATGAACCAAGCCCCGCGCCATGCGCGCCACCAGCAGCGCCTCCACCATGGCGCCGGCGAGCCCCTGCCCGCCCACCACGACCTTGTGCGGGTCCCCCTTGAACGCCGATATGTTGTCTCTCACCCATCGCAGGGCGAGGACCACGTCCTTCACGCCAGCGTTTCCCGGTATCCTTTCGTCGGCCAGGCATAGAAATCCGAGTGGCCCTAATCTGAAATTAAAATTTTACATCATCATAGCGATTGGTCTGTCTTCCATATGTATTATATTCTATATTATGTAGAAGAAGGAGTAGCTTACTGCTCTCTGAAACTCTTACAGCGAAGTTATGATATACTCGTATAAATTCTTTGGTTGGAAGGGTAGTTGTGATTGAGTTATTTTCGACTAAGAGAACTTTCATAAATTTCAATAAAACTATCGCCCTCAACTCCTTTAACATGGTGTCGGTAAAATCATACTATATTGGAGTATAAATACATAATTTACTAATTTGTACCTCGACCCCACAATACATACCTATGGCTTATAACCACGACAATGATGCCCTCAAGCACCAGCTTCCCAGGGTTGAAATGTCCGGTGCCGCGCACCCAGGCGAGCACAGGGCTAGGCGCGCCGGCGGCGGGCACGTTCACATCCAGCGCGAGGCACGCGTCCGGCGCGGACGTGCGCGCGCACCGCGCCGGCTGCGACTCGCGCACGCCCGACCACGTCGGGGCCAGACCGGCGCGCTGGAACGATACATACATATGTATCATCACGTCTGTAGGCCCCTTAACCACATTTATCCAAAAAATAATACCGGGCTGGGTTAGACGGAAAATTGTGAAAAAGTAGTAACAAGTGGCTAGCTTGTCGCCTACACAATCACACCCAAAACCCGATATACTATTAGTCGCCTTTTACGACATGCTAGGCAAGAAACACAGTTGGCACATTATTTTTAAGTCCCAGATTAATATGTGACGATTCGCTTAAATATATGAAACATGTGGAGTGTAGTGTAATGAGGTAATTACCACTTCCATAAAAACTTCAATTGGGATGTTGACACCATTTAAATTTCATTTTGAAATATCAATTCTGAAAAAGAAAGTGTCGTAGTATGCTGTTAAGCCTTATTAATTTTGTATCATATTGAGTCTAAGATTTTTAATGTTACAAAAACTGCTTAATATTAAGTCAGTTGACTATACAAACTAGTGACGTCACACGTTGACAAGCCCATACAAAATCTATAAAGTGATTTTGTTTTGCCAGCTCTTAAAAAGTATCTCAATTGACTAGCCAGTCAACATCCCTATTGGAGATCAAAAATGATTCACTTATATTTCTTGTTTCTTGTTTAATTGCTCGAACGAACGATATAAATCTTAAACATTTACAAACATGTGAATGGAGACGAATGTAGGTCACCCTTTTACGTATAAACCATTAGATAGATAGATATATATTCTTTATTGCATGGAAACAAATACAGAACGTAGCATAGTTACAAAAATAAAGATAATATTGACCGGTTTCAAATTACAAATTCGCTTTAACCTATAGTCCAAGAAAATAGGCCTTTAAATACGAATTTGAGGTAAATACTTGAATTTTTGATATAAGTTACTTTGAAAGATTTAAAAACGATCTGTGAAAGTTTTTTGTAAAATCACCCCCGAGAACATTTGAAAAAAAAATAAAAAGTATTTGTTTTTGAAATTTTGGGAAAACGGTAAGTAGTAGAAAAAAAAGGTTTAAATAAAAGTTGTAGAGCATCAGATTTTATAAAGAAATGCCCTGTTTATGTTTTCGCTAACATTAAAATTATCTGAGATAGAGGGCGGTTAGAAGCTTGGGGATGATAGTAATAGTCCAGTCAGTTTTCCATTTTGATCTGAAAGGATAGGACCAACGGGAAAATTTGTGTGTGTACTAGATATTTAACAATCCAGAAATTCAGGTCTCCGACACATCAGGTTAGCTAAAAAAAAAGCGCGGAAGATCGAAAAAGGCAAAAAACTCATGAGTAGTGCAAAATATTGAAAAATGCTAAAGGTAAAAGTTATAGATAATTGAATTTCCTACAAAAATGGTAGCTGCATATTTTTTCATAAGTGCGATGCTTTTCGAAAAAAACACGCCTAAGTGTAAAATTATTTAAAAATGTTTGTCTTACAAGTTTTTCTCAATAAATAATAATGCATATAGCTACATTATTAAGTCTATTTTTCAATAACAAGCAGCACTTTAAAAAATATTTTTTCCTTACTAAGATAAAATTTTTTTTCTCATCTAGGGTTTTTAATGCAGAATTAAATCCTTTGGTTTATGCGAAATCCGTCTACTTAGTACCTGTAATTTATTAACTTTCATTGAATAAAGAGAAATGATCAGTAGTGACTGCCTGACCGAGTCAGGATTTCTTGCCAAAACCGAAACCGAAACCGAACATTAGGCAGCTCTCTTAGTTTTGGCTTAGGTTGACATAGCATTTTGAAATGAAGTGTATCTTTACTTTTATGTCTCCTGACCCGGTGTCTATCTGTAATAGTGAGATTAGAAAAAAATATTGGTTTCGTTTTTTTCTTTTGTTCAGAAAAATAAGAATGACAAATACAGCGCGTTAAAGGTCCCCGTGACGCGCTCACTTTAGACACTACAGATTTTTGAAGCGCTGTACTTTTGTAATTTTCCGAGTATTCGATATAGCAAAAAATTGTAACGTTAACCCATCGAGTTTGAGTTTGTTTGATTTGTTGAATATAAATATTTGATTTTAAACTTTCTCGTTGCATTGTCAGTAGAAATAATACTGACTGGACTAAACGCGATATGCCGAAACATTAAGCTGTAAGTACTCATGTAGTGTCAGTCTTTATCTTCATAGCGTTATGTTCCGTGCTTAGACGGGATCCGCTTAGACCATGATCTAGGATCTAGCGAGTCTGATAACTACATTGAAGTGACTGCCGATCTGACATTCGTAACCCTAAGATAAGGGAAGCAGACAAATTTTGGATCATGGTTACAAATCCTAGTTATTTAAATTTGCTGGTTTCATCACGATGTTTTCCCCTTACCGTCGAGCTAGTGGTAATAAATACGTACATAGATTTAAAAAATACAGAGGTGGTTAACATGCCCGGGTTTGAACCCGCACTCCTCGGTTAAGAGGTGCATGTCCTTACCATGAGCTCAAGTCTAGTTTAGTCCCGTCAGTATTATTTCTAATGTTTGGTCAAAGCTTTTATCAAGACATCTGATGATGCAGTGGCACCAAGTTTCACAAGTCCCCTAGTCCCTAATGATATCCAGGCTTAATATGTGACCTCGATGACTTCAATTGGATGTGGATTATACTCAAGGATAGCTCTTTCCTGACAGTTAACTCTGTAGACTAGCTATTTAGCATGCTTGCTTATGGCGTATTGTGTGGCATATAATGTGGATATTTTGTGGGATATATAATAACCCCCTTTTGTTTTACACAAAGAAACCCTGAGCACAGCTTGCTCCATAGTAGTCGCGTTAATACCTTACTTCATGCAATGGCGTGAAGTAAGTTCGCTCTACCTACCCCGCTAGGGAAATGCCCCTCTAATAACCCCCCTTTGTTTTACACCAAGAAACCCTGAGCACAGCTTGCTTTATAGTAGTCGCGTCAATACCTTACTTCATGCAATGGCGTAAAGTAAGTTCGCTCTGCCTACCCCGCTAGGAAAATGCCCTAGCGGGGTAGGTAGAGCGAACCGAACGCCATATGGCACGGTCCTTACACACCTCACTCGCTTCTTTAACATTAATAATTCCTTCATACAAGCTCTATGGTTTTGAACTTAACTAAACTAAACTTCACGCCACTTCCCTAGTGGGGTAGGAAAGAACCAAACGTCGTATGGCACGATCCTTACACACCTAACTTGCTACTTTAACATTTTCGCCTTCACTTTTCTGTTACCGCACGACCAATTTGGTCATGGTGGGTAAGCCTGGACCTTCCGCGGCAACTTCATTCTTCCACTTTCGCTCAATCTTTCGTCATCTACTTATCCCACATATGCGTCAATTATGGACCTCCATGTCCGGAAACCATAATATATGCCTCGTCGATGTCATTACTAGTTTTAAGTAGAACTTTTATAACTAGGTATATTTAAGTCTATGTGTTTTCTAAAGGCGTACCGTGTCAGTCCATTACCATTATTGTATTGTAGAACTTATAGTCGTAATGATGTGTGTATGATCTGAACTCCTATCATAACAGCTTTTAATATTTGAATATCGCTCTGAGAATCCATTAAAAACCAGAAAGTCTAGGACGTCTGGTCATTTCTTTGGATCTGTGGGCCAATATGTTTGATAAGTAAATATCCCACGACATCACATACATTGATCTGACTCCGAGGTAAGTAGCTTAAGCACTTCTGATACAGTTGTCAAAAACAACAATGGTAATACTAAAATATACTTAAATATTGGATATTAACACCCAGACCCAGCCATCGAATCAGGTGAGAATCCTCGTCCTCACCCCCGCGAGGTCCAAGCATGGCGGGATGAAGCGCGAGAAGCATTGCTCGTCATATGGTCGGAAAGACTTGATAACCCGGGAGCTAGCCGGGAACTAGTTGATGTCATAAGTCCTCCGAGACTGGGTCAGCTGCAAACATGGCGAAATGACATTCAACCTGGCACAGATACTAACTAGCCATGGCTGTTTTGGTAAATATGCATGCATGCCGCCTTAGCCTGCGCTAGCTAGTGATAAATAGAGGGATCCATCACCGGCATCCTAGCCAGACGTAGACGCCCCTTGTGTTCCGGGGCATCTAGTCGAAGTATAGCTCGATGGAGCAATGTTAAAGTCGTGCTCGCGAGAGCGACCGCAGGTGGGAGGGGTTCGTTGGTAGGCATAGCGTTCCCAGGGCTCCTCTCCAGAAGCGATGCGGCGGAACACCCCGGGTGTTTTAGTCAGTAGGAGTCTGACATACTCCCGCAGTTCTCGTCTCTCGGGGGAATGACGGATTACACCCGGGGAAAAAAAAAAAGGATCACTACGGAATGCACCATAGAGCTTGTCGAATATTTTGATTGACCTGTGCTGAATACGTAGACGTTGTTCTTGTCAAGGCTTTTCTTCAGCTCTCGTCCTCTTGGAAGAGTCAGACGTGACTCCCATGCAAAGAATTCAGACTCAAATGCAACATTCTTTGCATGGGAGTCACGTCTGAAATCCTAAAATAGTCAGTGAATTGATTTTCCTATGTTGTATGTTTTAGCTGACCATGTTCATCTTGCACCATGACAGATGTTACCTGCAGATGTACTGTTTTATATTTTGGTAGTACTTTATGGTTTATATATCTTTTCCCAATCACAGCAGTTCCTGCATGAGCAGTCCCGTCTGGATGGAAGATTGAGTAAATGTGGTAGTCCTTGATTGTAATGCTAAACTTATCTTTATTTACATAGGCTTCAATAAAGCACTTATGTGATTGAATATTAGTTGTGCTTCAGAGACAAGCAGTACATCAATGTTATGCTATGGGAGTAGAATTTCAACATAATAACATAAACGACCAGGCTATTGATGTTCCAAGAAGCAACTGTATAAGCTGGTATTACTCTATTATAATTTTATTAATTACTGTTATTAAGAGATTCTTCAGTATTGGTATATTGGTATATCCGCTTGGTCGATGAGTTTGTCTAGCTTAAGAACTTGTTAAGTGAGTTGGATTTCTAGGCTTTTGTTCTTGATAAAATGTTAAACTGTGAAGGGTTTTTTAGCCTTCTTTGCTTTTAATGATTCTTCCTGTTTACTTGACTCAAATATTTGTTTTGTTTCGTAAGTAAAATTATCAAAATAATTAATACGTATTTTTTGGTTTATCGAATACTTGGAAATTACAAAGATACAGCGCTTCAAAAATCTGGAGCGCGGCGCATTTACGGAACAAGTGACGTCACTGGGAACTTTAACGCGCTGTATTTGTCATTCAAATTTATTTGAACAAAAAAAAAACGAAACCAATATTTTTTACAGATAGACACCGGGTCAGGAGACATAAAAGTAAAGATACACTTCATTTCAACATGCTATGTCAACCTAAGCCAAAACTAAGAGAGCTGCCTAATGTTCGGTTTCGGTTTCGGTTTTGGCAAGAAATCCTGACTCGGTCAGGCAGTCACTACTGATCATTTCTCTTTATTCAATGAAAGCTAATAAATTACAGGTACTAAGTAGACGGATTTCGCATAAACCAAAGGATTTAATTCTGCATTAAAAACCCGTCTAGATGAGAAAAAAAAAAATCATCTTAGTAAGGAAAAAATATTTTTTAAAGTGCTGCTTATTGTTGAAAAATAGACTTAATAATGTAGCTATACGCATTATTATTTATTAAGAAAAACTTGTATAATAAAAAACATTTTTAAATAATTTTACACTTAGGCGTGTTTTTTGCGAAAAGTATCGCACTTATGAAAAAATATGCAGGTACCATTTTTGTAGGAAATTCAATTATCTATAACTTTTACCTTTAGCATTTTTCAATATTTTGCACTACTCATGAGTTTTTTGCCTTTTTCGATCTTCCGCGCTTTTTTTTTAGCTAACCTGATGTGTCGGAGACCTGAATTTCTGGATTGTTAAATATCTAGTACACACACAAATTTTCCCGTTGGTCCTATCCTTTCAGATCAAAATGGAAAACTGACTGGACTATTACTATCATCCACAAGCTTCTAACCACCCTATCTCGGATAATTTTAATGTTAGCGAAAATATAAACAGGGCATTTCTTTATAAAATCTGATGCTCTACAACTTTTATTTAAACCTTTTTTTTCTTCTACTTACCGTTTTCCCAAAATTTCAAAAACAAATACTTTTTATTTTTTTTTCAAATGTTCTCGGGGGTGATTTTACAAAAAACTTTCACAGATCGTTTTTAAATCTTTCAAAGTAACTTATATCAAAAATTCAAGTATTTACCTCAAATTCGTATTTAAAGGCCTATTTTCTTGGACTACTAGATTAAAATATGAGCAAACTTTCATCTCAGAATATTGGAATAACAGAATAACCGCAGGCGCAAATAAGTCAATTTGCAAGTCCTCACCTTGAACCTGCCCGCGTCAGTGACGCTGGCGTACGGAATCCCCTTGTAAGAGGTGTACCCGTGGTGCACCTCGCCGCGGACCGCGCCCTGCGCCGTCACCACCACGGACGGCTGCGCGGGCGCCGCCCGCCACGCCACCACTAACAGCATCAATACTGTCTTGAAGCTCCTCATTGTAGCTAAGGCTAAGGAGGCATCACTTGCATTTATGGTTGACTTAGTTATCGTCTGTTCGTAAGTTATTTTAAACACCTGGAATGGAATTCTATAATATATAATTTATCAATAAGTTTTCATATAATGGAACCTGTAAATTGGAATATTACTCCAATAATAGTTCTCAGAAAACTTTAGCTTTAATTTTCGTAACAAAGAATAAGTTTAAAAACCCAAACAGCAAAAAGGTGTATTATAAAAAAAAAACTTATTTTTAAACCACTTTCAGTTCAAATCATTCTGCGGTCAGTTTCAAACTGGAATGATGGCGTTTCCCGCGGAATAATAGAAGAGTGTGATTGATAGATGGACACGCGCCAGTCGTAATTGGTGAACGAGCGGGATCCGGTGCGCGCGCGCAGCGTTCAGCCACAATGGTGCCGGAAGCTTCAAAATGCGCCGTATGCGTTTTCATTGAGATTGAATATAATATCACTATATTGTAATGACTGTATTATTATAAATGAGGACGTAATTCAGTTTAATCTTGATGAACTTATTTATACTTAGGGGTGATCACTCACATAGTGATCCGAAAGAAAGAAAGAATCAAAAAATAACGATGATGACACTCCACAAATCTAGCTATTTTTATTCCCAATATTCATTTTGAATAATTAATGTGATTTTTCATTTGATTACAGGTAAATTTTTTTCTACTAATCAACCTTCATTGCCTGCGTGTCCCGGAGGGAAGAACTGCGAAATACGCAAGTACATACTCTCTATAAAACTTTTTATTTTGGATACTTCTACTAAATTTACATATGTTGTGTACATTTTTGAAAAATTCTTCATACGAGTAATTTTTATTTTATATTACTTTTATCAGATGATAAACTTTTGTCCACGGGTTTGCCTGCGTGGAGTTCGGTCAATCGTATGTTATACGCCAGATATATTAACCCCCCATATTTTCCACTTTCAAATTATATTTTCAAAAGGAAACGTCCTTAACCCTTCCCAGCGTCTATCTCTAAACTAAAATCAAAATCGGTTCAGCGGTTTACTGTGAAAGCGTATCAAACAGGCACTCACTTTCTCATTTATAATAGATAATTATATAATATAATAATTTTGCGTATCTGCTTGTGCAACTCTTGCATGAACGTGTCACATTATGGGTGAAATCTTTCCTATATTATGTTAGCTTAATCACCGAACAGTCATTTTACCGAAAATTATAAGGTACTAAGGTTCAAACCCAATTTAAATAATACTACAATTTAACAAGTTAAAGTAACCAACAAGTACATCAGTGACTGATCGGGTGTCGTGGAAAAAAAAACACTATTACCATTATTTTATTCTAATAGTTATATCATTTAAATTGTTAGACTACTCTTTTGAAAAGTTACTTGGTTTGAAACCAAGTACAACTTCATTTTGATATAGCTGTTAATGTCAACTATATTACCTACGTATATATTGCTTATCTGTTCGGAGAGTTAAAAGTTTGTACATGCGACTGTTATAAACAAATACTCAAATATTTATTCATTGTTGAAAAAAAAACACCTTGTTTCGTGAATTAAAATCTTTATTTCATAATATCTTGTACACGACACGGCATACTTACTAACGGATACTCTCGAAACAGCCTAAACTAGAGGTCAATATCACAATACTAATAACTATCAGTTAATTTGATCACAAAATATTAGATTTAATTCAAATCGGAGTATTACTCGTTCCATCTGTAAATTCGGTCAAACAATTTGATCAGTAAGCCGGTACATAAAATCGTAAACCAAGAAGGGTCTTAAGCAAAAGGTATTTATAGGATTGCCAGCTTCACCTATGAAAGACTGAGATCTGTAAGGGTGTCAAAATGCATAATTGTGTTATTTGTCAAGTTGTTAAAGCAACACAAAACTGATAATAAGAGGTATATAAATGTTATAAGCAACAATTTCCACAGCATTCATAAATTCTTAAACCATTACATACAAGTACTTATGAATCTTATAGCTAAACGGCAGCTTTAAGACCAATGAGGGTTTTCAAAAATACAAAAACCGCCAGATGGCACGAGGGAGTCTCGTGGTCGTATCAATGTCACTATTGGCTCCTTGTTGACAGAATGTCAGTTTGTTCTGACAACTAACCAATGGGTGGGTGACAAGACCGCAAGTCACAGTTACGTCATCTTTTGGATGTTTTAATTAAAAAAACCCTCGTTAATTATGGACTGTGTCAAATCGGTACATGTGGCTTTTTAGTCCAAGAGACTCCTTTGGGATGATAAAGATGTGGTACTATATATAGCTTGTCTTTTAAGCAAATCCAGGCGACATTAGCGAATTATCGCACTTCACAACTTAAGTAAAAAACACCACCGACTCTCAATTATACATAGTCCCATCTTATTTACAACTTGTTAGCAATATATATTGTCTTACTATAAGCATATATTAATTTTTGTTTACATATTTAAAACTAAATTATCCTTTTCATATTACTTAATTATACATTTATAAATAGTTTATACAAGGTTCGTCGGTAATAATTTTGTATTACTACAGAAAATAGCATGTACATGTAGTACGAAATAACATAATTCACATTTAAATGGCTACTTTTTAATGCATCGAATGATTTTCACGTCAGATAAATAAATTGGACTACATTATATATGGCGTATTACGTTTATGATTGTTCAAAAATATTTGATAATGACACCATGACGATACCTGACGCACATACATGGTGGTAGGTCTTTGTTAGTATTCTGAATACATGGAATAATATCTCTTAGCTCACTTAACATTAGAGTTATTTCACCAAACACAAGAAAAGCAAGCTCTCTTGTTGGATTATGTACAACATTCTTACAGCCTGAGGCCATAACGGAGACATTTAAATAATCTCTGTAGAGGTAACACAACTTAACACAACATTTAATGCAGGTCGATACAAACGGACGCTTGCATATGTTTATTAGTTAACTTAATAATACGCGTGACCTAGTCTAATCACTTAAAATTAATTCAGTCAATTATAAAGCAACTATATCTCTAATAACTTAAGGCCTATCATTATATTCAGATGGCGACTAGGCTCTCTAATAATATGAGAGGCCAAGTCGCCATCTGATTGTGTATTGTGACAATTGAGAACTAAATTTTGTAATAGGTTTAGTCGCAGCTGAATAAATTAACCCAAATCAAAATACCAAATCGGAGAATAGATTTTATTTCGATTATTCTTCTAAATTTCCATAAGGGCTGATGTTCCAATAGCCAAATTAAAACCAGCGCATTAGAGTACAGTACAACTGATTTTGACATTCTTTAACATTGTCTATTTCATGAAGAAAATCTCTTAGCCTATATTCCTTATAGACCGATTCTAAAGTCGGAAGTTTCATAATTTATCCGTCGGTAACGTTTATCTGTACATTGAAATATTAGCCCTAAAATAAATATATATATTTTCAGTGGGTAAATGTCATGTTAAGAACTTTGCTGCAGTTCATGTCGAGAACTCATCATTGTTAGCAAAATATATGATCATTGTGGATCATTGTATTTGAAATGAATTTACTAAGCGTTCCTGTAGATATACAAATTTATTAAGATCTTGTAATGCCACACTATTGAAAAATAACAGCAGATAAGTTTCTTTCAGCCAATTCCATAGTTTATTTTATGGCATATAAATAATGATAGTAACGCTTATATATATTTACATATACGTTATAATATTTCCGTACACTGTGGAGAAAGCGTCATTATGTTTGTGCGGCAGAGAGGACACTTTGGTGGCTTTTAATCAATACTAATAAATATAAAACATATTCTGCCATAACATACTGCGATGATTGACCATGAGAACCTTCCGACAACTTCTTCAAAATGCATGCAAGACAAGGACATTCGGACAATTGATTGCTCAGACGCGTGGCATTGCAATAGGGATGCACTAGGGATTGCAACTTTTCTGAGCCCAGCTGGATGGCTGGATCCAGCATTGCAATCATAAGGACATATTTATAAAATGTATGCCGCTCCAGTTAGTAGACCGTCGGAGGAAGGTGCTGGCAAACTGGTCGAATGGCCGAGCGGAAGGTTGTGGAAACGTCCGTCGTGGTCGTGACGTAGAACCCACGCTCGCACGGCCAGGCGGTTCGCTGGGGCCGCGCTCGGTGCGATAGACAGGATTATGCGAGCGTACCTCGCCCCTGGCGTCATCAGCGGCAGAGGTGGAAGGTCCGGGTTGAACACACGCCGGTCCCCGAGACGTCTCTCCCTAAGGGCGCGCACTAGGCCCGCAGCGCTTCATCGTAGAGGCCGTCGAAGAAGTCCAGTACGTCCTGGTCGCGCTTCAAGACGTCGATCACCTGCGGGCGCGCGCCGTCCACGGCCGCGTACTGCACGCGCGAGCACAGCGCCGGCCACGCCGACCCGTCCAGCTGCGTCGAGCCGTTCCTGCGCACCACACACACTACAGAATCAGCCTCAAACAAATATTACAGTGTGTTCGTATAGTTCACACTCAACAGGGATGTTGACTGGCAGTCAAAAAAAATACTTTTTAAAAGCTGTCAAAACGCAATCACCCGTTGTAGCCCACTTCAGACGTATACCACCCTTGTGGTTTGGGAAGATACACGAGTCAGGGTTACGTCGGAACTACATACATATTATTATACCCACAATTCCCGAAAATCGATGAATATTGTGCAAGTTTTAATGCCGAATGAGTTAAGTACCTATGACCTTCAGTGTCGACCCTAAGCGGCTGACCCAGCTACTGCATAGCACCCTGAATGGGCACTTTAAAGCTTGATGAACTTGCTTTTCTAAAATTCTAGTTCAACAACTCCGGCTGTCGATTGCAGCGTAACAATTGCAACATGTTACAAATTTGAGTACCACTTATTTAGGTGAAACAATCTGCTTTAGGGGTTCGGCATGGTACTCATAACACTATAAGCCTTTAGTTGTTTTTGGTGGGTACAAATGTTGATTAAGAGCGGTGGTAGCTTAATGGTAAGGACACGCGCCTCTTAACCGAGGAGTGCAGGTTCAAACCCGGGCACGTACCTCTGGATTTTTCAACTCTATGTACGTATTTATACCACTAGCTCGACGGTGAAGGAAAACATCGTGATGTAACCTGCAAATTCAAACAACTTTGGATTTGTAACCATGATCCAAAAATTGTCTGGTTCCCCTATCTTAGGGTTACGAAGGTCAGATCGGCAGTCGCTTCAATGTAATTACCAGACTCGCTAAATCCTGGATCATGGTCTAAGCGGACCCTGTCTAAACACGGGACATAACGCTAGGAAGATGATGATGAAAAGTTGATGTAGCATAGGGGTAACGGGACTACCGGTTGAGTACCACTGGAGCTACCTAGTCGCTAGACTTACATGAAGGTGGCGAAGATGTTCGTCATGATGCGGACGACGCTCTTGTCCTCGGGCGCCAGCGAGGCCTCGCCCGCGCGCACCGCCTCCGCCTCGAACGCGTACGTGAGGTCCTCCACGTGCCCCGCGCCCTGGAACGACAGCTCGAACGCCTCCTTGATCACCGACCTCTGCCCGCCGTACGAGAAACTGGAAATTACATTTGCTTCATTAGACAATAGAGCGGGGATTTCGCTTGAGCTGGATAACTGTTGACGCAACAAAGAAGAGCTTGGGCAATTGGTTCCCCACGCCTCTATTTTGATGTAGATAATTTTTAAGACTTCATAAAAAATTGATTGTGCAGCTTAGCAGTTACCTGCTCCTCTTTTATTCAGGTTTATGGTGGAGTTCAATATTTCGCCAAAAAAGACAAGACAACAAAGTCTACAGGTTCTCTTCTATTGAGATTCAACGAATGACAACCTATAAAGTTAAATATCTTTGATGACAGGACGAATAGTCGAGTCCAACGGTCTTCGATGCTTTTACAAAAAAAAAATATTCTTTAAGCCCTGTCGGTTTTGCAAATGGTTTCCTGAAAATGGCTAATAAACCATTTCAAAATCGAGGCAATCCAGGAAGATTTGAGCTCTAGAACGACGATGGTTCCTTAGAAGCCTTACGGGACTGGGATATCACTTTATAAATTGCTTTGAGTCAATGCAAATTCACGCAACACAGTTGTTAAACTTGAAATATTTCCTCGCGAAGAAGACATTTCGAACGGAAAAAAAGTAAATTAAGACCCTGATTGCGGAGGATCAAACTAACTAACTAAACTTCACGCCACTTCCCTAGCGGGGTAGACAGAGAGAACCGAACGCCATATGGCACGATCCTTACACACCTCACTCGCCTCTTCAACATTCATAATCCTTTTCATACAAGCTCTACGGTTTTTATGACTCCTAACATCACCTTCTGTTAATTGGAGGATCAAGGGACCAAGTAAGTGTTGTACCGACCGGTAGAGCCTAGTGGGCTGGCCGGCCTCGACGCGCTGGCGCGCCACGCGCAGCGCCGGGTACACGTAGTACGCGTCCGAGCAGAAGCGCACGAACCCGCCCGCCGCGCGCCGGTAGCGCCGCGCCGCCGCGCCCGCCAGCCGCGCCAGGGCCTCTTGCGGCACCATGTGCGTCAGCCTGACAACAACAACACTGTACTGATGACACATATTCCATAACGACTCTCGAGGTCGTTGACTCGACCGGAAATGCACAATAAATGATTAGCTGGCATACCAATAAGGGTATTTTGTTTTTCGAATGAAAACATTTGCCGCCGCTATGGCGTAATACTTTGTCACCATAATGATGGCTCATTTTCGAAAATTACATACAATTCACATCTTGGAGGGTCACATCGAAAAGAGCCACCGTAAAAGCGACCAGATCTCGAACTTTGGTTATACCATCTAATAGATATTTTATTTTTAAAAACCCCATTTATAAAAACTAGACAACGTTATAAGGATGACCGTTTTCTTCCCGCGAACTTTTCCAATTTGGATTGGACTCGCCTTTGGTTACTTGACCAGCGTTTCTAACCACCTAACTAAGTAGCCGTAGAAACGAAATAGCATCAGATATAAAGAAAATTTCTTGACTAAAGACAGCGAAGGTTACCTGGGTGTGACGAGGAGAGCGGGCGTGCTGTTGAGCTTGGCCTCGATCTCCAACTCGTCGAAGCGCGGCACGAAGGACTCGCACTCGGCGTCCGTAAAGCCGATGAGCAGCGGCGTGTGCCGCCCGCGCCCGCGCCGCATCAGCACCTCCGGGTCGGCTTCTAGCATCGGGGTCACGCCTGCGACACGGGAATACAACACTTAGCACTGGTTGGGGTGGACAGTGCCGGGGGACCTTCGGGGGAATCAACGAGTCTCCAACTTCGGTCGGAATCGTCTTCCAACGTAACCAGTGTCCCGTCTTCATTATTAGGAATACAATGCTTTCGGTCCTCGTGAGGCTAGGCGATATGCATAAGTTGGAGGTTTTTAGCATTTGTAATCAATCACTGCGGGCGTCTTACGTTAAGGCCTATATAACTCACTTACCATACTATTGATAATGTAACCCCATCACAAAACTTTGTAAAGCATTTCCGAATTCAAGAAACGTGATAGAGTTCGACTCCAATCAATTTCTAAACTGAATCTCAAGCGTGACGTACACCATTAGCAGAGACATCGTACAGAAACTACCTGACCTTGAGCAGCGCATCCAGCGCTGCTATTAACAGCGAGATGGAAAGTGCATCGAAGCCACATGGATCAATCGCCTCGTTGTCCTGCGCACTCACCGGGATGCGGCGACTCGACGACCGGCACGAAGGTGGTCAGGCCGAAGGCATCCAGCAGCGCCTCGTTGACCTTCATCAGCTGCGGCAGCGGCGCCACCAGCAGCTGCTTGTGCACGCGCTCGGGGCCCAGCGTCGCGTCGATGCCGAGCAGGCCCAGCGCCGCGTGCGCCGCCGCCTGCGCGTACTGCGGCGAACTGCTGAAGAAATCGCTCGTCGCCACGCCGCTCATGCAGATGGCCCTGCAAGTGACGGATAGACTTTTGAAGAGGACGTTGGAGATGTTGATATTTTTAGATGTAGAAATAAATACTTTCATATTACATTGAGAGTGATATTTGGAATGATAAATTATTGTCATTGTTGCAAATCGAAGTGTATGAATCATCAAACGAGTAAAAACATTAGAAGACGCGTGCAGCCCATGAGATTTCATTCGCATATCGCACCTATGAGTTGTTCATTGCGTTGTTGTCTGGGTGGAAAAAGGGATAAGATTAGTATGGTATATATGGTATATATATAGTATGGTATTCTCAGTTACTAAATAAAACGCAGCAGCTTCAGAGTCACATTACGCTGTTGTTCTCAAAGCGAATGGGTGTACACCGGCCGCCTCAGTCATATCGAAACGAAGACGGCTTCAGCGCAACACTTGCGTAACTGAATGTTGATGGCTAGGTCTTTCTAGTAATGCCTACTTCTCCACAGTGAATAATAGATGACCGACCTCTGGAAGAATCCCTCAGCGGCGGAGCTGAGCGTGAGCAGATGCGCGATGACGGCGCCGGCGCTCTGGCCGCCCACCGTGACGTTGTCGGGGTCGCCGCCGAACGCGCGCGCGTTGCGCCGCACCCAGCGCAGCAGCGTCACCGCGTCGCGGATGCCGTTGTTGCCCGGCACGCTGCTCGTGTTCAGCGATAGGAAGCCGAGCAGGTTCAGTCTGAAACAGATGAGGCACGTCATCAAAGCCTGCTACCTAGCAACACAACAGCCTCCAGCACAACTTGTTACGCAATTAACACATCTACTGCCGCTACGATTTCCCTGATGACTTCTCGAATGCATTTTAGCGAAGCAAGTGTACTAAGTTTTTGACAATAGAAAATCATTAGTGTACAAATGTATAAATAGCCTAATTTCTAAATTCAATTTTAAAACATAGAACGATAGAATACGCCGTGGAGCTATTAAAGCCGTGGCGAGCCAAATAAAATCGGTCACACCTCTAGCAGTATTTAATTAAGATCAACAGTTCAATATCCAAATTACACTGAACTCGCCAGGTGAGTCTTCAGTACTGAAATAAGATTTACTAAATGTATTAAGATCCGTTTTTAGTCGGAATCCGTTTGGACGCTAGCGTATAATCCGTTGCAACACTTCACTGTCACGTCAAACGTTGTCTAATTTAAATTGTGAAGGCTTCCTATCGATATTTTCCCTCAACATTAGTAATGCCGTACGTGTTCAGATTAAACATCGCCTCTCGCATGATGGACTTTGTTATTTGAATGTGCAAATATATTTACGATTATTTTCTTTATCTAATCAAAGTTACTAGTGAGCCAGCATAGTTGGTGATATAATTGTCATATTTCTGAAAACCCCTGTGGTCCGGTGCCATTAGTCAGTTTTCTAACCACTCGCATATCTGTTTTGGTGTATTGCCCGTTTTTTTTCCTATAAAATTACCCTAATATTATCTCATCACATATTGTGAAATATGTATGTAAATCAATCAATATTTTGATTAAATTCGTGCGGAAATTAAATTAAATTTTGCTTAACCAATCCTTACCGCGGCCAATTAAATAATAAACGTTTTTTGCCCGGTATCTTCATAACAAACAACTTTCCAAATCGGCGTTGACGACCACACCGCATCTGCATATTTAGCTATTTAATATATTTGTATCGTTAATCTCTTTATGCGAAGGTTGTCACAATATACACGTGGTCTCTCCATTATTCTATTTGTAGGTTTTACAAAGAGCCCCATATAAAATCCAAAATGTCAAGTTTAAGATAAGCCACCAATTATAGATTGCCGTATCGGAAATATACATATGTATGTGTACTTGTAATACATTAATTGGATTAGATATTTGGAATCCAAGAGCGTTTGGGTGCAACTTATTTGATTTAAAAGGTATTTAATTTCGCTGAAGAAATAGTTCCGAATAACGGCATGCTTAATACAATTATATTTTGTCATCTCGTCTAAATATATATGGTCCAAGATGAGAAAATACAAATATAAATAATGTACTGTGATTAATAACAACTTTGACAATACGAAAATGAATAATGCATTTTTGACTAAAAGTATTGTGTGACCAAAATATATTCGCTTATTTTTCTATGGAGACAGAGTAATGCCATTGATACGACGACTCGACACCGTATTCGTGGACTTAAAATTAAAGCCTAACATAACATCACGCCCGTAATCCCCGAAGGGGTAGGCATAGTCAACCGGGCAGTTGGCCCCTTCAACCACATTAGAACCAAAAATAAAACTAGACTGAGTTAGATGGAAAATTGTAAAAAACAAGTGACAAGTGCCTAGCTCGTCGCCTGCGCAATCACATACCCAAAATTCGATATAGGTACCATAAGTCGGCTTCTACGACATGCTAGGCAAATAATACAGTTGGCACATCCTTTTTAAGTCCCAGACCAACATGGGACATTCAAAGCCAACAAGCAATAAGAAAAATATACTTTCTTAATTAAGAAACGTCTTAGTTGGTTCCGCGGAAACGCAAAAACGGTGTTAAATGTACTAGATCCAATATGTGTATATGTGTGCCAAATTTGAGCTAATTAGGTCAGCCATTTGAGCGAGAGACGATTGCATAGACGACACAACTTTAACTTTTATAATGTTAACACTACTCGCAAGTGAATCGGTCGAGATGCATCAGGCAAGCACAACGTCACGGCTCGGGCTGCGCGGGCGCCGGCGCGGGCGCCTAGCAACGCCGAAGGCCGCGCTACACGTGGAGCCCAAACTGGCGTAACTGCCGGAACCGCGGAGGTCAGGGATGCACGCCTGCTGAAGATTTATTTCACTCGGCCCGACGTGAGAATGGCTCACACTCGCCCATTTAACACGCGTGATGTTACGATACTTATCTCGTTGGCGTATTGGCTGTAATATTTCCGTTAAAGTTTGTTATCTGGTTTCTAGCCGCCTGGACAGGCGCTGGCTGGTCCAAATTTCACGTCATCATTTTCGGGTTTGGTTTGCGATTTTAACTTTTTTTTAGTTTCGTTAAACCTCTCTTGGACAGTTAAAGCATTCTCAAGTTGTAGTTGTGCTGATAGAATCGAGTCTAAATTAATGTTTATTTGACATTCTGCAACTTAAGTGTTACACGCTTATGTTGCCATTCGTCTTCTGTTGCTATCCTGGCTCGTATCAACATACAAATATATAACATGTGTGTAATAGATTATTAAAATGACAATGCGCATCTTAAGCTATATTTGTGTCATGTAAGAGGACTAGACTTAGCCTTCGTAGGGCACAAATGTGTGTCTTTTTATTAGCAAATCGTTTTTCTTTTTTAACGAGTTGTAAAAGTACATATAAATGTGAACATGATGTATAAAAGCTCATTCATATCCCGGTTACAAATGTTGTATTTCTCAAAAAAACAGGACTGTAAATAGCACCACACTTAATTTCAGCCAGCAATTCGCTCCACAAATTCAATTCGACCATGAACGTGTAACATGCCAAATTCTTCATGCTCTTAAATCGATCTCACGGATTTTCAAAATATCAATTCTGGAAATCGATTCAACATTATTACCGCGAACATTCGCTTCGGAGGCGGTTTGTGCGTCCCTATCCGAGTAAAACGTCGTCGGTCACATAACATTTTGAGACGACTGGTTTTGGCTATCGCGGTATGCTAATTCGCGTCATTTTAGCTTATACGAAACACGTGTTATTGCCTTTCAATGACTGCCTTCCTCATTCACAGAGTAGGCCTATAAAATTAACATTACAGCTTGTTAATCAACATTAAAGGTCGACAACCGACAAAAGTTTGTGACGTAATCACTGTAGCAGCATAGGAAAAGGAGAATGGGCTACTTTGTATGAGCTCAGCACCACAGTGTATCTTGTAGAGGTCTTAATAATAGCTTTATTTATAGTTACCATCAACAAGAACACAAACATTTCCTAAACCTAGTTATTAATATTAATATTTATGGATATACTATTTTTTCTACTTTGATTATAATGATGTATTGTGTGATGTTGCAAAACTTATCTTAAAGTTACTTATAAGTAACGTAAATATTTACGGAAGTGTCCAAAAAACAATATTATAAGAAAAATGGCATTTCCTGTAGACGATTACTCATCAATTATATTGTATTACATTGCGTTGCATTTGCATTATTTGTCTTCTTATCTCATAATGTAAGCATAATCGTGCAAAATGCCGAAGTGACCTTTACATACAATATTTTCCGGTCGTGTATCTAAAAAAGTTCGTTTTTATTAGACTAGATGCGTATTTATATATTTTTTTCATGTATATTTAGGCCATTTATTATCTCGTATCATTTTGGTCTCTTAATCTCTCAAAACCCCACACGCCTCCGCCCCCGCCGCACATGTTCGCCCTATGATATGTGAGCCTGGGTTATACTATGTACGCGTTCAGAGGGAGCAATATTGTACGCTATTTAATAAGATAAATAAAAGGGAACGTTTGAGAAATATATTAAACATAAGAACATCCAATATATCCCTTAATTTTAAAAAAATATCATATTTCTTATATATCTTGAATAGAATATAGATTTTCTTATGTTACGCCATACATACACCGCTAGGGATTCAGGATCCAGGCCCAACAAGCCTGCCCAATGGATGTATTCAATAACGCATCGGCCAAAACTTAATGAAATCACCAACATAAAATGCAGGTCAAGAATTGAAGGTCGCGAGTTCAATTACCGCTAGGGACAAATATTCAAAGACAAACGAACACGATCATCTATACGAAAAATCATTTAAATACATTTA
Organism: Glyphodes perspectalis; assembly: GCA_951394215.1. Lineage (NCBI taxonomy): Eukaryota > Metazoa > Arthropoda > Insecta > Lepidoptera > Crambidae > Glyphodes > Glyphodes perspectalis. The sequence continues at coordinate 14,654,235 of OX596216.1, forward strand.
TAAACATTCATGACTCGATGAATGTCTGTGTATAAATGTATGTCAATTTTTATCCGCTGTCTAGTATCTGAGCAACCAAGCATTTACCAAGTTTCTTGACTGGCTCGATGGCACATTCGGTAGTGACCCTGCCCTATTCGCCAAGAGTTGTGAGTTCGATCCCCACCCAGGACAAATATTCGTGTGATGATGAATACTTGTGTTTGTTCTGTGTCTGGGTGTAAATATCCAATATTTAAGTATATATTTGTAATACCACTGTTGTTTCTGATATCCGTAACACAAGTGCTTAAGCTACTTACCTCGGAGTCAGATCAATGTATTTAATGTGATATTTATTTATTTATTCTTGTTCCATTAACATTTTTCGAGCTACAGGATGACTAGGACATAATCCTAGTCTGAGTAGTTTATTTCTGTATTCTGTTATTGGACATTTATTTTATTTGTTTTGACGCTATTCCAGAACTCGTTACGAACAAATATCAAAAGACATGTTACAGCAAGTCCGCAGTTACCGGTGTTTACGCTGACGATAAATTACACATTAAACATATGATAAAACGCGTGACAATACAATTGTCTGCGGGCCCGCCCGAGGGCTGCGTGCGCGACCAGCGGGCTCCACTTGTAACTGGACTTGCCAACTATGCTTGTTCTTGTCATGAGTGTCACGGTGGTGTAAATGATAGAACTAAATTAACATTAACAATACAAACGCTATTTGTCTTTGAGCAAATATCACAGTTTTTAGTCATTCAATCGTAAGTGTAGACCATTTGTATCAAACTCAATCGTGTTAATGAAAGTAATCGTCCTAACATTTAAACTTATTTGTCTAACTTCATTCTAACTGCCATTCAAGTATAGAGTATAAAAAGTTAGAATATAAATGAAACCTGATTCAGTTGGAAACTCGATATCCGAATATTCAGACGTCATCTAATAGGGCTTAGGGGCCATCCATAGAGTTCGTCATACGTAAACGGAAAGTGAGGGGGTCTCCGAACTGTGACTTGGTGTGACAAGGGGTGGGACGGGTCCTAAGTTTCGTGACATCACATTTCAAAATGTAACATATCATAAAAATTTGCAATTTTTAGATGTAAAATTGCAAAACATTTTACATCATAATGTCCTCCTAACCGATATCGGTTACGGCAGCCAATCTCAACGAGGATTAGCCATCTGCGCAGGAGATATTATAGTGCACAAGTGTGTGCGCTAACACAGGTGCATTCCTTCACTCTCATAGTCCGGTGAGACGGCAATTCGACATGACCGAAGAGAGTTCAGGCACAGGATCAACGGTTTAACGTGCTTTCCGAGGCACGGGGATAATTAAACTGCTAACTTCCTGACTCCGGACTGTTACTGAGTAATTTCAATATTGAAATACCCAGCCACAAAAATTTCGGTACCTTGTGGTAGCTTGCGCCGACTAAGGACCAAGAGGCGCAAGCTACCACTGAACCAACGAGGCAGTCAGATGTTATGTCATACTAGGAAAGGGGGAGTCCAACAAATGTGACCAGCTGTGACAAGGACGGGGACGGGGGGGCTCAAAAAATAATGAAATTCGTGTGACGTACTTTATGGATGGCCCCTTATCCGACTATTGCATTTTACATAAGTATTTCGCACCAATATATAATACAGGATACCGAATAAATCAGAACAAATTGATTTTTGACAGTCATGTTGTTCGCCATAGTAGCGCGCGCGCATCGCATCGTCAGCACAAGCTATTCTGAACTTACGTGACAATTAGACAAGCCTTATCCGCAACACAAGTGCTTAAGCTACATACCTCGGAGTCAGATCAATGTATGTGATGTAGTCAGATATTTATTTATTTAACCTCTATTAGCCAAAAATAAAATTGAACTGAGGTTAGATAGATATACATAGAAGGGTGCTAGCTCGCTAGATGCGTAATTACGCAATTATTATCTACCTTAATTCGAGTTTTATTCTGTTTTTGCGTCCGTTTTGACCGTGATCCTTGATTGATCCAGTCTAGTTATTACTTTTAGGCGACTGCCATCACACGAAGTTAACGTAACAATTTGTTGCGGGAACGAGATCGTTTAATCGCCTGCCGCCACAAATGCAAAAGATGCACCGTTACCTGTAATTGAATGTGACGACGACGACGTCATTCTCCATCAAGTAGCCGGGGCCGTACAGGTCGGTGTCGCCGGAGCCGAACGCGAAGCCGCCGCCGTGGACGAACACGAGCACCGGGAAGGGGCCGGGGCGCTGCGCGCGCAGCGGCGCGTGCACGTTCGCGTGGATGCAGTCCTCGCGCATGCCGCCGCGCGCCATCTTCAGCTTGCCGTAGAACACGTCCGTCTGCGGGCACACCGGCCCCGGCCGCGTCGCGTTCAGGACGCCCTCCCATGGCTCCAGAGGTTGCAGCTCCTGCGATTGGAACGAGCATTTAATACGCACAATACCTGCATCATTCTTTGAAAGAGTACGGTCATTTAGTTCGTAAATAATCCCCTTTATTGTGAAAAAATATCCCGTGTTGGTCTGGGTCTTAAAAATAATGTGCCAACTGTGTTTCTTGCCTAGCATGTCGTAAAAGGCGACTAATAGTATATCGGGTTTTGGGTGTGTGATTGTATGGGCGTCAAACTAGGCACTTGTTACTACTTTTTCACAATATTCCATCTAACCCAGCCTAGTTTTATTTTTGGCTAAATGTGGTTAAAGGGGCCTGCTGTCCCTTTGACTCTGCCTACCCCTTCGGTAATTATGGGCGAGATGTTATGTATGTAAGTAGTGAAAAATGGCTAGTTCACCGGTTGCAAGTCACTAACCCAATACACCTACGACATGCTAAGCAAGAAACATAGTTGGTACGCTATTTTTAGGCTCCAAACCAACATGGGTTACTTAATAAAATGTGAGATAAATAAATAATATTAGATTGCAACATGTTTCGCCTGACTGATTCCAACGACATTGCAACGTTTTGCTATCTTCCTACTAGTTAAGTAATGGTTTACACATTACTAGATTATCTGAATTTGCAGATTTATTTTTGAGTTTCTGCATTCACCACGAAACTAGTGATATTAGCTTATTTAGATTGTAATAACTGTATAGCCTGGTTCAAATACATTTCCCGCACATGTGATTCTTGCGCGACCTTATCTGCCTAATAATATAGTAAATAATCACTATTTTAAAACGTTTTTATCGGCGAATTCGTAAAAAACTAAGGGCCACTTGCAGGAAAATAATGAATATCTAGATTTAGTTAAATCTAAAATTAGCCCTTATCTCGACTTAACTTAAATCACATTTAACTTGTCTTGCACATGTGTGATATTCATTGGATTTAACTAAATCTCGATTTGGTACATCATTCACTTGCCATTCGGTCATTACGTTCCGTTTTGACAAAAAAAAATATGTCCCCTTGACGACAACGTGATTTTGCGCACAAAGATGTTCGTCTTTGTCTTGTGAATTCAAACGTTTTTTAAAGAGGTAACCTTTTAATATATAGGTTTTATATTCATAATTACATTCCACCGTTCACCTGTTAAGGGCACTTGGAAATTTATTTATAATTTTATCAATGAGAAACATTGCACTCTTGTTACCTAGGCGGAACCGTTTCAAAATTCGTCATCACGTAACGTATCAAATAAATCACTTCTAACGGTGACTCTTCGAAAAAGAAATTGAGTTTCTAATAAAAATTTTACGATTTCTTCGTCATCGTCTGATAAAAAATCATTATCAAAATGCAAAGATACATCCATTTTCACAAATACAGAGAACGGTGTTTCACTAAAATCGAGACTTAGCAAATTTAAACCGACCATGTTGGGTCATCCCGTGTTGGTCTGGGACTATAAAAGAATGTGCCAACTGTGTTTCTTGTCTAGCATGTCGTAAAAGGCGACTAATGGTATATCGGGTTTTGGGTTTGTGATTGTGTAGGCGACAAGCTAGCCACTTGTCACTACTTTTCACAATTTTCCATCTAACCCAGCCCATTGTCCCGTGTTGGTCTGGGACTTAAAAATAATGTGCCAACTGTGTTTCTTGCCTAGCATGTCGTAAAAGGCGACTAATGGTATATCGGGTTTTGGGTTTGTGATTGTGTAGGCGACAAGCTATCCACTTGTCACTACTTTTACACAATTTTACATCTAACCCAGCCCAGTTTTATGGGACTGTTTTAGGGACTGCTGTCCCTTTGACTTTGCCTACCCCTTCGGGGATCACGGGCGTGGTGTTATGATGGTGATGATGATAAACCGACCATTTGTATGTTTATATCGAGATTAAGGCTGAATCGATGACGTGCAAGACGCCAAACATAGTTCAAGCATGTGTCGAGTTTATTTTATTTAAAATCGAAGTTTAACAAAGTGCTGCAAGTCGCCCTTAATAAGTCGTTTTATATACAAATGATGGATGTAGTAATAGTGCCCTAATCGCATTTATTTAAAATACATAAAAGTTTACCGAATGTCTATTGTTATCATTAACCAATAAAGAGAGATTACACGGCAATAAGTAAAATGGCCACAATAACACTGAAACGATTGCAGCTTAATCTGTAATAGTTCCCAATTACACGCACTGCATTGCTGATATCGTATATACAAAACTACGTATATAGATACTCTCGCATGTGCGAAATTTGACGCCATTCAAACTGGCTGGTTGAATGAATGCAATATTGTGAATGCAATTTTACATTAGCAAAAAATTATGCAATATTAGCTCTTCCCCGTGGAGCCACGGGCAAATTGGTGAATATTATGATTTTAGTTGCCTTCTTCACAATTCGGAAGAGCTAAGTTGCCGACCTCGGATGCGGTTAGCCTTATCCGACGCCGGAACGAACGCGCGCCTCGTTCGGTCCTGTTACTGTATACTAACTAACTAACTAAACTTCACGCCACTTCCCTAGCGGGGTAGGCAGAGAGAACCGAACGCCATATGGCACGATCCTTACACACCTCACTCGCCTCTTCAACATTCATAATCCTTTTTATACAAGCTCTAGGGTTATATGACTCCTAACATCACCTTCTGTTAATACACGATCAATCTGGTCGTGGTAGGTGAGCCTGGGCCTTCCGCGGCTCTTACCGTATACGCGTTACTAAATAAAGTAACATATGCATGATGATGTACATACGTCGGTGTTTATATACGTCACTGAATGTCCAGGATAAAGAGTAGCTTACGCCCTTTCACTGGGTTAAAATTTTATGTCAACACTTTTACTGCTTCTACGACATTCATGATGATGTCTTTGCATTTTAGCAAATAAAATTGAACTCTTTAGGCGAGTCGTCGCCATTGAGATAAATAAGATTTACGTGAATTATCCGGGCGAGTCGCCAGCACTGAAGTTAGAAAAGTAAGCTACGTACCTTAAACCGTAGTTCCTCTAAGGGCTGCTTGGCGTAGGGCACGCCGAGGAAGCTGGCGTAGGGCTTGCCGCCGGCGGTGACGCGCCGCAGCCCGCACAGCCGGCCCGAGTCGATCTCCGCCGCCGCCTCGCACTGCGGCGGCTCCGTGTTGTCGCCGGCTGCCGCTAGGAAGGAGAGACAGATTAGCACTGACCACCTGGCCTACCATGTTCGTCTTACCGCTGAAGATGATCAACCCATTAACACTGAGACGGCCTAACGTGCACTTCTCGATTTATTTTTAATAATAATAATAATAATAAATAATAATAAATTCGCCAGACTGACACACCAATTCCCTAGTTCCAAACTAAGCATATATGCTTGTGCTATGGATACTAGGTGAACGGATAGACATACTTAAATACGTTTATAAACATCCATGACTCGAGTACAAATATCCATGTTCATCACACGAAACATTTGCCCCTAGCGGGTTTCGAACCCGCGACCCTTGGGTTTGTGGCCAGGGTCTCTGACCACTCGACCAACGGGCCTGTTTTGTTTGAATAAAACTAACAACATCGCGCCAAGTCCTAGCGGGGGGTAGGCAGAGCGTACCCAGCGCCATGACTCCGCGTACAGACGTCACTCGCTTCTTTAACATAAAATTGTATTCTTACAAGAAATATAATTAACATCATTCATATAAATAACGGTTACGGCGCCCAATCTCAACAAGGATTAGCGAACTATACAGGTGCACTCAAAGTTCCTCCACTGTAATTTATAGTCCGGCGAGACGGTCAGCCGACATGACCCGAGAGAGGTCAGTTGCAGGACTAGCGATTTAACGTACTTTCCGAAGCACTGGGGTGATTAAACCGGCAACATTCTGACTCGCTTGTGCTGAATAATGTCAATATTGAAATACCCAGCCACAGTTTTTTGACCCGACCCGGAATACAACTAGTAATGGAAAGGAAATGTAATCAGGAAACATACAATTTGATACAATTTCAAATATATGGAGAAAGAATTTATATAAAAAAAAAAACTCGTTAAAATTTTCAGCTGAGATAGATTGTACCATAAACAAGAACTTGAAACTTCTTAGTGTTTATATATCCGGAGGTTCTTAATGAATATTTAATATCTTCAATTCACACACATGATGTTTAAGTGGTAATATTAATTTGCATAAACATGTTTTATAATATTTATATTGAGGAGGTACTTGTTACTGAAAACTGCTTTTTCCTTACACTCGTACAACTAACATGTTTACAACTATCGTAGTGCAATAGTGAGCATCAGTGATAATTACAATTATCATCTAAAAACCAAAAAATATAAAAAATATATTTTACAAACACTATATTTGGAGAAAGATTAATGCAATGTGACATACATGTACATATGTTGCATAAAATAATTTCTCTATGTCAAGCTAGGTTGTTTTTTTTTTGACACGGTAAAATGTTTAACGCACCGTCAGCCTACCTGGGGGGACAGGGTGGTGTGTGGAACTTTTGGGGGCCCTTGGGTAGCGGGAAGTGGCCAGGGTATACCCACCAAAATACCTCGGCACACCTCATCGCATGAGTGGAGGTGAAGTGTCGGTGACTCGGCATAGCCTTCGCTTCCACAAAATGTCAAGCTAAGTAACCTAACCTGCGCAATGTATCGATTGTACCAACAGAATCTAAAGAGTAAATAGATAAGCCCCTCTGGCGACTCTTAGCCAAAGGTATAATTGTATAAATATTTATTGTTCATATCTCTATGTTAAATGGAATTATAAAAAAAATCCCGACGAGTGCCTGGCTTGTCCCCTCCACAGCCAGTCTCCAGAACAATTAGTCGCCTTTTACGACATGCTAGACAAATAGATAACTTTTTCAAGTATATAACACATTTTTCAAGTTTCAGAACAACATAGTACCATTCATGTTTTGTAAAGTTAAATATGTACAAGTTTATGTATAATCCCCAATTGATGTGTTAATTTCTATAATTATTTACTTTCATATATATATTTTTACAACAGATGTAATGTTGCTCTTGTTCAGGCAAAACAGAACGCTTGACATTTACTGCTGAACGAATTCGAAGATATTTTGGTGATTAATTTAAATCCACTAGGGATAGTCTGCAAATGAAGCACGTCACAGTCCAGCAGTTCGTTCGCGTTACATCTGACGAGCGCAGTCGCTAGGTCGCTCTTAAATACATATTATGTAGGTCACTCGTACATGCATCGGACAAACTTGTATTGTGACAACTTTGAACCCTTCAGTGGTATTATTGTATCTATCAAATATAGATCATTAACCCTGCCATTGAAATATCACACACGCGAAACGATTAGGTTTATGTCACGTTACGTTTTTTATTTCCATATATTATATGCTCTCTGACGGCGCGAGTATTTTTTTACTTACCAATCTATATCGTAATCAGTCGACAATTACAATGTCGCTTTTTATTCAAATAAGGAAAGATATAAAATTTTGATAAGAAGTAGATATAAATTCACTATTCACGTTCACAACGTGCGAATAATTTTGTTTCATTTAAAATAAAATTTAAATATTTGCTTTAGATTCCATGCTTTTTGTACAAACTCTAAGAGATTAATGTTATTCTCTGTATCATCTTCTTGTGTATAATAGTCGATTTGATCTGAATCTGTTATGTCGTTGAACATATCTACCATAATTATAATATATAACACTGCCGACACTTTTCACTTAGATAAACACTAAATACATTTCTTATTTTATTATCAGTTTTCTTGAAGGCAAAACGGTTAAGCTACTTCTTTTCACTTTATATAGAATTTTGATTTGATTACGAAGTAACGATTTTTCATGTTCACTACCAAAAAATCCACTTGAGTCTAAATCTAAATCACTGAAAAATCATACCATTTCGATAAATTTTTCCCGAGAACTCATATTGTTTTCCTGCTCCTGCCTTTTCCCGGATTCACTCAATGGAATTGTGTGATGATGTGAAGATGAGCTTGCGTATACTCACCGGTGGCGAGCGCGGCCGCGAAAAAGATAGCTAGTAGTGCGGGTGACATCTCTGCGTGTGGCGCACGCCGGGACTGGCGGGCGGCCGGCCCGCGCCGCTGTTAAGTACGCGCCGCGGGGCGCCAGTGCGCGCGGGCTCGTGCGGGCTCGTGCGCCCGCGCCCGCGCGCGCCCGTGCTCCCGCCGCGGGGCGCGACTGCGAGCGGGCCGCGCCGCGCGGCGCGTGGGCGCCTCTGCACGTGGAGCGCTGGCCGTGGGCAGGGCGGCCCCACGCCTACGGCCTCGCTTTTACGGGGGCCTCGCGAGATACTTTTTAAAGGTTCCCTTAAGAAATAGAAATAGAATTGAATAAATGTGGCCAATACAATGTTTATGGTGAATGAGAAAGAAAGAACTATGAGAACTTCTGTCAACAAACTCAAGTTACTAGTTTTATATTTAAGTTGACAACATAAACTTGTATTTATGTATTTAAAAAAAAAGCTGTAAGAAAGCCTCGTTAATACGACTACGCCCACGCTTAGTGAAGTCCACGCTACTCTTTTCCACGTGTACAATGGTGTACTTCACACGCTTAGAAAAGCCGGACCCGTACATAATGGTTTAATCAACTTAGTTCAGTTGTTTAGTCATTACCAGAATTAAACATGAAATGGCAACTCGAAAAGAAAACCCAAATAAACTGTCAGACAACACTTATAATGCGACAGCGCTCTACTGATAAGACGCTCAGACACATCCTTGACCGTAACTTTTTGTAAACCCGTACTTTAAGATATCTTGATTCGCTTCCCAGACACTGGCTTAATTGAGTTTGCGCGAAACTTTTACACTAACAGATAAAATAAAACTTTGCGATCCGATCGCGGCAGTTGTACAATTCATGCAATTCTAATTCTAATGGGTAATCAAACCACAGTCCATTAAAACTGATATTATACTTGTTTTATTTCATGTTGTGGTTTTAATGTTTAATGCAGATGTTACCTTATAGAAAGTGTTCTTGGAAGTGGTTAAATGGGCCTGCTGTCCCTTTGACTCTGCCTACCCCTTCGGGGATTATGGGCGTGATGTTATGTATGTTCTTGGAAACTTGGAATTAACGATTAGTTTTTAGAGCAGGCACCTATATTTTTTTTTCAAAGTACTGCATTCGCATCTCGTTTATCCTGTCTGTAGCTTCAATGTATAAGAGAACGTTAGCGATGTTGCAGTCGGTGTTCTGTGATTGGTAACATATTTACTTTGGTTACGATTGGAGCGAGCTAAGTTCCTCGCTGAATACGTGTCTTTTGCATCTCTCATATACCCACTGTGCTTCCCAACGCACGTACAGTGCAATACAGATACGAGTTAGCGATTTGTTATATCAAACATGCCATATTACCATGATCACCACATTCCTAGCCCGTGTCTTATGTCCCGTGCTACAACGGGGTCCGCTTTGACCATGATTCAGAATTTTGCAAACTTGGTAATTGAACATTGGAGCGACTACCAATCTGACCTTCAAAACCCTAAGATAGGGGAACCAGACAATTTAAGATCATGGTTAGACATCTATAGTTATCTGTATGTTCCGATTTCATAACGATGGTTTTCCTCACTGCCAAACTAGTGGTGTATAAAAATGTACATAGATATGAAATATCCAGAGAGTGCCCTGGTTTGAACCCGCATCCCGCGGATATAAAGTGGGAGTTTTGTGCTTACCACTGAGCTACCACCGCTCTATATTACCAGGATATTTGTATGCAAAATGTGTCAATCTCGCCCCGAAAACCCGTACATATAAAAAATCATGCCCATTTATAAACCGTGAACGAATGATATTACCGTCTCATCATTCGGAACACACTCGTACCTGTGATATTCATTATGTAACACCGACATCAAACCGCGAATTTAACATATTCATTAACGCAAAACTTCAGTTGTTTTGTCTAAATTGTGAATCGCAGGCTCTGTATTCAATGTTGTGTATTCAAATCGAACGTAATCTCGTATGCATGGAGAGCAGAACACGTACAAATTATATTGTCTATCTCATTCACTACTTACGTATGTATGTTACCGACCATTTCTATATTTGGAGAGACTAGAAATTATATCGTGTAATGGTGTTCTTTCGTTACAACGTGTACGGTTTACAAAAGATATTTCGGCGATTTATTTCGTGAATGTTATTTTGTATATTTTGTTATATAAATATAAATATAAATGATTTGTGATGACATATTATGTCAGATCTATCAGTCATGTTTTCACCTAGCTAATTACCAATTACATGATCATGTCTGCGCTGATATCACATTAGCAGGATAATTGTTATTCGGTTTGACAAAGTCAAGGTCTTGTATTAAAATGTACGTTCTTACTGTATATCTATCGTCTTATTAAGTGACTCGATTAGTATTGTTAATTTAGCATTATTATAATACGTTTCTTGCTTTAAAAATTCATCTGTGTTGGACGAATAGAGGACATAACGAGTAGAGGACTTTTTTTATCTATAACTAGCAGCGTCCTGCGGTTTCACCCGCATAGTTCCCGTTCCTGTAGGAATATAGGGATAAAATATAGCCTATGATGCTTCCGGATAATGTAGCTTTCCAATGGTGAAAGAATTTTTGAAATATCGGCACAGTAGTTTTTCTGTTTATTCATTACAAACATACACACACACAAAAATACAAAAAAAACAAATATGTCGTCTTTATGATATTAGTAGATATAGATATAAGAATGAATCATATTGTCAGGTGAAGGTTCTTATGAAAAAAATAGGTAATTTAAAAGTTGAGCGAAAAAAAATTGGGTATTGAAAATCCGAATACGGGGCGTTACGAAGTGCGCCGGGTCAGCTAGTTTATAATGAATATATCGTCACCAGTGCTATTAAACTTATTCACACGTCTATGTGAGTGCCGCGTATCTGCGTAATCCCTTTCGCGTGTAAGCTGGCGATCGATAAATTGACAATTAGGACCAAATCAAAACACATTTATCACTCGCGTCTGTGAATTCGATAATGTGTCTGACTACTGCACTTTGTATTAAACGTTTGGATCCTTATGCAAAGATTCCGTAGGCCGTTATCCCAAACAAATAATCTGGAGTATAAAAAAGCCGTGTAGGTATTAACAATACATACATACATACATTCACGCTATTTTAACATCATGATAGACTCTACGGTTTTAACTTCACTTTCAATACATATGTCTAACTTCTTGAATTGGTCATAAGTAGGATGCACATACACACCACACACGCTAATCGATTATACATTATTATTTTTAAATCTTTCCACGATTATCTTACCGAATGAATATGCCACATACTCGTATATCTACTTGTTCATGTATATAACTGCACCGTGCATTATTTACCGTCAATCATTATCTCATTATTTACAAATTTGAGCAGCAGCTGCAGTGATAAATGAGAAGTCGTTATCTTGGAGAAGTAAAAACGCGCAAGGTCGCGGGCGGCACGTGTAGCGGTCGGGTAATGATAGCGTGCCCAGGCGCAGCCGCGTTGATGGCGAAAGGTGCTGAAGCTCTACCTGATCTGGTATAGATACCTGAAAATCGCGCAAGATCAGACACCGAAAACCATATGGCTATATAACCGCGAATGGCATAGTGTGGAATAAGACGGAGAGCTGGGTTCGATGGAAAATTGTGGAAAAGCAGTGACAAGACGCAACCTTGTCGCCTGCTACATCATCATCTTCCTAGCGTTATGTCTCGTGCTTAGACGGGGTCCGCTCAGACCATGATCCAGGATTTAGCGAGTCTGGTAATTACATTGAAGCGACTGCCGATCTGACCTTCGTAACCCTAAGGGCGTATACAGAAAGAAAGCTGGAAACTTATAAGCGCTTACCAGCGCTTGTCAGCGCTGGTCCGTTCTACACAAAGGAAGCAGGTTAAAGCAGACCAAGCAAAATGTCGGACTCATCGGACGATGATTTGATTTTGTTAGAAAATGTGTATTTAAAAATGCAAAAACAAGCTATACATCCCATCAATAGAGAAAGGAAACATTTCGAAGAGTACCATAATTTATTTGTAAATAAATTGAAATTTGATACTATAAATATACAAGAATGACTCAAGAAACATTTGATTACATTTTGGATTAAAAAACCATTTGATGAAAAATTGGTGTTATTGGCATAAACATTCAATCCTTCCAGAAGAAAGACTTGTTGTCATCATTCGGTAAGTATAATTCAAATATATTAACGTATATTTATTCAAAGATTGGATTTATAAAAATATTAAAGTATATTTTTTTAGAATAACTTTGATGATAAGTAAAAATGAATATTTTTTTGATATCGGCCAATCTGATCTCGATAACTTAAAAATTGACGTTTATAAGTAGTTTTATTTTTTAAGAATAAAAACTGTTTTAGGGTAATATATTTTTATTTCTGATTCACATTTTTATAAAAAGGTGTTCTTAATTATGATCCTCATTAAGGTATTCTGGTATGCGAAATATGTATGCGTATGAGAAAGATTAAAAATAATTGTTTAGATCTGATGATTGATTCACTATCCGTTTTAATATTTATCAAAATAATCGTAATTGCACGTGTTGTCGCAGTTGTTTATTAATTTTAAATGGCCCAGCGCTGACCAGCGCGTGCTGAAGCTTGTCGGAACTTGTCGGCACCGTTCAGTGCTTATCGGCGCGCGTTCATATATTTTCCTGTGCGGGTTACCAGCGCTGTCAAGCGCCGATAAGCGCTTATAAGTTTCCAGCTTTCTTTCTGTATACGGCCTAAGATAGGGGAACCAGACAATTTTTTTGGATCATGGTTACAAATTCAAAGTTGTTTGAATTTGCAGGTTTCATCACGATGTTTTCCCTCACCGTCGAGCTAGTGGTATAAATATGTACATAGATTTGAAAAATCTAGAGGTACATGCCCGGGTTTGAACCCGCACTCCTCGGTTAAGAGGCGCGTGTCCTTACCATTGAGCTACCACCGCTCTAAAAATTTGTCGAGTGTATGTCGCCTGCTACATACACTTGACGATTTTTTATTATGCAACACAGCAGTCGTTCTGCTCAAAGCTTCTAGATTATGTTGCGACTTTTAGTAATAATGTTTTGTTTTTTGTTGTGAACACTTTTTTCCTTTCCGAATAGACATAAGAGAGATGTGCCATTTAAATAAAACTCGCGCCTACTTAAGATTTAATTCGTATACGCCTGCCTTAGGATATCTCCGGTTTTTTCCCAAATAGATAATTATGTTTATTTTGCCGAGGTATTTGTATCATAACCAAAGTAGTACTCTAACCCTAATCAAAACGTCAGAAAGGCTATTTTGTCAGTTGCCAAAAGGGGCCCTAAACAGTTTGTCTGGACATCGGTGTATTTTATTCAGCCACCGTACCGTTTAACTTATAATAACTAACCGATTTCCTTTTTGGACGTATAATTTTTTTTATTTTTTTATAAATACTTAATTTCGTTTCCGTCAACATTGGTTCAGCTCTTTCACAATTTAGCAGGTGCGAACAGATCTTTTTAATTTTAAATAAATAAATATAAATAAATTCTACAGACTGGCACACCAATTCCCTAGTCCCAAACTAAGTTTAAGCTTGTGCTATGGATACTAGGTGAACGGATAGACATACTTAAATACGTTTATAAACATCCATGACTCGAGTACAAATATCCATCTAGCAGGATTCAAACCCGCGACCCTTGGTTCCGTGGCCAGGGTCTCTGACCACTCGACCAACGGGCCAGGCCATTTTGTTTGTTTTTTTCCATTATTACACTTTCACGTGCGTTCAGTAATCGATACGTGTATAGATGTGACGTGTGGCGACATTCGGGTCGGCGCAGACACCTTAGCGACGAGCCCCGCGTCTCGCATGACACATACCCAGACGCGTGCAATTAACATCTACACGAGTCACTCGCTATTGTATCACAATTTGACAAGCGCTATCTTACGTGTCAACTGGTCTTATCGCGTTTAAGCCCATTGAGAATCTAAATTAGTTAATTACTGGCTGTGCCAGCGGTGTCACCCGCGTTTATGGTTAATATTATGAAGACTATTTCCGTCATACATGATTTCTATGTAACTTTAACCATTAGGGCTGCACACGCGACGGAAGCTTAAAAAATGAAGTAACTTCTCCCGTTTTCCCAACATTTCCCTTCACTGAATGAAAAGTATACTATAACCTGCCCAGGAGTATGAAGAATAATTGTACCAAGTTTCGTTAAAATCCATCAAGTAGTTTTTGTTTCTATAAGGAACATACAGACAGACAAACAGACAGACAAAAATTTTACTGATTGCATTTTTGGCATCAGTATCGATCACTAATCACCCTCTGATAGTTATTTTGAAAATATATTTCATGTACAGAATTGACCTCTACAGATTTATTATAAGTATAGATATACGTATGTATACACATATCATCACGCCCATGATCCCCGAAAGGGTAGGCAGAGTTAAAGAGGCAGCAGGACCCTTTAACCACATTCAGACAGAAACAAAACTGGGCTGGGTTAGATGAAATGGAAAATTGTGAAAAAGTGGTGACAAGTGGTTAATTGATAATTTAATACAAATTGATAAAAATTAAATATATATCTGCGACGTCTACGTAGACTTTAGTGTTCATATTTTTTTTTATATTTCCTCATGGGAGTTTACAGAAGAATAAAATTACTATGATCCTATGTCGCTACTCTAATTGTATTTAATGTGATAACGACATACTTACCTTTATTTAAAACATATACATACACAACATCAGGCATATAATCCCCGAAGGGGTAGGCAGAGTCAAAGAGGCAGCAGGCCCCTTTAACCACATTCAGCCAAAAACAAAACTGGGCTGGGTTAGATGGAAAATTTTATAAAAGTAGTAACAAGTGGCTAGTTCGTCGCCTACACAATCACATACCCAAAACCCCATATACCATTAGTCGCCCTTTACTTGCTAGGTAAGAAACACAGTTGGCACATTATTTTTAAGTCCCAGACCAACATGGGACAAAAAAAAACATAAACATAATATATCAATATCAAATTAAGTAGCGATGCTAGATTTATTTTTTATATTTATGAGCTAAATTACAGTTTGCAAGTGTGATTAAGTAAGCTATATTCAAACATACAAACGCACCACTATATTTCATCATTAACATATACGTAAGATGATTACCTCAGATCTAGTTCAGAATTGATAATAAATATTAATGTAGCAGTACATGTTATTCTTAAAATAAATCCTAATAAATCTAAATTAGCTACAACTAATGTTCGTCAATAAGGTCCAAGGTTTTTTTAGTATTTACGAAAAACCAAAACTCCGGTCAAATATCTTAATTTAAAGAATCAGTAAAAATCTATCAGCGTCGTGGTTTTACCCGCGTAGTTCTCGTCCCTGTAGGAATACGAGGATAAAATATAACCTATGTTACTCGCTGATAAAGTAGCTTTCCATTGGTGATAGATTTTTTTAAATCGGTCCAGTAGTTTCGGAGTCTATTCGATACAAACAAACAATCAAATCTTTCCTCTTTATAATATTACAGTATAGATAAAGCAAAGCCCAAATGTTAGTGCCTACTATATGCGTAGTGCGAGTAGGTAGGTATGTATACACTATCCAGTCTAAAATCTTGAATGGATTCATGGAAACGCGCCAGTCGGTCTAGTGACCGCAGACGGCTTGGCAGTGCCAGCCCGCGGGCTGCGTATGCGCGTGTGTGAGTGACCCGACCCAATTGAGATGTTGACACCATTTATATTTAATTTGTAATATTAATTCCGTAAAATAAAGTATCGTAGTATGTTGTAAAACCTTATTGATATTCAATTATCTTGAGTCTACTATTTTAAATATTACAAAAACTGCTTAATATTTAGTCAGTTGACTATACGAACTAGTGACGTCATAAACCATACAAAATCTATGAATTGATTGCGTTTTGACAGCTTTTAAAAAGTATCTCAATTGACTTGCCAGTCAACATCCCTATTGCCACGGCTGCGAATCCTCTTTAGAGGCTCATCTTTAGATGATGAACAATTTCCTTGGTACTCAGATCGCCGACGGTTATATAGTTATGTTAAAATTGGCACCTTGACACCATCATCAAATCACCTTACTATCAAAATAAATTATAATTTATCAGTGTTATAAATAGCTGATTCGAATTCTTATTAAAATTTAGTTAAGTGTAATGAGTCCTCATGTTTTTCAAAGAAGTCACATTAGCTTATAATATGGAAATAAAACAATAGACTAAACCATCAAAATAAGTAAACTCCGCTCAGTTTACTGCTGTGTTGCGACAAAAAAATGTCACGTCAGGCGTCAAAAACATGACGTTATCCGATTTGAGAAAAGAACGTATCTTTGTCAATGTTAAATATGGCTAATTAATTTTGACACATATTTTGCGAATACTATAAATTTTCCAGAAGCATATCAAATAAATTGTCAACAATTATCACCTCTGCGCGTCAAATTCTATTAACATCTCGTCATACATCAAAACTTACATCTGTATTGAACATGTTCTATTTGTAAAAATTAAAAAAACATAATCAGATGAATTCTAACGTACCTAATTAGCGAGATGATGAACATGTTCTTAAACACGTACTGCGTGATGACGGTGCGGGTGAGTCACGCTAGGGTTGCCAACTATACTGTTTTTCACTAAATTATTATATTATGGGTGAGTCACGATAGGGTTGCCAACTATACTGTTTTTCACTAAATTATTATATTATGGGTGAGTCACGATAGGGTTGCCAACTATACTGTTTTTCACTAAATTATTATATTATGGGTGAGTCACGATAGGGTTGCCAACTATACTGTTTTTCACTAAATTATTATATTATGGGTGAGTCACGATAGGGTTGCCAACTATACTGTTTTTCA
This sequence comes from Glyphodes perspectalis, assembly GCA_951394215.1. Taxonomy (NCBI): domain Eukaryota; kingdom Metazoa; phylum Arthropoda; class Insecta; order Lepidoptera; family Crambidae; genus Glyphodes; species Glyphodes perspectalis. The sequence continues at coordinate 14,671,625 of OX596216.1, forward strand.
CTAAATTAGTATATTATACTGTTTTTCACTAAATTATACTTTTTACTGTTGAACAAAAATAAAATACTGTTTTCAGCATCAAAATGCGAACACATCATTATGTGTTATACTTAGACGCTCACACAAATTTGTTTTTATTTAGTTATAATTGTGATGAGCCGTATGAAGTTTTAAAAAAAGATTGTAAATTGGTATGATGTGCGAGAAGATTTAAAAATATGTGTTTAAAAAAATAAATAAATAAAATACTGTTAAATATTCTTCATAGAACTGAATATTCATTATAGTTTATTTCTTTTAAAAAAAGTTGGCAACCCTAAATCACGCACGAGTCATGAGGACCGCGGGCACGCGTTGATGTCTTTTATTAGAGCGGCCATTTATCTCTATTTACCCTAGTATTTTAATCAGTCAACGTGCGATAAATTTACTTATCGTTTGCTCCTCCGATTAGAACGGTATTTATTGTGTAGTAACTATTTTGCATGCCTATGTCCACGAGAGTGTAATACTGACTATTTTATTTTTTATTTTTAGGTAAAATCTGTTTCCACGCGTCAGACACGGCAAGGAGGTGACTATTTATATTAAGTTATTTTCCTAATATTACCAATACATTAATTTTAATATAAATGTAGCTATATACAAAAGGTTTTAATATTTAACTCGTAAGATATTTTAAGACATTAGATATATGATGTAATAGAATTGACAGTATGGAAATCTTGTTGTTAATACGAATCTATACCGCAAGCTCGGCGGTGAGATAATCATGTTGAGGTGACCTTCACAATCAAATCACTGTATGCCCAGTTTTCTGCCTAAGTAGTCAGATAGCAGTTGCTTTATTGTAACAAACAGATTTACTTTACCCAGTATCATCGTCAGGAACATTCTCCGTTAGGAACTGGTCATAAAACTAGAAAGATGTTTGTGTTTGTTGTGAATTTTACTCACATTTAACGGGCGACTTGTTCCAGCGGTTAGTGACCCTGGTGACAAAACCAAAAACCGCGAGTTAGAATCCGCTCGAAGTATTCTAATCATGCGTGTTTATGCACGTATTTATTAAGATGTCCGTCCATCCATTGTCTAGTATTCATAGCACAAACCTATACAGATAGCGCGCGAGTTGAATGCAGTCGGCGTCTAAGACGAGACATACCTGAGCTCTGCATTCAACTCGCGCGCTATCTGTATATGTAATTTATTTGAATCTAGAGAATTGGGCTTAGTAGTTGATTCGCACGAAATTCATTCGCCCGAACGTGCGAAACGTCCACTTGTCACTCGTATATCAATTTTCTAAGCAAATGAGAGGCCCAGTCTTGCAACAATGATACATCATCATCTTCCTAGCGTTATGTCCCGCGCTTAGACGGGGTCCGCTTACACCATGATCTAGGATTTAGCGAGTCTGGTAATTACATTGAAGCGACTGCCGATCTGACCTTCGTAACTCTAATAGTAAATAGGGGAACCAGACAATTTTTGGATCATGGTTACAAATCCGAAGTTGTTTGAGTTTGCAGGTTTCATTACGATGTTTTCCTTCACCGTCGAGCTAGCGGTATAAATACGTACAAAGACTTGAAAAATCCAGAGGTACGTGCCCGGGTTTGAACCCGCACTCCTCGGTTAAGAGGCGTGTGTCCTTACCATTGAGCTACCACCGCTCCTCTTGCAACAATGATACAGTTACCTAGAAATAAAAACATTCATTACAAAAGCTGTGAGCCTTTCAAATAATGTATTCAAGTCATCGACATAGCACGCCGCATTAGCAAGTTAAAAGTGTAGTGGGCCGGCCAATATGTCACAAAAGACAGATAACCGGATCGAGCGGTCTTAGGGCAGAGACCGTGTCTTGCAAATATAGCGTACAACGCTTGATAGCTAGGCGGAGGGACGGTATATGAATGACGTCAGACATAGACTACATAAGTCAAGCCAAAGATCGACCCATTGTTGTTTACTAAACGCGACCTTTGTGTGTCCCGCTGTGGACAAGTGTAGTCTGATGACGATGATGATGTATGTACACGGACGGAGTACGCGATTTATCACAGTTAAAGTTTATATGGAGAAGGAGCGCAGAAAGTTAATATTTTGATAAAAAATGCATTAGAAATACATTCAATTAGTATAAATATTTAACAAATTATTTTATTCAATCCTTAGTGTATGTATACATGTGAGTCTGAGACTCTTGTTCTTGCCTAGCATATTATATAAAGCAACTAATAGAATTTTGGGTTAGTGATTATCTAGGCGACGTAATGGCAACTTATCACTACTTCTGCACAATTTTTCGTCTCTACCAACCTGATTTTATTTTTGGCTAAATGTTGTAAGAAGGAGTTTATAGCCCTTTCGACTCTTGCCCCATCAGGGATTGCGAGCGTGATAGTTTGAATGTATGCAAATTTACACGGAGGAGTCAAAAGAGCCTCGTGCGCTCTTATCGCTGACCCGCCGCATGCGCAGCGCGTCGCCACGCGGAACACGCCGCTGCACTATACGGCATAGTGATTATCTGTGCCGTTGCGATTTCACCTCTCAACTGATAACGCCACTAGGATGCACTCCCGAACAGCGGTCGTGCCGTCGTGTCTGCTAGCTTCAGACGGTTTTGTATATATGTGCAAAGTATTGCTTAGTAATCTGAAATTATTCCATTTACCAGGAATATCATATTACAACGTAGTACGCCACTTTAAAAGCATAACTAACAACATTAAACATAACCGAGGCCTACGAAAATGTTTTTATTGATCTGCCATTTATTGCGTGGTTTGAACCAGGGTCGTTACGGATAACAGCATCAACATCCACTGATTACACAGGCCAACAAAATAACACTTTTTGTTTGGTACCGATTTGGTGTCATTTATATTTGTTTTAACTGATCAGTACCAGCCTAATACAATTCTGTTATAAACATTTTTCCATAACGTCTGATTTTTGAGTAATTTGACTACAAACTTTAAAAAATAAGCTATTTTAACGATTTTTGTCGATCTATTTAACAGCATAGAAATTATTGATGTTTAAAATTAATAAATCTCTTTAATAGTAAAAATATTTAATATTTTAATGCTTTTTAAATTAAAATTGTACTATTTTTCTAAGCAAAGATATGGCTAGATAAGATTTTCTATATTTTTTTTATACATTGTGAGCTGTACCCGTAGTATGGACGAATTCTTTATAGCATTCTAATGCGGTTATTTGGTCAGGCGTCAACATAGCAATATAATTTATACTATTAATAAAAATATTGGGATTATTACTTTCTATAAAAGATGACAAATATTAGATATTTAGTATTAATAAATTAATTTATCAATACTAATGCCAGGCCTGATAGCCAGATTTCGATTTCGATCAAATATCTCAAAAATGTGACGTGATAGGCAAATTTGGATAATTGTATCTGGGTCAACTGTTACTGATTTATCAAAAAAGCAGTGATTTGATTCTGCACCAACCAACCAATGCCGATTGTCAAATTCTTACTGACGCAAACGCAACGACGAAACTTGCTTGTTGAAGGCGGGTCCTAGAATAAACCATGTGGAGTTAGCAACAACATCTTGTTTCGCAACACATGATTTGAACATTAATCATACATACAATGAAGAAGTCATTTAGTCACAGACAGACCAACATTGTGATATTATTCTTAGGTATTATTTTTATCCAAAACAATATATTTACACACATTTGCCAATATTTATAATTGGATGATATGTTTTACTTCAGCAGTCATAAGATAATATCGGCATCAGCAACAACCCTGTTTTGAACTCGGGGTTGAAATAACTAACAACTTTCGAATAATGCGTTCTAATTTGACTAAATCATTTTGATGTCTAGAACAACTCAGTTAAAATATAAGCCTTATTATTCTTTCACCGAGCTTTAAAAATATCTTTATCTTGTAATACTCGTAATTAAAGACGCACCTTTATGCAAAGGACTAAATAAATAAATGAATTCCTCAGACACACGCGAAATTATTATCTCCAAACGAATAATTTTTATTTGTATTAGGTATTGCAAAGACATACATAAATACGAGAGTTATAAATTACCATTTCCACACGAACCTAGCGATATTCGAATCCGCGACTTTTGGTTTCGTTCGCCACGAAAGTCTAAACACTAGACGAAGCGTTGTGTTGATTAATGAATATACCGATTTCGTTAAAATTATCAGAGTAGTTGCGCAACACTGCGATTGCTCTTGACCTATTTTTGTTGCTATATAAACAAAGATTTAATAAATATTTCGAATCCAATGTCATCAGTAAAATTAGGTAATTTGCCTCCATATTAACAGACACGTAGCAACCGCGTCTTCGTCTCGACTTGCAGGTCAGTGGACAGTTCCGGGTACAATTTCTAGTTTCGTATGTTATGGTGTACTTGCGCCGTAATCGTCAACAACAATTTTTTTATTTTATGACCGATTGTATGTACATATGAAATGGATTGAGTTCTTCGAAAATAATCATATAACCTAATAGAGTATTTTGTTTGATTGAGAATCACCCTCTCAACATCTCAAAAACCCTACTCCGACAATTAGCTACTTGACTCAAATGTTTTCAACGACTTCAAAAAAAGGAGGAGGTTCTCAATTCGACCGTATATAGTTTTTATCGTGCGTAATACCTATAGTGCGATTACAACAAATATTGCTTACGAATTCTTTATTTTGTTCAGTAAACCACAAATGGCGAAGATACAGAATAAGATACAGTGCGTTAAAATTTAAAATAAGGACGTCAAACCACTCCAGAACTTTCAAACGCTGTATATAAATCAAAATATATTCAATATTTATGGATCATTAAAATTACGGACTAAAAAAAAATTTATTTAAGTAACCAATTAAAAAGGCTTTGTTAAACTCGCAGTAGTTTTAGCGGCAATCTATATTACCAAGGCGTTAAAGCTATTTCTCTGCAGCAGCTGTAGCAAAACTCATTTCCATGGCAACAGTTTGAGCCGCATCGCTGTCGACGTTCACCACTTCGTAGATACTTAGCCTAATCGCCGTAGCCGAAATCGGCAAGGATGATGATGATGATGATGATACTTGGCAAGTCCTAGCTTGGTTTACATATTCGTTGTTAGTCCCGTTAACGAAAATACGTTATGTGAAACATATACAGGAAAGTCTTTATATATTTTTGCAAATTACAAATTTAATAAAGCCCACTATTTGTTTACAAGTCAGGGATAATGAGCCAATGGTGTTCGTGCTGTAAACGCCGTCAAATGCAAGCGAAGTTCTGTCAATCAGACATAATTTAAACTCTTTGCAATTTATATTAAACTACCTTCTGCCCGCGGCTTCGCTCTCGTGGTACATCGATGAAACATAGCCTATATGTTATTCGGGTATATGAGCTGTATTATTCTCAAGTATCCCTTCAGTAGTTTTTTTGTGAAACAGTAACAAACATCCATACATACAAACTTTTGCATTTATAATATTAGTAGTATTCAGTGAAGTGAACCTAAAGAGAGGTTTGTGAGTTCGGCTCGGTCGCGCCCGCGCCGCTACCCGCGCCGCTCGTGCCTCATCCGCCGCTGCCTTCACAGCTGCGGCTTTTAAAGTTCATAAAAAATTCGACTCGGAACGAATAATTATAATAGCCTTGGAATTAAAATGCATTTCAAAATAATAAAAAAATATAAGAAATTAATTAATTAACCTTATCTGAGTGGGTACTGATAATACTTGCGCAAATGCAGAGATGTGCTTATTGGGAACAATTTTATCTACTGTTTCCAACCAGTGCGATCCAGAAACGCAAACATCTGATCCGATTGCGTTATCGGACTGATTTACGATTCCGCCCTATATCGGACGCTTGGCCGCGAGCGTCTCCCTCCACGTGTACTAGTTGATAAACAATATCATTGTTATTGACGATAGACCACAAATCGCGGACTCGTGTATTCGTCTGTTGTTTGTTGAGTTCAGTACAAACACGTTTAACATAAACTCAATATTATAGCGAACCCTTTCTTGCGCAAAGACAGATTGTTTTTGTTGTTTTAGATGGGTTATGTGCATTAGCGGTCGATCGGTGACCTCTACGGATTCGTTAGACAGATGTGTGTGCAACATTTATTGTTGTTTTTCTAAGAATGATGTTAAGTACAACTATGTTTATACGTGAGTTTTATGTTACTTTGTTGTTGAGGGCATTGCTACTCAACGTAATGACTTATATCCATTTAGTTACACATTAATGTAACTGTGGACAACAGGTTGTATTTCAATAGAAATTTAGTCGCTACTAACAATATTCATTTATCGCCCCCGATCGGCCGTCAGGACAAATAGCGTAGAGTTATCACGTCACCTCGTCTGATAGATTGCGACCCGATGCTGTGAGCTCGCCGATATCTGCACCTAGAAATTATGTCGTAAGGGTTGCTGAAACAACAACTTGCTCACAGGCTTTTGCAAGCTTAGGGAGCCAATAATTTAAATAATAGGCATCGGGCAAGTTGGACATTCTCCTTCCTAGCGTTTTGTCCTTGGGCCTTGATCTTCCATTAAACAGGCTATTATTTTTGGTTTTTTTATTACATTGGAATTACAGTGATTCCTGGCCTTGATAACTCTTAGTAAGAAACCAGACAAACGGAGTCTGATGTTTTTGATCCCCGTCGAACAAGTAGTTTAACATTTTAGAACAAATAGAAATACGTACTCGGCGTTCATTAACATTGCTCGTGTATTTTTACAGATTAAGCTAACACACGCTACATTTTAACATAACATGAACTTGGAATTGAAGATTTTGTGACTATTTCAACTTCTACTAGGCAATTCAAATTCAAATGCTTTCGTCGTATCATATGAAATGAAATTACGAACAGAGCATAACTTTAAAAAGAAATAATTAAAATATCTCATGATGGTCTGGGACTTACAAGAATTTGACAACTGTGTTTCTTGCCTAGCATGTTGTAAAAGGCGACTAGTCCATCGGGTTTTGGGTATGTGATTGTGTAGGCGACAAGCTAACCACTTGTCACTACTTTTTCACAATTTTCCATCTAACCCAGCCCAGTTTTGTTTTTGGCTGAATGCGGTTAAAGGGGCCTGCTGTCCCTATGACTCTGCCTACCCCTTCGGGGATTAGCGTGATGTTATGTATGTATAAATAAAATATTTTACGATATTAATGTTCCCGGGGACATCTAAGAGCAGGACAACCCTAGCGACATATTAACGCGAGCGATGCATAGCGTATCTCCGCTGCTCAGTTATGTACGGAATCACTAATATCACGTAGGGGTTAAGTGTAATTTTCCAATTGTGCACCTTTTCAGCAAAACACGCCGCGCGTCACTAGACGAGCCGCTTATCGGCCCCCTTAATAAGTGTCAATTAATTAATAAATGTACCTAAAGTTATATTTGCTACTATATAAAAGCATACCATATGGTATATTTAGTGTTAGGTTCGTGATTGTTCGGGCGACGAGCTGACCGCTTGAGAGTTAATGCGATACTAGCTAACTCAATATATTTTTTTTTTGGCTTAATCTGATCAACGTAGCTTTTTATCTTATGGACTGCCTAACCCATAGGAGATTGGGGCAGTGGTAACATGCGCGCATAAAAACAATCTTGACAGTCTTACATTTTGTTTACCATAAGAGTATCGCGCACAAGCTGCCTCTTAACGGTTAGTATTTTTGTTTTATGTTAATGGATGATAATTTTATTACTCTAGACTAAAAAAAACCTAAAGAAGCGCACGTTTTAAACATACTACAAAAAATTGCTTATTACGACAAAATAAAAACAGTGCGTTAATAATGAGCTACTAGAAATAGACTACTGCCTCTGTTTTTACGTTTACATTGATAATTTATAATACTAATGTAAGGAACTATAGACACTGCTTTCAGAAGGCGATATTAAGTTCATAATACCTTACATTTTAAATGATGAGACATACAATTTTTTTGTTGTTTAGCGCAGCAATCTGTTCTAAACATTTGGCTGTTCCATTGTATGACTTTGTCTGGTAGTATTTTAATGGGTTACAGGAAGATGTCCATTGACCTTCTCCTGCTACGTGCTGGGAAAAAAAATTGCAGGCATAGTATGTTTGTTATTATTATCTTGTATATATGTATATTGTATTGTATATATATGTTAATAAGAAACATACTATGATGTCCGCAATCCCTAAAATGGATAGGTCTACGGGGCAATTATGCACATTTATTCCATAAATCCTTAAACCGCATTTAACCATACGAAAAATCTTCATGGGTTAGATAAATTCTTTATACGACGATGCTAGGCAACGAACACAGCTAATCCATAATTTTTGAGTCCCAGGCCATGGGACAACGTATGCGATCTAGGCTACAGGGTACAACTGAAATTCTCTTATCGTTTGCAACTTGAAATGGGAGAGAAAGCTTTCGACGTGTCGGTCGCGATGACCTATTGTAACAGGTCATCGGACAGACTGCAACAAGAAAGTACATTTAACGTATATATTACATTGTTGTTTTACATAATCAGTGCTTACGTTAGTGGAGCATACATTATATACGACAGAGATAATGCGGCTGATGCAGAATAAACAAGGTCCCATAACAACGTTAGAAGGTGACCATCTGACGTCTGACGGAGACGTTCGGTTTATCGTGAAAGTTACTGAGTTGCTGAAACGGCTTTTGTAAATAAACAATTACCGCTTTGTGTTCGAATAGGGATGTTGCCAGTACACGCAAATAATTCGCTGTCTTGGAATTTCTTTGAATTTTCTTTCTAGCTTTGTCTTTTTTTATTTCAGGGTTCTGTTTTTACTTCGATCCTGGTGTAAGCTAGTTATTACTTCTTTAGTTAGTCCTATACACGCTTACATAGAAGCGAGCGTAAGGCTATCCTGATGTTAAGCGGACACCGGGTAGCTTATAGACATTTGCTATCATAGGTGCATTGCCGAGATTGCTAGTGGCTTATATATGTCATTAACATAATCTTATAAATGTTACTTTAATAGGCATAATTTTGGACTTAACAAGTCATGGTAATCAGCGATAGCCGGTCATATCGAGATCAGACCTTCATATATGGATTCAGCGGTCTATTTCAATCTATACTAATATTATAAAGATTTGTTTTGTGTGTGTATGTTTGTAATGAATAAACTCAGAAACTACTGTGCCGATTTCCAAAATTCTTTCACCATTGAAAAGCTACGTTATCCGGAAGTAACATAGGCTATATTTTATCCCCATATTCCTACAGGAACGGGAACTGTGCGGGTGAAACCGCGGGGCGCTGCTAGTAAATTATAAAACGGCGTTAGTCGGAAACTCTACTTATGAAACAGACAATGTCATTTCAAAATCAGTCTTAATGCACTTTATCGCTCTGTCATTTTTATCTGACCAATAAAAAACCCAGCCTTTTAGTGTGTCAAACAACAACACCTGGTATCGGCTATGTGCAGGCGCACTGCGGCCATTTATTAATTAACTCGCGATGACCCGCTTATCACTGCGACAGGGTTTATCTGTATCACCCGTTTAATCACTGCTATACCTAATTATAGATGAATGTGTACCTATTTGGCAAATCTATGGAGACACACAAGACACATGGTCGGTGTCTTGGTTGTCAACATTGTATATCTGTTTCAAGCTTTTTTATTTAACATGGAATTTACATATGTATTTTTTAATAACTTACTTAACGTCATTCCCCTGGCGGGGTTGGCAGGGAGAACCGAACGCCACACGACACGGTCCTTACACACCCCACTTGCTTCTTTGACTTTCATAATTATTTTATTTTCATACATGCTCCTAGAGTATTTGTAGCTGAGATTTGAGACCTTATAGCCAGCTGATTGGTCGAAGATTGTTTAGTTTGGCTTTGATTGGATATCAGTTGACATTTTATCCGTGACAAAACACTAATGTATTTTAGAATTGTATCGCCAACAACAATTTATAGGCATATACATCATACAGATAAGTGCTTGTGTCTATTAACTGCACTAATCGTAATCCGTATCGTATCCAATAAAGTTAAATACTTTATTATTTTATGATCCATATACGTCATTCACCTGCCATTAAGTGTTGTCTACATGATGGTGGGTGTGTGTAGGTTGTGATCTGCGCCACTGCCCACGGTCGATCGATATCCACGATAGAGAACGCACAACGAAGTGTCGTTAAAGACTGTGACGTCACGCTACGTCACAGGGCTAATGCTAAATGGCATATCGCTTTCTATGTTGCCGTAGGTATATTGACAATATTGAAATATACACACTGGGCCGATCAAGAGGATTGTGGGTGTGGGGTGTGTACAATGTATCGGGGAAGTAGTTGGCTAGGTATAGGATGTCCAGAGCGATATGGCACCTGTCGGACGCAAGACGGCCATTAATACGGCGGGTGACGTCGCACACGTGTCGCGGCGCCGCATGCAGCAGGCGCAGGGACGCGATTGAGGTCGCGGTGACGTGACGCCTCCGGCGAGTTGTGCACTAGGCACATAGGTGTACTTGTGATAATGTATGACTTTATACGTAATTGCCGAACCACCCCGCCTTGACACAGTGAGCACTAAGCAATGTGAAACTGTACATAAACCTTCCTCTTGAATTACTCTATCTATTTAGGAAAACCGCAACATCCCTCGCGTAGTTTAAAAAATCTAAGCCAACAGATGAAAGCGGCGATGTAGGTTTATTCATACTATGGTTAAGATTATGGAATATAACCCAACTTAATTTTATTATTGACTAAATGTGATTTTAGTAGCTTAATACTCATTCGACTGGATCGGAAATAAAAATAGATTAATTTTTTGTTTAACATGACATAATAACTGAAGAACTCATCTAAAGGTACATCATTTTCTGAATTCCTAATCTTAAAAAGAAAAAAAAAGTTTTCAGAATGTTTAAATTATTCCGACGAAACATAAAACTCATTAGTTACACTTTTACATATATCTTACGACGTCTTTTAATAAGAATATAATTCAATTAAATTAAATATTCGCAAAACGGCCCAAATGATACGCAAGGTTTTGATGTAACCAATTATGGACAAATGTCAAATCCGCCCTGAATGAAAACCATCATGTACCACTCGACGTTTCATACTATATTTGGTGGAACGTGTAAACCCAAAACTGTCAAGGAAATACGCAAATTCATTTTCTAATTTCCATGCTATGTATAGAAAAAAACTACTTACCTACTTTTTACCTTTTTGCGATAATGTTAATGTTACCCTCCTACTTGACCCAAAATGATTACATTATCATAACATTAACAGAGGGTCATGGGAATACATAATCTAAAACATGTGTAACTAGCATCTACAGGCAGAAGCTCCAAGAGTACCTGCTCTAGACTAGTTGCGGCCTACCCCAGGTATGACCGTAGCCAAAAGTTCTAGTGCTCAGACCCCAATGACAATAAGCAATCGTACATATGTCGAATTGGCTGCCGTGTCCCGAGTCTAGCGGCTCGGTGCACGGAAGCCACTTCTGAGCGTAGTCATGATCCCACTTAGACTCCTGACATCAGCAACAGGAATCACGATTACATATCTATAATACATCTGGATTTTAAACGTTTAGAGGCGCGTGTCCCTTCCCATTCAGTTCGGGACAGTGGTGCATTAGTTTTGCATTGCTTTAATTTATCGTTATGGTGTGATACAACGAGACAGCTGTATTGCTATACGACTATTATTACACGTTTAATTTGCGTGTAAATATGCTATAGGACAGATCGGTTAAATGCGAACGTGAGGTTATTTGAACACTTACACATGGCGAGGAAATGATGAACTGGCAGAATGTTAGAATTTTATCGAGCGGCCATTTTTTCACCCTGTCTTAAACTTGCAGTGCAGTAAATATGTGTAACACGACTAGATAGTGTTATAATATGAACCTACTTTAAAAGTATGCGTACCTGATAGCTTGCGACCATCAATTTGATAAAGATATCTAAAACATTAATAAAAATAATAAATTCTTCAGACTGACACACCTATGCCAAACTAAGCTTATAAGCTTGTGCTATGAATACTAGGTGAACGGATAGACATTCATTACGGTTATAAACATCCATGACTCGAGTACAAATATTCATGTTCAACACACGAAATATTTGCCCCTAGCGGTATTCGAACCCACGACCCTTGGTTTCGTCGCCACTCGAACAACGGGCCAGTCCGAAACATTACTCGCCTTTCATAAAATCTGCATTGTTACAAAATATTCAACACCGTCAGGTCAGCCACCGTCCGTGCCAACTTAAGACGCTATAAAACTTGCAAAAAGCGAAATTATACTGACATTCATGGTATTCATTTTTGTAGGTACTGTTAACACTTGTAAGCAGATACCAGTCGTAAGCTAAACATTATACAGCCTTTCAATAATCCGATGTGGATATTACATTCTAGGAGTTATGTCGGTATTTCTAACACACTACAGGACGGAGCATTGTCTTCCTATCACCTCTAAACCCCGGGAGTCTGACAAACTCCGTTGATCCAACGGTTTCCGCGCATTACCCTGGTCAAAAGAATACGTGGTCTGCTCTCGGTGCCCGCCGGCCTTACCGCGAGTGTTTGTCGCCAAGGGTGCGCGGCGGGTTATCGCGCGACACGTGGCGCCCCGCAGCTTGCGCCGCGCGCCACTCCACTCCAGCCTGCAGTGCTTCTCGCCTCGTGTCGATGTTATAACAGACTTTGTCAACTTGCGCCGCGAGCGTCTCCCGAGGGATGAGAGGAATAGTGCATTGAGATGCAGCACATTTACATGTAGTGCGGTCAATTTGAAGGGTACTCTTAATAGAAGTCGGGAGATATGAGAATGGTTGTATAAATAATTTTATTGATTCTGACGGAATCGTGGTGATTACGCTTCCAGTGACTTGGAAGTACATTTTTGTCCACTGTAAAATATTTAAATTTTCACTCTCCAATTAAATTCTGTTTCAGGAGACATCGTCAGACGAAGTCTAATTACTATATTATTTACCATATTCTATTGTAATGAAGATCCTCAAAAGTTCGGCTTTAGATTTATTGATGTAAAAACTTGCTTATTGCTATCACATGTAATACCAAATATACCCTAATTTGGGCTTCAGATGACTTTAGCAATTATATTCCTCTGTAATGTACGTACATTTGTATAATTATTTCAGTCAATGACGAGAGTATGAGTCGCGAACGGTCCGCATCGGACATCGATTATAGGATAATGTTAGGTAAGACTTTACACGCTTACCAACACATAAACAGGCATAATTGTAAACATGCATAAGGGTTATACCATATCTGCCGCACGGTTGCGTAAAGCACAATAAAAATAGATTGACTTTGTTTACGATGAGTCATTATTGCGATAAGGGCTTGTGGCACCAGAATTATCAATTGAGCAACATTTTTTGTTTGCAATAAATTATATGTAAACATTCTTTTTTTTGTTTAGAGGTAATTGGGCGAAACATAATTTAAGAAATAGGATATTCGTTTATTTACTTCGGTACTTTCGTGTTAGGTTATGGTTACAATTTATTCAAATAAGCGCCATGATAAATAACATCAAGTTGCGTCATAAAGTAATACAAACTGAGTACGCGATATATGCGAGTAACGAAATGTATATTTGAGTAATAAATAATGAATAATGTCCTCCTAACCGATATCGGTCACGGCGGCCAATCTCAACAGGATTAGCCAACTGCGCAGGAGATATTATAGTGCACAAGTGTATGCGCAAACATAAGGGCACTCTCTATTCCTTCACTCTCATAGTCCGGTGAGACGGCTATTCGACATGATGGAGAGAGGTCAGGCGCAGGACCAAGGGCTTAACGTGCTTTCCGAGGCACGGGAGTGATTAAACCGCCAATTTCCTGACTCCGGGCTGTTACTGAGTAATTTCAATATTTAAATACCCAGCCACAAATTTTTGGCCCGACCCGGGATTTGAACCCGGGACCTCTTGGTCCTTAAGCGGCGCATGCTACCACTAGACCAACGAGGCAGTCATATTTCAGTACCGTATGTCTCGGTAACGATATATACGACTGCTCTATTCGGGACTCTGCTAACGGATACATTTTGCTATGTGAAACTTGAATCTGTCTTAAAATAGTCTTCGTCATAGTAACAGTAAATATTAGCTGAAGCAAATGTTTCTAACATCCTGTATACCTACTATCAAAATAAGTCGAAAATAACTTAGCTGTACCAAAACCTGTTGCTTTTAAAGTGACTAACGGACATCATAAAAAACAAACGCGTGTTTATTGTGAGTGGAGTCGGATTGACCTCCGCCGCCCTCCGTGGAGGCCTACTATGAAACACGTTTAAAATGATTAGTGAACCTTGAAATGAAGAGATACACGTGTAAACTGAAGGTGGGGCGCGGGAGTGACCGTAGCGGCCGCACAACAAGTGACGCGGTGCCATTGTCGTGTCATGCTGCGTGACGGCTCACGAGCAAATTGTATTTTGAAGACATTGAACAGGTAAACATGAGTTTAAGTATTGTTAATAAGACACTATAGAACTTATACCTAGGCTAGCGTTGTAGTAGCTCAATACCCAACCAAACGATGAACAGCACATAACGATAGGCAAATGATGATAACTAACTTAAAGTCGCCACCTCTGTGTTGTTATGACTCTTGGCTGACCGATAGAAATTAAATAGTTGTCTTACAGTCCTACATAATATAAAAATATCTACCTCGATAAATATAGTTCTTCGAAAGTAATATATTAATATAGTCCTCGTCATCGATTTCGATGACGGCGACCCTGGACTGTAATTTAGGTTTGTTTCGGTCATGAGCCCTAATATCACATTCTAGACCGAATGTGGTTTAAAATATTCTGTTACACGGCTGGGAGTACAGTTGGCCAGCTGAGTTATAGGTGAATATAGGACATATACCTATAACTAGGTATAGGAAATATATATGTATATAAATAGGTATAGGAAAGTAATAATGAAAATTGTTAAGTATGCTATCATAAATAAGAGTTTTGGTAGAAAGACTCTGTAAGTGTCTAAACAAGTTTCCATTTTAAATAATACTTTTTTATTACCCTCCGTTAGACTGCGTATTATTTATACATAGTATCACGCCGAGAGAGTACTGCGTAAAGCATTGGAATAGGCTCGGTGCGTGCTCTCGCGCCGATGACAATGTTGTTTGGAGAGCGCAGCAGATGTTCGGGCACGTGTGCGGCGCGCGACGACGCACGCGGCGGTGTGGCCTGCCTGCGTCTGCGCACCCGGTGTTGTCAAATGCATGCAATGCATTCAATATAATTTTTATGCAGTATATGAAAATGTGGTTGTAAATATTCATAATAAGGAAAAATTTTACACACACATGCATACTTCATTGAATAGAACTTTGACTTGCTCGATGGCGCATTTGGTAGTAACCCTACCCTATGCGCGTTCGATCCCCACCTAGGATAAACATTCGTGTGATGAATACTTGTGTTTGGTCTGTGTCTGGTTATTAATATCCAATATTTAAGTATATATTTGTAATAATACCACTGTTTTATGTGATATCCGTAATACAAGAGCTTAAGCTACTTAATTCGGAGTCGGATCAATGTATGTGATGTAGTCTGATATTTATTATTAATAGGCAATGGTTATGTTTAAATGATAATGCAAAAGAACAGTTTTTACTATGGAAATCGAAATACAGATGACGATTCACGTTTTCTTGTATTGCAATTCATAAAGTATCTAATATGGATATGGTCTTAACCTCGAATATCTACTGAACATTAAGTCGATTTAAGATATTACTGTACCAAATATGGATGGTGATGGATTGCATTATCTGAACATAAAATCGTAGGATCGCCTGTGGACAAACTTTTAGATTTCTTGTAATTTCTTCTAATCTTTATAACATATTTATTTTCTTATAAAGTAACATTTGAATCAGCTTATGAATAAATAAGATAAAAGTAAAATTGTACAACATGCAATTATTTTACTTAAATATAAACTGTTAAATGTATAGTCCGTATGTACGCCAACAAAAGCATAGTCCTTCAACAATAACTATAATACCTTCAAGACAACACACAGACGTAACGACCGCTGCAGTCGGGTCTGATTACGAGACGTCGTTGCGAATCACTTTTTTGCAACACAGCTGTCGGACATTAATCATGTGATCAAACAGCAGTGTAGATACTGTTTGGAATGACATAAACGCTGCGCGCTGTACACTTGCGCTGATCACGTTTTGTAAATATTGAACGGTTATGTAATAGGGCTACATAGGAATGGATAATCTTTACCTAATAATGTAAAAGAAGTACCTTTGACTGTCCGTCTAATGCGTTGTCTCGCATAATAAACCTAACTGATGCTGATGATATTTAGTATACCAATGTTTGAACGATATCATGTACAGTACATGGTACACGAGGAATGTACATATAACTCGCATAGACTACATTTTAACCCGGAATAGTTTAAGAGTGCGCGTGACCCACGATAGTCTCATAAGTGGTCGATCTGCGTCTGAGCCCTCTGTGACGGGCTGTAACACGTAAACGAGGACGCGGATAAAACCTAGTTGAAAATCTTACTAATATTACAATGGATTTTTTTTTTATAGATGTGATGTGATGGATGCTTGCTACTCATTCACGCAAAAAGTATTGCATGGATTTTAATGAAACTTTACAACAATATAACTTATACATTAGAGTAACACATAAGCTATGTTTCATCAATGCACCACGCGAGGAACGCCGCGGACAGAAGCTAGTAAATAAATATTTACGACTCCGCGCTACATCTGCTAATATGCTTTGTTTGGCTTAACGTATGATTATGTTATAATAGCATAATTCTTATATCAGAGCGGTAACTTTGTTATTTTAAAGATTCAAAACAAAATAGTCAAGAGGGGTAAATCCGAATACATTTATTAGCAATAGATATACATACGTATTCAAAATAAAACATGATGAAATTAAGTCGAGTTTTGGCTTTTTTTATAACTTTAAGTACTCGAATTCTACTTAAAGGACAATTTTTTTTAAATTTTTAACTTACATTTTTTTCTTTATTCTTTAATACAGCTTCTACCAGCCGTTCAGCCTCCTAAGATTTCGGCCTGTCGGAGAGACCCTATAGTGCGACCAGTAGATTCTATCTATTCTATCTTTTCCCGAGATAAATGTAGGCTATGTCCATTCTTAACTTCTGCCGTACCAATGTTCAACATAATGGGTTAAGTGATTTGTGAGAAAAAAACGTAACTGACGAAGATAATTTTGCACTTATAAGTGCAAATCTTTTAATATTTTGTCGTAATAATCAAATGTCTGACAATTGGAAAAATAACAGGAAACACAAAAATGACCTCAAATGTCCTGGACTAATAAGTGGTGGCTGTACATCTCAAAAAACAGTTTTTAAGTAACATTTTAATTTTATTCCACATTCATATTTAACTCAACCCAAATATTGTTTATAACATTGACAAATAAATAACAACAAAATCACACCACCTAATGTAATATATTATATCAAATATAACATTAAAAACCAAACACATCCTAAGTAAAAAAAATAACTTTTTATAACATAATCAACCTTATTACAAAAAGTAACTACTTAATTAAACCAATTTAAATAATAACCAACCAATTTGAACCGTTCCTACTGGAAACCCAAATTAAATAATAATAATGGTTTAGATTCTGAAACTGTTGTGTATTAACTTAAGCTGGCTTTAAACGTAGGTACAGACGGACTTAGGGCTCATCTGCGTCTGATCCTTAAAAACCTTACCAAACATGTGTAGCAGCAATGTAAAATACTGTAATGATCTATTTAATGTGTATTTAATAATACGTATAAGTAGGAAATATTATTAAAATTGAATACGCGCGGCACAAAGGAAAAAATATTATCATGAAATCTTTTGACTATGACTCAAGCTTAAACATTTAGTGCGATCATCCAATTTCTAGTAAGGGATTCGAAAGTACGCTTCAGTCCAGACAAAGACCCACAAGTGGCAGTTTTACGTTTCAGCACGGGGTTGATATTAATTTGTATCCCTTCCTTCCGCGGAAAAGCCGATTGTCCTGTATCCGTATCGCCTTCGCAGAAGTAACAAATATATATAGGCATTAGCGGTCCTTCCCAGAAAGTATTTAATGCATTTTACCTTTTATGGTTTCCTTAATTACGATTTGTACCGAATTTCAAGGAATAAACCTTAATGCCTTTTTTGAGAAGGTACTGTGTGTAAATAAAACCTTATAAATATTACGATAGAAATCGATACCTGAAGAATCAAATCGATGTTAATTATTGAATATACGATAATAAATAAACATACTCAACACTTACAACAATTCTAGGAAATATGACAACATATTAATATAGTTTGTCAGTTTATTAAATGAACACAATGAACATAGTCCCTAGCTTCCTACTTATATGTTCTTATCGTATTGATTCCAAATTGATGTAAGTCTTGAAAAAAATGTACTAGGGTTGGCTAGCGTGTAGTAAAAGGCGACTAATAAAGTAGATATAAAGTAGCATTGTTATTGTATACATGGCGATTTAAAAGAGTAACTACCGAGTTTCTTGCCGGTTCTTCTCGGTAGAATCAACGTTCCGAACCTGGCGGTAGAATATTTATTTTCTATTATTATGACTATTCATAAGTGCTTTTGTGGAGCCTACATGAATAAAGATATTTCTATTTCTAATGGTGTATATTAGGCGATGAGCTAGCCACTTGTCACTAATTTTCCATATAACCGAACTCGATTTTAGCTAAATGTTTAAACTGTGCCCTTCGTCGATTACGAGTATGATGTAATGATATGTACTTATAAATATTAAATAAGCATTATATCACGCCAAAACAACTATAGGTACGGGTTTTGATAACCTGTTATACACAAAAGTTCAAATTTAGAAATAAAAATAACTCATTAGATATAATACATATAAATAAACGTGTGCGAGACAACCGGTTTGAAATAAATAGGTACGTGGTAAACAGCACCAAACGAGCGTTTTGCTCGTGTCGCCAACATGTAGTGAAATAGAAAAAATGCTCAATTATTGTGACGTAGCGCGTTGATAGCGCAATCTGCTCGAAGCGATCACACACGGATCATTTGCACGTGGAGGGAAAATGTTTACTCGAAAATGAAGCGCGATAAAGCGATGACCGCTGCGCCGCGCGCCCGCCGCCCGGAGAAAGTTCCGAGCGGTCACCTTGCGGCAGGTACCAAAATTCCCCGAAATATTTTGATAACAAGTAGACTAATCAAACAATAAGTGCAATGATAAATGCACGTACCTATAATGCTTTGCTTACACAGAAGACTGCAAGAAACAATCCTACTTTTGACACTAATTAAACGTGCCTGAATTTTTAAGGTATCCTATAGTAACGCCACTGCTTTACGACCTATTCTGATACATACATACATTCATAACATCACGCCCATAATCCCCGAAGGTGTAGGCAGAGTCAAAGGCAGCAGGCCCCTTTAACCACATTCAACCAAAACTTAACCAATTTAATAAATAAAGTTTCTAAAATATATTATGCTTGTTCAATATAATATGACCCGTCATCCCCGAATGACGTACATCTAAATAAAAAGATGTCATAGTTTCTGACAAAAAAATATGCACACTTGATGGGTTTACCGTAGTATAGGCACATAAAGGTATATATTTATTGTGTATTAGACAATAAGCTGTTATAAAAAATAAACAAAGTCGAATCAAAACGCACTCGGATTTGTGGGTTTTGTTAGAAATACAATGTCTGGGAAGTTTAATACCTACGAGAGCTTAAAAATAAATAAATAAATTTAAAATGCCATTTGAGTGACATGGGTCTAAGTGTCCTCCTTCTAGACTAGTTGGCGACCAATCTTCTGGGTGTGGCATCTGGTGTGCGCCAGGTATTAAGTAATATTTATCTTATATCCATGTCCGGCGCCGTATACATTTAACCTCTCGTTTGTAAATATTTATTGTTTGCGCTTACTCTTGTTAAGACAGTGACACAATCAAATTATCCATCACATTTTCCTCATAATTACATAGTATACTTTATAAGTGATACCGGGAGGTTTTCAAAAGATTATCTTTTAATATGAGTATGTTCATATCTTAGATAGTAGATAGTACTTAGAAAAATAAAGATGACATTGATTGATGAGATTTTAGTATTAAATTAATGATAAGATAGGTAGAACACAACATCTATCTTTTAATCTACTTATTAGCACACGTGTCGCCGCGCCGATGATGACACGTTCGCCAGGCTACGTCTGCCAATGTGTCAACATTTCAGCGAATTTTGGGCTCGATGACGTTTTCTAAAACGTCAGATGGTCGGGAAAGTGGCTCTATCATAATTCATCCATGGTCACGAGCACGGTACGAAGCTATCTTAAACAACTTATTATTTAACCGCCCCATCCTCGATATAAAAATGGGGGGTCGTCGTTGGAGGGTGAAAAATACTTTACGAACTATTCTCATATTTACCAAATACACAAAATAACCATTAAAATCGTTTAAGCCGTTTCGGAGGACTTTGAGAGACCACTGACATTGAGAGATTTTTATATATAAGGTATCAACTTATGTACTTGAACGACTTTTATGTAACGTTAACGTACTCTGCGCAGGGGCGGCGTTGGGCGCGATGGAGGACGAGGTGACGTTCCTGTTCCAGCTGGGCGTGCTGCGCGACGCGGTGTCGGCGCCCGCGCACCTGCTCACGCTCGCCTACCTCAAGGAGCTCGCCGTCAAGTTCGTGCACGAGAAGGTACACAGTCGTTCTGTTCAGTTTTGATATTCAGTGCTGATATTGGGGTCATTAAAGCGCTGAACTAGGCATTAGATTCACCAAGTCTCCAAGGAAGCATTAGTCGATATTTAAAATCAATCTCGAGCGTGTATAATGCTGCTGCTATATTACGTTGGAAAAAAACTTACTTACATGCAAATTGAATGAGTTCCTTTTTGATAGGGCTTTACTCCATATTTACATTATACACAGATCAGGGTGTTTAGACAATTACGCGCTAGCGATTCCATAACGAGCTTCGGGAACTAACTCAAGAGTTTCGCACTATGATTTCTTAATATACAAGTTTGTGGCGTCATACGAGCGGTAGCGAAGTTCGTTGTGGAATCGCTGGCGCGCTAAGAACCCTGTTGGTGCAGTAGTTCGGACTTTGCGTCAAAGGAAGACATATAGTTCTTTGATTCTGACTTTCACACCACCCCAAGTATAATACTTACTTTTGAAACAAATCAAAGAAAGAAATAGAAAGAAAGAAAAGAAAGAAACTTTTCTTCTTTCTTATTTCATTACTTTTGAAACAAATCAATGTTTGTAATGTTATTGTCTTTATCTGTAATATATTTTTTTATCTTCCTAATGATCTACCGTAAAGTAAGATGAAGCTGCCCAAGGCCCTTCTGTCTTCAGTAACCAGTATAGAGTTTGTTGTTCCCGTTCCTCAGATCCCGGACAACGGTCTCAACCGACTGTCGGAGCGCATCCTGCTGTTCCGGCACGACTACTGCTCGCCCAACGTACTGCAGCTGGTCAACTCCGCCGCCGATGTCGCCGACGAGACCCTCGTCGAGATCGTGCTCACCGCCAACCGTTAGTACCGCCACGTCTGACCATCTCGCTTAATGACATCTCATCTTGTCGGACATAACGTTTAAGATTAAATGCCACCACTTCTAGACCACTACCTAGAACGATTTATCAAACGTGTCTATAATCAAAACAATTTAGGTGACAGAACCACATTAAAGCCACGTGGCTTTAGGCAGAGCCAAGACAACTGCATCAAAAACTAGAAAAAGCTAAAAAAGTAGTTTTCGAGTTGCTGCGTTTCATTAAATGACTGGCGGTAATGACAGGTCTCCTTTCTTGAGTGAGTGTCGTTCTCGCGCTGTTTTTACCTTGAGTTGTCGTTGTCGCAGTCCTCAATGAAACTTTTAAAGGGGCAGCAACTTGCGAGTGATATCCTTTGTGACTAGACTATGTGAGTGTGATCAGGCCGGCTGTCAACCTGTTGTTCCATAATCACATGCTTCCTTTAAAAAGACAGGTCCGCTGGTCGAGTGGTCAGAGACCCCGGCCACGAAACCAAAGAATCCAGCTAGGGGCAAATGTTTCATGTGATGAACATGGACATTTGTACTCGAGTCATGGATGTTTATAAACGTATTTAAGTATATCCGTTCACCTAGTTTCCATAGTACAAGCATAAGCTTAGTTTGGTACTAGGGAATTGGTGTCAGTCTGGAGAATTCATTTATTTGTTTATAAGTCTATTAACAATTCATTGGTGTGTTCCAGCCCTGATATGCGACGGCGGCCTGGAGAGCGCGCCGGCGCCGCGGCCGCACGCGCTGGCGGTGCACTCGTACAAAACGCCCACCTTCTGCGACTTCTGCGGCGAGATGCTCTTCGGCCTCGTTCGCCAGGGGCTCAAGTGTGAAGGTAATGCGTGCACACACCCATCACGCAGTGGTGGAGCTTGTAGCTCAATGGTAAGGACACGCGCCTCATATTTGAGGGGTGGGGTGTCGCTTCAATCCCAGGCACGTACCTCAATTACCAAGTCCGATGATATTACGAGTAACTGTTATGGAGTTAGTATAAGCACAGTGTTACAGTAAAATTAATTTGTCAGTGTCGACATAATGTAAGTTGTGTTAAAAAAAAGTAAATCCATTATTGGCTGTTAATTTAGTTTGTAAGGCTTCTGTATGTTGCTTAAGAGCTGTGGATTTTGCTTTGGAATAAAATAAAATAAGTTTGGCTCGTACATTCACTAATCGCAAGCCGACATTCCACCTAACATGCCGAACATAGAAACATGCTCCACGTGTGACCTTATTTAACTTGTGTTACAAAATGAGTAAATTTGATCTGATTCATTCTTTGGATGATAGGATTCCAATAAAGCTATTCAATATTTAAGTATGTCTATCCGTTCACCTAGTATCCATAGGATACGTTTGGAGCTAGGGATTGGTGTGTCAGTGTAGACAATTTATTTATTTATTGTATATTTGTTATTCTAGATTGTAGTTTTCCGGCTTGTTGTATTAGTGGCATCACCTCGTTACGTTTGTTAAGCTATAAAAGTTTCAAACTTTGTTTTTTTTTAGTTTGTCGAAGCTATGATACCAGCTCAGGAGTATCCAATGGGAAAAAAATCTCGCATTTCACATTGGTTCTTATCCGAGCACTTAAGTCTGGATGTTTTAAAATCTATATAGGGATGTTGTATACTGCTGGCTAGGTAAGAAGAAAAATTGTGATCATCGTTTGGAGACCGTCTCAGTCTAATAGCTGTAGATGTATAACAATAATCAAATTTGTCAAATTTCCCCCTTTAAGGGCTATGGAGATCAAAAGTATTATCTAAGATTCAATCCAATTTTGAAATCATGTGTTCAAACAAAAGGATCTCAATTGGGAGTTCATTTTCCAATAGCAACTGTCTCACTAGGGTACCAGTAAATGATAAATTTAAGACAGCACCTAAATCCCAAGTTGTGTTGTAGTTTAGTTTTGTAGGTTTAATTATAAAGATACTCTTACAATATTTTTTTATGTTTTATCTGTGCCTACTTTTAATTCCCCCAGGCAGGCAAACGGCTGCGGCCGTAGCCGGCTGATGTAGCCAATCTATTGTAGGTATGATAGTGGCCGACTGCACAGTTCTCATATAATACATGATCTAGTGCGTGCCCGACAAAGACTTGGCTATATACATATCTTCAATACAAATGTATACCTGTTGTCAGGCTGCGGGCTGAACTACCACAAGCGCTGCGCCGTGAAGGTGCCGTCGAACTGCG